>CM053594.1:216458933-216481318 GCA_028646575.1 Pseudocheirus occidentalis
GACTAATGACATTTAGTGATTGGGAATCTAGATTAGTGACTGACTGCTAGATGAGTGACTGATTAAGTTAATGGTTGCCCCATGAGTGGAAGATTGGTATATTGTGAATTGATTGATTGAATCTTTAAGTGAAAAGAGTTTCCCCCTTAGGGAAACCAGGTGATTCTTCTTTTGTTCCTTGTTCTAAATATTGTAGCCACTGTAGTGAAAACTGTGCGGCCATTCTAATGTTAAGCTGTTATGAACACTATATTGTGACTTTCTGTGGTAAGATGTAATATTGAGAATATTATATGTGAATACTGCACTGAACCTTGATTTGTAATGGAATAAACAGAGTGTTCACTATTACTGTGTAATCCGAATCTTAAAAGGTGTTTACAGTAGCACTCTTTTGGGAACCTGCTGGTGCTTCACTTTACATGGTCATGCCATCATTTCCCTGATGTGGCAGTCCTCATTGAAAATGAGAGACAAACACCACCACCACAACCACAACAACAACAACATGTGCCAGCCACTATGCTGTGTGCTTCACAATTATTATCTCATACGATCCTCACAACATCCCTAGGAGGTAAGTATTATTGTACCCATTTCATGGATGAGGAAACTGAGGCAAACAGAAGCTTAGTGACTTGTTCAGGATCACACAGCTAGTGTCTGAGGCCAGATTTAAACTCTTGTCTTCCTGACTACAAGCCCTATACTCTATCTACTGTATCATCTAGCTGCCTCAGCTAATAAGAAAGTACTACAAAGGGGTGGCTAGGTGGTGCAGTGAATAGAGCACCAGCCTTGGAGTCAGGAGGACCTGAGTTCCAATCTGACCTCAGACACTTAACACAAAACTATCTGTGTGACTTTGGGCAAGTCATTTAACCCCAACTGCCCTGCCTTGCCCCCTCTAAAAAATAAATAAATGAATAAAAAAATTTTAAAAGAAAGTACTACATAAAAAGCAATATGTTAGGCCCTATGTAAGACATCAAGGTTAAAAAATACTTGCCCTCGTCAAACTAATAGCCTAGATGTGGAAGAAGAAGGAGCCATTACATCTTCCCCAGGCTTACACTATTATATAAGCAGGCTGAAATCAGGCTTGGTATTTCACCCCAGGGTAGAGAACACAGTCTGTGTGTTAAGTATCCTGGAGTTAAACTAAAACAAAATCCGCTCTGAAAATGACCCTTTGCCTAGAGTACCATTTAAGCTAGTCTTTCCCATCATTCTCACTAAAGGAAAAGATACTTTCATTCTAAGTCCTAATCCCACTTCTTGGACTGACTAGAAGACTGACTAGGCAGAGAGACCATATGAAAGTAGTCATGGCTGCCTAGGGTCATCTACAGGCTGGGAACATCTATGTCCAAGCATCCTTCAATAAAGCAAACCAACCATGAGTTTGCTTCATTGTTTCAGACCACAGAAATTCTTTGAATCCAGCATCAAGAAAATATGACACATCTACCAATTACAGAAATACAAAATGGAACATGGTTGTTACATAAGAGATTGGTCAACACAGTGCCAGGCATGATTCATGGAATTGAAGGAGGATCTTCATTGAGGAGGTGGCCTTGATCTGGTTCTAAAAGGATGGGCCTGAATTATATTAACATTAATTATATCAATGAAGGGAAGAGAGAGGAAAAAAGGGAGAGCATTCTGAAGAGCAGTTCACCAAAAAATGTGTTTGGAGTTCACATAGATTGCAATGTCAAATGAGTCAATACATAAAATGATAGTCAAGAAAGCAAAAGTGAATTTAGGATGAATTAAAAGATTCTTGAAATAAAGTCATCTAGGAATTCTAGGAATGAAGAGATGATTGTCTCATTATTCTCTATCCCAAGTAAGACTACATTTGGGTTTTTGTTTAGTTCTGGCAATTATAATTTAGGAAGAGCATTGATAAGCTAAAGTATACAGCATGGAGTAGCCAGGACAATTAAAGTGATCCAGTCCATGCAATATAAGAATTGGTGGAAGCAACTGAGAATGGTTACCTGAAGAGGAGAACTCTTAGAAAGAAAATGATGGCCTTATTCCATATTTTTAGGATGGTTGTGTGAAAGGGGGATCATAAAACATGTCCCGAAAGTCTAAGCACAGTTTAAAGCTTACACAACACTGAAACTTTTGGGACATCCCATACTTGTTCTACTGGGTCCCAAGGGGAGAACTTGTAGTAAGAGTGGGAGATGACAAGAAGCAAATTTAGGTTTAGTGTTAACATAAACTTCCTAACAATTAAAACTATCCCAAAGTACAACAACTTGTTTGAGAAGCAGAGCCTTCACCCTTTGTGTCACATCTTTCAAGAAGGTTTTGATTCAAATATATTTTGGACTAGATGTCCTCTGCAGTGTTTTCCAACTCTGAGATTCTGTGATGATAGGGAATAAGAAATAGAGTGAGTGTAATAAATATTCATCTCTTAGACTAGGAGGACTGAAGTTGGAGTCACAGCATCTGCATTTGAATTCCAATTTTGTCTTTTACTCGATGTGTAACCTTGGGTCAATGGCTTACCCTCTCCGGTCTCATCTTCTTCATCTATAAGATGTGAGGGTTAACTTCTGAGATAACTTCCATCTTCAGAGCTATGAACCCTTAAATATAGCTAATGTCATTTTAAAAAATATTCACAAGTAAATGTATTCTCATCCAGGGCAAAAAAAAACCTCTTGAATACAGTGGAAGGTGACTGAATGTATGAAGCAGCCACATTTTCCCCAAATCATTGTGAGCATGCCAGTCATGGAATAAGCAAATCAGGGCCAGATCAAAGTAGCTGAGGTTGATGAGGTTTTGTTTTCTTCTGTATTCAGGGTACTTACCATCTTACTGCTACTCCTGTCTGTTCCAGCCCCTGAGAAAACCACAAGGAAGGCAAACACACATATCGAGAAACCCCATATCTGTAAACAATTAGGGGAAAAAATACATGCATGCCCCTGGCGCGTGATTATGTGAGAACCACTTGGACAAGTCTATGTGAGAGTGTTGGCTTTGTTGGCTTTGTTTGTGCATCCCCAGCCAGTTGTTTGCAAACATTAACAAGATAACAACTCTTCAGCATGAATTGTGCTCTGCCTGTTTCTGTTCCTCTTCCAGATGAGAAACAGACAGGTCAAGTGCTATTTCCTCCTACATTCCTGATCCAGTAGCTAATCCCAAATTGGAACTCACAGCTCACCCCCACTGAGCTGCAACTGTTCTGTGTTATCATCTTTCTCAAAGAGAAAATTCAGGCCACAATAGCAATTGAAAGATTTTCCCTCCCTTCTTCTGGTTTAGGATCTATGGATTCAATTTGACAAATTCAACATGAATCATTTACTGCATGCAGAGCACGGCTTTTAAGCACTAGGTGTGGGGTGGGTAGAGACAGGAAATTTGGCTGAAAATATGTAGCATATTTCCAAGTGAGAGAATTTTAAAAAAATCTTCCAGGTATATTTACAAGAAAATCTTGCACCAAAGTGAAAGTAGAAAGCATACCCTTTCTCCCAAAAGATACTAGGATTAGGAACATGGACTTTATTTTAATGATGCTTTTACAGGGTCATTTTTTTTAAAGGTAATGACTTTTGATCAGTTCCTGAAGTCTATAGAATGGGAAAACTGGAACAGTTTGGCAAATACTTTCCCCAACTCAAACTACAGCTACCCTGACTACCACTCTTATGTGGCACCAATCTTGATCCCTATCACCATGCTTAATTGAGAAAATGGAGGAAAAGAAAGGTAGACTAACACGGAAACTATATCTTTATGTGTTTACAATGTTAAGATAAAAGTTGCATTAAAAAAAGAAAGGTTTACCATTATTAAAATCTGATCCCCCATTCATTATTGTGTAACATTATCCCAAGAGTATCACCTTCTCCCTCCTAGAATAATGAGTTTCAAAGAGTCAAATGCTACTTAAAGAAACAAGAGAGAAAGACATACAATGCATTCCCTGGTGCTACTCTCCAAAACTCTATTCCCATGCAAGTCACGTTCCCAGAGGTTCCTTACTACTTCTTTCCCCACAAAATTCTAGGGGTAAGTCCTGAAAGATTAAGGATTGATTTTAAGTATTATAGCTGAAGAGCCCACTTTGGTGTTCTCCTCCTCTCTCCCTCCCTCCTACTGATTATCTATTGATATCCCATAGAGTCTATGGGTTTTCTTGGCAAAGATACGGGGATGGCTTGTCAGATGAGGAACTGAGGCAAACAGGTTAAGTGACTTGCCCAAGGTCATACAGGTAGTAAGTATCTGAGGTCAGATTTGAACTCAGATTCCTGACTTCAGGCCCAGCACTCTATCTATTGAGCTACCTATCTACCACCTGGTATCAACTCCATAGAATAAAAAGCCCTTCCTAGGGTAAACTCATCACTTCTAATCTGATAATCATGCAGCTAGCTCAAGCCTTGATGGACACTACGTCCCTCAGCCTCCTCATCCCTCTAATCCAGTGGTTCTCAACCTTCCTAATGCTGCTATGCTTTAATACTCGTATGTGGGTTTATCTGCATGTTGGCAGACCTGCCTGGAGATGGATATAGAAGCCGTGTCCTGGTTCCTAAGACCAGAGGAAATATGTGTTTTCCGATGGTCTTAGGCAACTCCTGTGAAAATGTTGTTCGACCCCCAAAGGGGTTGTGAACCACAGATTTAATTAGTTTTAGTTTGTTTTAAGTAAAGCAGCATAGTAAGAATAGTTTATACAAAATAGTTGATACAAAAGATTCCCACTAAAAGTCTGTGACACACTGTCCTACAAGTGCACACAAAGTTCAGGGAAAATAGGCCCAAACTTAAAGAGTAGATGTGCCAAAAGGTGTAACTCTCAGCTGCTAGAAAATCCTTTCACTAGAGTTTTCAAGATGTTCCCAACAGGTATGGATTAGACCAAGTTTCTTCAGTCAGTCTGAAAATGCTTCCTTTATAACCTCATTTCATTTTGTTCAAGGACTTCCAAGCTGAGGATTTTTCACATCTAGTCTATAGCCTTTAATTAATTTAATAGAGTGTTCTTACCTGGCTAGGTATTAGGGAGTAGCATCATGTTAATTACTTAAAGCAGAGTGAGATGATTGGGTGATTTATTGCTTGACCCAACCAATCCCTGCCCTTGACTGTAGCAATAATATACCTACTTTGGTTCTCTTAAGTTTTCTCAAACATATTTCCTTTTTCTCTGTTTTCATGGACAGCCAATTATGTAACAGTGCAAACTGCTTTCCAGAGAGGCAAAACTGTTAAACACTATTTTCTAGGATCTGGAGAAGTTTTCTCCTTGGAGACCATGGCATTGTTTCTGTGTGCTGGAAATTTGTTCCAGTAAATGTAATAATTCAATCACTTCACCTTTCATATTTTTTCAATGTATACATACACACATATACACACAGGAAGGGGGTGTGTGTACATATTACTAACATATATACATATATATATAACCTATACACAGATATACATATATAATGTCACAAAAAGATATGTTAATATGGAGAGAGACAGAGAGAGAGAGAGAGAGAGAGAGAGAGAGAGAGAGAGAGAGAGAGAGATATGCATGAGTTTCCATACAGGTTATTGGTCTGGAAACTCCCTACACTGAGGTAAATTTACAATCTTATAATTTATAAACTTGGAAAGTTGACTAAAGTATAGAGAAGTGATATAACTTTCCCAGCCTCACATAGCTAATATGTCAGAAGCAAGACCTAAACATGATCTCCTAATTCCTAACACTGCCTTTCTATCCACTACAGCATGCAACCCTCCCATCATAGATAGATCGTATCAATCTGCAGAGTTGGGTCTAAGAAAGACAAACAGAATTAGGTTGCATAGTCCATTGTTTATTTCTCTCAAAGCAAGCGGCAATGCATGCATGGGAACCCAGTTCCAGACTGGATAGAGAGATAGATAGATAGATAGATAGATAGACAGACAGACAGACAGACAGACAGACAGACACAGACAGACAGACAGACAGACAGACATGGATTGGATTAGATTGGGTATTAGGAACAATTTAGATTTACCACATCATCCCCTCTTTCTTTCCAATCGATGGAATCTGAGGTCTGAATGAGATCTCAAGGAATCCCCCAGTCATCCAGCTCTCAGGCAGAGTGGCTCCTCAGACCTATAGGGCTAGTAATGTATATAAAGTAAGCTCAAAGTTCAACAGGAAAGGTTTCTCCACAACCTTCCTTCACAATTCTTTCAACTGTCTTATGTGTGTTGTTTAAGACTTAGAAATTGAAAGGGCATTCATGGTCATCTAGTCCAACCCCCACATTTTATAGAGGAGAAAACCAAGGTCCAGAGAAACTAAGTGACTTGCCCAAGATGACACAGTGAGTCAGCAACAGAGCCAAGACCAAAACCTGGGTCTTCAACAGTTCCAAATTCAGTGCTCATGTATGTATTCAATCTAATGCCTTCATGGAGCCAATTAAAGCTAACTTCTCCAGTTCTGCTCTTGGCTAAGACAGAGAACAGCTGGACACCATCAGGATGAGCTCTTTTCATAACTCTAAGGACCATTATTAAATTCCACCTTTGGGATTACTTACTTTTTAAACAGCTGTCTTTATTAATTGTATACAGGCATTTGAATGAGAATAACAATTTCTGCTTACATAGCAAAGCAAAGTTTACAAAATACTTCCTTCATAATAGGTCTGTGGAGTCAGTAATGGAAGTATCCTTCTCTTACTGAGAAGGAAACAGGCTCTAAGAGCTTAATTGTCTTGCTCAAATTGCCATAGTAAAAGGTAAAACTGGGATTTAGAATCAGGTCCTCTGGCTCTCAAACCAGGGATCTTTCTATAACTTTGATCTGGCTGTCCCCAATGCCCAGAATGCACCCCTACCTCACCTTCACCTCTTGAAACCCCTTTAAGACTCATTACAACAGTTATCTTCTGCTGGAGACCTTTTCTGATCCTCCAGCTGCTAGTAAACTCCCTCTAGAAACGAGTTTGGATCAGTTTTGTATATATTATGAATATATATATATATATATATATTTATATTTGTACATATTACCTCCAATTAGAATATAAACTCTTTGAGGGACATATCAGCTCACTTTTCACTTTGTTTCCCTGAGGGTCTAGAACAATGACTGGCATGTAGTTGGTACTTAATAAATGCATGTTGATTGATTAATGATTTACACCCATTCACTGGTGCTAATAAGGCCCTTGGAGATCTTTCTATGAAAGCACCAATATTGAAACCCTGCTAATTCACTAACCAATATGTTGCTGATTTAAACCTAATGCACCAGAAATGACTTAAAATGACATCTGTTCCCACCTGCCTCCTCTGAGACACCAGGGACACAGCACAGTGAGGATATTCAGCTGTTCTCACAGCAGCCTGGCAAGACGTGCCGTAAAAACGCCACAGCAAGAATAAATGATTGGTCAGGGTGCCAAAAGCAAATACATCACAAATAAGCAAATATTATATCAAAGAAAGTGGAAGGGGCAAAACTGACATGGAGTCAAAGGGTTGTTCATAGAAACTTCAAAAATTGAATGAAGGGGGAAAAAGTCTTACTGTTTCACCTTCAGAAAGTCAAGAGTATTTTTTGTTGATAGAACAAGAATTCAGATAATCCCTGGAGACATACTTGAGATCCTAGGGCCAAAAGTATTTTCTTAAAATCTTTCTTTTTCTTAATAAAGAACTTTAATACTTCAGAAAGATCTCCTGGACTGTTTTTTAATGTCCTGGGTCAAATATTTAGTAGATAACATGTCATTTTCCATGTGACCCATTCTTCATAGGTGTCTGATCCAAGTAATGAGTTTCAGGTAAAAAAAAACACATTATATAAATGCTACCTGTCATACACACCTCTCATCAAGTTCCTTCTACACTAGAATGAACCATTAATAGCTGAGAAGTAGACTAATCCTCAAGTTCCTTCTACACTAGAATGAACCATTAATAGTTGAGAAGTAGACTAATCCTCACTTTCCCCCATTTCAGATAAGCAACATGAATTCAACCTCCAAATGGAAAGCTTTCATTTCAAATGCATCCTGCATCTGGTAGCCCAAAAACCCAAGCATGTTCAGGGAAATCTAGTCAACATGTATTCACAATAAATATAGGAGTCCTCTTTAAAACACAAACACAACTAATTCTGATGGTATGAGGTGGAATATAGGTTTCTGATTAAAAGTTTTTAAATGACTAAAAATTCTCCCAAGAAGAGATTCAGAAAGCCAAAGGCAGCTCTTTGTCACTTGCTCTGTAATTTTTCCTAAAGTAAAAATACATAAACCTTATTTAGAGTTGCTAGTAAAATTTAGTCATTTTAAGGGCCCTAGGCTATCATTTCTCCTGGACACAGTTCCTAATTCCTAAAATCAGTTACTTTTTTAAAAAATATATTTTATTTTTAACTTAGGGAATTAAATAAGTATTTCTATAATATAATAAAAAGATGAAGTACACATGAAACTGCAAATCAATTTTATTCCTTATAAATATATACTAAAACTATCATGGAAATTTCTTTTTGAAATTTTTTTCCTCCCCTCCCGCCCTAGAGTTGGTTACCATTAGACATAGATAGATAGATAGATAGATGATAGAGAGATAGAGAGATAGAGAGAGATATAGATTTTAAACTATTCTACATATATTTCTAGTTATCAGTTTTTTCTCTTGATATAGAAGGTGTCGTTTTCATATGTCCTTTATAGTTGATTTGGGTATTTATAATAGTCAAAATAACTCATTCACTCAAAGTCATTCTTATATCAATATTGCTGTTACTGTATACAGTGTTCTCTTGGTTCTGCCCATTTTATTCACAGCCAGTTATGTGGCAGGTATCTATGACATTGAAAACACATGAGACCCAGGTCATCAGAGTGACTTGTATTCACCTAAACCAGGGGTTCTTAGACTTTTTGTGTCATGGACCCTTTGGAAGTCTGGTGAAGCCTATGGACTTCTTTTCCAAATAGTGATTTTTAAATAAATTAATTAATAATAAAAATGAAAATAAATTTAAAAATAAATAAATGGACATTTAAATTTTTTAAAAATTAAAATAAAATAAAATTAATAACAAAACTAAAATAATAAAAATTTTAAAATTAAATACAAAGTATTACAAAGGAAACCAATTATAATGAATTAGTCATCAAAAACATTTAAGCCTAAACAATCTCAATTCTAGTCTTCACAAGAAAACAGGGGAAAATCAGTTCCTGAATACAAGAATAGCACCACTCTGGGCTCAGTCTCCCAACTTTTAATAAAAAAATAACTGGCAGATTGAGTCCCTAAAGGGCAGCAGCCACTTCTGCTACCTCTGAGTTCCAAAGCTATTATTGCTGGAGAATCCTAATCTAAGATGTTCTTCCCTCCCACTCTCAATTTCAATTACCAGTTGAAACTGTTAAAGAAAATTTTCACCATAGCACTAAACCCTCATTTTCTGACAGTCAGACAAGGCTCTCCAAGCCTCCATATGTTGGGTTGAAACCAAGCAAGGAATTTTGTGCACGTGCATTCAATTAGCTTTTTACAAAGGGATATTTACTAAGAAGGCATATCAAGAACAGGAGTGACAAAAAAAAAAAAAAAACATTCCCCAAACTGGAATGGAGAGGGGCTATACTCCTCTGTAAACACTCAATCTCTAGGGAGAATAAGCTCTAATTTGAAGTGCAAATGTAAGACAGCCATGGAGACAACAGGTAGAAGTCAGGGGTTCTTCCAAAGTGTTGGCTAGACCTGAGAGGGCTTTTCTTGATTCAAGGAATCCTAACAAAATGTGGCATCACCAGCAGATGAGTTGTTTCATTACTCAGTGGGGCTAGTTCCTTCCAAAGGGCCGTATCTCTGCTGCTAAGTCAATCCACTGTTGGCTTGGGTCAAGCAAGTTACTCCTCAGGTCTGGCTCCTTAACCAGAATCAGCTTCTGCTGTGCCTCAAGTCCAGTGGTCTCTGCTGCCAAGTCTGGTTACTGAGAGACAACTCTGAAGGTTCTTCTTACCCTTCAAAACTCACAAGGCTATGAGCTGTTCTATTCCATTTCTAGACATTCGTTTAACTAAGATCAGCAAAGAATAAACAAAATGGAAACAAGCACCATACACTCAAGGATACCTGGAGGCTCATAGCAGTTTTTACTCTCTTAAATCACCAAGGAAGAGAGAGAAATGCAAAAATGGGGCCAAGGAAGGAGTCCTTTTTTTTTTTTAATTGAACACAGTTCTGCCTCCATTATCAGCCCTTTCTGCTTTGAAGCCAATTAAAAAAAAAACCAGCATCAATCTCTCATGCACTCACAGATAGACATGGCACTCTAACGCTCTGTATGCTGAATTGATACTAAGCAAAGGATATTATAAATATTCTCTTTGACCCACCAGGAAGAGCGAATCCACATATGCTCTAAATCCAGATTAGCCATTGTAATTTTTTTGCTGTCATCTTTTTTGCTGTAGTTTGATTTTAAAATTTGCATCAATATTCATTAGTAATATCAGACTATAGTTCCCCTTCTTTCCTTTGTACATCCTTGGTTTAGGTATTAGGACCATATTTGTCTTATTAAAATGATTTGGTGCAGTGATTTCTCTCTAAATTTAAAAAAATTATCTCTGTAAGTTATCGATTTCTAAACATGATAGAATTCACCTCTAAGACTAAGTCTAAGTCTAAGTCTAAGTCTGGACCAGGATTTTTGTTCTTTACTAGTTGAGCAAACAAGTATTTGTGATTTATTAGTTATAGCATCTCTATATTTATTTGGGTTATTTTTATATTTTAGCTTATCATCTATTCCCTTTAAATCCTCAGATTTTTAGCAAATAACTTGTAGTAGGTTCTGATTTTTTTATACATTTGCTGTTTGTGAATTCATTTTATTCATTTTTAAAATTTTTATCATTTAATTTTCCTCCTTTTGTATCAGGTTATCTAAAGGCTTATTATTTTCATCAATATTTCCAAAGAACCGGTTTTTAGTTTTGTTTATTTTATCTATAGCCTTTAATTGTATTTTTTCCTCTAATTTTCCCCTTTCCTTGTGTTTATTCTGAGTTTTATTAATTAGTTGATTTCTTAGTTGCTTTTATTGAATATTCAGGTTATGAATCTACCGTTTTTTGCATTTTGTTCATCTGATTTGAAGAGATATAATTTTCTTCTGAGGTCTATTTTAGGTGGCTTCAACAAATCTGAATATGTGGTTTCATCATTCTCTCTGTATGTCCTGTCTTCAAGGTCAATTTCCTTGGCTTATATAATATTAATGTGTGTGTGGGGGGGGGGGTAAGTCTGGTTTCTCTTCTGCCAAATTTTCTTCCTTCCACTTCAGAATTTTTTAGTTCTACATCTGTCATTATCTTTTTAGGCCCTCTAGTACTTAAAAAAAAGATTCTCCATTAATTTGCCTACTATGTTATTTGCTTTTGTTAATTCTGCTTTGAGTGAGACCTCTGATTTCCAATCTAATTTCTATCCAATTATTCATTTTTAAAGTGTTAATTTTCTTTTGAACCATCCTTGAGTTTCTGCATTGGTGCCATGATCACTGAGGGGTCTTTTTCACTGGAGAGTTTTGTATTCATGTGTGTTTATATTGGTATATGAGCAAATACGGTATCTATATTTCTATGTGTTCATATGTCCATATGAAAATCCAGATATCAACAGAAATTTAAGGTTTATAAAATGGTATCTTTAAGAGGCCCCTACAAGGTGGGTCCTCTTACCTAATGAATAAACTGAGACTCAGAATGATACATGCAGATTCACATAACTATGAAGGGACTTCTGAAACTAAACCCAAATCTTAAAAAAAAAAAGATTCATTGGTGCTTTTTGGTTTTGACATGTCAATTTCATGACATGTGCTCATCTCACTTTATTGAAGCCCCACTTTAAAACCCTCAAAAAAATAAAAAGTTTAGCAATACCAGCCAACAAAGGAATAGCATCCGACAGTATAAACAACACTCCTTATCCATATTCTCCCACCTCTCTACTTAGAGGAGCAAAATGTGTTTCATCACCTATTCTCTGAGACTAAGATTGGTCACTGCAATTAATTAGCTACCAGCTCATTAATGTAGTCTTAAAGTGTATTATTCTCCTAGTTCTGATTTCTTTCTTCATCATATTTTCTCAAATCTTGCTAAAATTCCTTATATTTATCATTTTTATGGTTCAATAATGCCCATTACATTCATTTATACCATGTATACACCATTTTCTAATCAATGATTACCAACTTTGTTTCCAGGGATTTTTGCTTCCCAAAAAAGAAAAAAAAAGTGAAACAAATATTTTGGTGTATATGAAATTCAAAGCTCTTTCTAATGGGCATGGGAGTCACACTAGACCCCTAAAAGAACCCCAAAGTCCCTGAACCAAGTCTCTGGCATTTGCCTGATGCACCTGGTCCACCCCAGTATAATCCGTTTTGCTGCCCTTTCATTGTAGCACTCATTGTCTACACCTGGCCCCATCCCAGGCTATTTCACCACTCAACTCCATCTAGACTCCTTTTCTGTTACCTCCCAGTCACTCCAGCCTATTGGCCACTCCTAGATCATATCCAGATCTTCCCACAGTCTTTCTGTATAAAATGGCTCCTCATTAAATTGTGCATATTCCTTAAGAATCTGGTCCACTTGTTGAAACAAGCATCCCAAATGCCCAGATTCTTAAAATCTCACCCATCTGGTGTTTTAATAAACCTTGTCTCTGACTGAAAAAAATCTTGAATCAAATTCTTTTGCAACAGGACCCATACCTTTTGCACTTGAATTTGGGGGTTCCCAGCACCCCTAGGCCACAACATTTCTACTACAACATTTTTCTACATCTTTGCTTCCTTTCCTGAACCTATATATGTGTCTATTTCCCCAATGATATGTCCCAAAATTGTTGGCAGTAATTCTATAATTAGAGAGTCTTTCCTCTATAAAAATGAAAATATCAAGTCAACAAGCATTTCTTAGGATTTTACTATGTCAGGCACTGTGCTAAGTATTGGAGATAGAAAGAAAAGCAAAGCCATGGACCCCACTTTCAAGGAGTTCACATTCTAATGGAGAAGATAAAATAGAAAAAACTATGCATCCAAGATATAGACACAGTAAATTTAAAGTCCAGATGGAAGGGACTGGATGCAGAAGTACCAGGAAAAGTTTCTTATGTAAGGTGAAATTTGAGTTGAGACTTGAAGGAAATCAGGAAAGCCAAAGGTCAGGACAAAGGAGCAAGAGAATTCTAGGCATGAAGGACAACCAGTGAAAAGGCACAAACTAGGGAGGTGGCGTATTCTACCGGAAGAGCGTCACAGCAGCCTTGTGGCCCTCTAGGTCCTCAAGTGAGGCTCTTTGACTGAATCCAAACTTCACAGAACAATCTTTTTATTAAGGATTACTTAGCCAAAAGAGAAACAGTTACTATATACATTCACTCTGAGCCAGGAGGGCCCAAAAAATAACCATTAAGTGGTGCTTGGGCAGGGACCTATTGTTGCACAATGAGATCCATAGTGGATTGGATTTAAGGCTTGGTCTTTGAGAAAAATTTAGCCAGTGAACCCCAAGTTGACTTGGCAACTTCCAATCATTAATTTACCTTCCTTTGGGAAGAACACCCTCAGAAAATGGCAGAAGAGAGGCGAGAAGAGGAATACAAGGTAAAATATAAGAAGATGAAAAGTAATAAGGGACCAAGTTGTAAAAGGCTCCCAAAGCCAAAGGATGTCATATTTGATCCTGGAGGTGACAGGAGGCCACTGAAATTGAGGAGGACAATGAAATTCAGATCCTTTCTTAAGGAAAATAACTGAAATATTATTATGCCATTAGAGACAATGAATCTAAAAAAGTACAAAGCATGCAGGCATATACAAACTGATGTGAAATGAAGTTAACATAACCAGGAAAACAACATTAAAATTATTATAATAATAAAAATAGAACAAACACTCTTGAGTTGAAAGCTGTGTAATTATAATGATCAAACTTGAATTAGAAGGAAAAAAAGCTTTCAAAAATGTGCTTGCATCCCTTCTTTGAAGAGGTATACTATACCAAGTAAAACATGGCATAGGTTGTGAAGACACTGTTGATGTGTTAGTTTTACCAAATGGATTTTTTCCTATTTGTTTTTCTATCCCATGTTATAAGAAATAGTTCTCTGGGGAGCAGAGGGGTGAAGAAAAATATATTTAGAAATTAGAATACTGTAAAAAAAATATCAATAAATGTCTTTTCAAAAGAAAGTAACCAGTGCCCACAACATCCCTTGGCATATAAAAGTTACTTAGGCACTTAATAAATGATCATTGAAATTAATTGAATTGATTTTAATTGAACTGATCTGAATTGAACTAAATATGAAGAATCCAAAGGACTAAGTTTTGTTTTGTTTTTTTCAATTATTCCCACAGGGCAAAATGTAAATATATGCTTTGGGAGAAAGACCAAGGTGATAGATGCTTTTGAAGGTTTCCCAAAATAACAAGATTAATCTGTATCCCAACCTTCCTCCTTACCCCCATCAAAAGTTGCAACTTAACAGCAAAACAAGTTTCCTATAATTTTAGTCACCTGGCATAATTCTCAAGAGAAGTTTGTGAAGCTTTTTTTTTTACTAAAGCATTTTTTAAAAAATTCAACCAGACTAAACCATGGATATTGAAAGGACCCACACTGCCCTGATAGGAAAAAGGAGTCTAGGAGGCCTGGATTTGGTCTTTTCCCTCTCTAATTTCTATGATAAACTGTACCATATTACCAGAGGCAGTTTGGCTAATAGTTCAAGAGAGCTGGCCATTCACATTGGTTCTCATTTTAACACAAGCATGTATAACCCCAACCTGAGCCCTGCCTTCTTTTCAAGTCCCTAGTAAGATCCCAGGGGAGAGTAGAAAACTAGGAAACACATATATCTTTTCTCTCCTCTTCAGGCTTTGACACAATGCTAATTCCTAAGTGCATAGAATGTTGGCAGGCCACAATACATTGACATAATTTTCCCAGGGTTCAAAAGAATGGATAAACAATGGCCTTCTGGCTCCAGAGTAGGCAGGAATTTAGGAGGCAGCTCATCTTTTTGATATTTCTGGCACAAGTTTAAATCTCCTACATAGGTGAAAAAGGGGCCGAGGAAAGAAAAATCATCTTGTTACCGGTTTCTGACACTATGGTTTGGAGCCTGGGGCTATTTTCTGGTTCACACAGGTTTGATGCTATTTTCTACAGGTAAAACCGAGGGCATCACCTCATCAAAGACTGAGGCCCCAGTTCAGAAAATATAATGAGAGAATGAGACACCTAATTAAAGCTGGTCCTTGAGAAGGATTTGGATTTTCTTTGACAGCAGTAATCAATGAATTGAGTCAAACTTGGAATAGGAGGAAAGACATTTTCACTGGAAAATAGATGGTATGTTCTTTAGATCTTGGCAAGTCATGTAACTAATTCTTTCATTAACTGAGGCCCAATAACTCAGTCTTTTTTGTTCTTTTCTTCAAGGATGAGAGGGCCACAAGGCTGCTGTGATACTCTCATTCCTCTTCAAGGAATGGTTCAGGGGATAGAGGGTTGGCCTTAGAGTAGACAGATCTGCGTTCAAATTCTGCCTCTGCCACATACTAGCTATGTGTCTACAGTCAAGTCACTAAACCTTTTTCTCCCCAAGGGAATTCTCTGACTATAAGTCATTGATCTGCATTATTGGATAGAGTTTCCACATTAGGAGTTCTTTACACTGATAAAATCACTGGCACCCTCCCTAACTCAAAAATAAGAATTTTCATAACCAACCAAATAATCCAATGGAACTATAACCTCATTAGTCTGGAAGTTTCCTCCAACAACAATGATCACAACCTATCTATCTCTGACTATCCTGTGTCTTGTATCTATCTCTTGTCTCTATCTATCCATTATTTTAGAGCAGCAGTTCTCAACCTGTGGGTCACAACCCCTTTAGGAGTCAAACGACCTTTTCACAGAGGTCACAGGGGTCACCTAAGACCATCGGTCTTAGGAACTAAGACACCGCTCCTCTGTCCATCTCCAGCTGGATCCATCCACATGCAGATAAACCCACATACAAGTATTAAAGGGTCACAGCATTAGGAAAGTTGAGAACCACTGTTTTAGAGTCTATCCTTGTTTTCTCCCCACCTCACAAGGACCAGTGGAACATTCCAGCTGTACACATGTCCTTCCTTACTCTTGCCATATGACCAGCCCATCTTCTCTATCATACAATTCCTTGATAATGTCTTGTTGCTTCTTCATAGTTCTTGATTGATCCCATGCCACAGCCTGTCCAATCTTACCATAAACCTTTGTAGCCATACTAATGCTTAATTTCAAAAATTAAATGAGTACCATGAATATTAAGAACCCATTTAAATATAAGATGTTCTTTGATTTGTATTTAATTGTATATGTATTTTGTGCTTATGCATATATATAAATGTTTATGTACATATATGTATACATAAAATGTATTTAATTAATAACATAAACCAAGACTTTGGCACCAAATTTCTGCACTGAGATTTTAGGGGCACTCTATAGTCAAATAATTTTTTTTTAATTTCGTTCTTCATTTTTCTGTGGGTAATATGCAAGGTTTTCATACACTAGTATTGTACTATTTGGCTGAAAATTAGGGGGGAAATAGACTAAATGACCATTTTTGATCCTGATTTGGTTTGGATTTTTTTTTACATTTGCCTAGAATTACTGGAACTGAAATGGAGCCAGACATATATACATATATATAGACAGACCATAAAAAACCAGCATCTTCTCCAAATCAAGAAGTATGTAATGTTGAATGACAAAAGTATTGTTACAGTCAAAATGTTTCTTGAAATTCAATCAACTCTATTTTTTTCCTCTCATTCTGTCCAGTTTTGTGACATGATAGAATAGATTTATTACTAGTGTGTAAATGGAGGAGGAGAGGGGTAAGGAACAAACCACACCATCCCCATCCCCATCACAACCATTTTTACACAGGTAAAATGAGAACAAAATAAATACTGAGGTCATTTAACCCCAATACATGCACAAATGATACCATTCTGTCTTATCTCCTTTCTCCAGATAAGCATCACTCTCTGATGCTTACTTTCACACTTATCTTCAATCTCTCCCTGTATTTTGGCTGCTTGTCTAGTGCCTATAAACATGCCCATGTATTTCCCAACCTCCAAAAAAGAAACCCAAAAAATCACTTCATCCATCCATCTATCCTTGTCAAGTACTGTCCAATATCTCTCCTCCCTTTTATGTCTCAACTCTTTGAGAAGGTCCCCTAAAATAGATGCTTCCACTTCCTTTCTTCTCACTCTCTTCTTAACTTCCCATAATCTGCCTTCCAACTATATCATTCAATGGAAATTGTTCTCTCCCTTACTAACAGTCTCTTTATTGCTAAATCTTACAGTCTTTTCTCAATTCTTATCCTTCTTGGACCTAGAAGAGACTAAAACTATGACAAGCACCTCAGTGAAGCACTAAAAATGTATCCAAGGTAGCAAAAATTAAGAAAACCAAAGAGAAATTGGTATAATAGGATTTTCTATCCAGTCTAAGACTTTGGGGGAAGATTGTAAGAAACCTAAGAGGGTTTTGAGTGGTAACAAGCCAACAAGGTTGACAGAACGTAGAGTTTTCAAGCAGTCCAACCCCACAGAATGATACAAGACCAGACCAGTCGCCAGTTCAATGCCCAGGCAGCCTGAGAGAATTCCTTAGGAAAGGAAAAGGTTAAGTGATTTGACTGTGGCCACTCAGCAAGTTACATGTCAGAGGCAAGTTTTTAACCCAAGTCTGTCCCTACTCTATCCCCTGGACCATGTTGTCATTCATTCTAGAAGAAAAGAACATATAGACACAGTCATTGGGCTTCCATTAATGAAAATCTCAATTATATGACTTACTATATCTAGAGTATACCAACTAATATTTAGCAAAAAATTCTTTTCTTTCCTCCTATTTAAGTTTGACTTAGTCCATTGACATCTGCTGTTAAAGAAAATCCAAATTCCTTTTGAGAACCAGCTTTAATTAATTTCATTCTATAGAGTGAGCCTGACCCAAGAACTGGACTCCATGAAAACTAGAATGAACAGAAAGCAAAGACTCCATGAGAAATCAATAAATATTAAAACAAAATAGAAAGATTTGAAAATCAAAAGAAAATGTTGTAAACTATCAAAAAACAACTGATCTGGAAAACAGTTCAAGAAGAAACAATCATTAGACTACCTGAAAATCATGACTGCCTCATCCCCAACCAAAGAAAAATGCCTAGATTCAAGCCTTTAAGAAATCATAAATGTAAACTGCCCAGATTATTAGAACCAGAGGGCAAAGTGAAAATGGAACTAACACACAGATTATTTCTTGAAAGAAACACCTAAATAAAAACTCTCAGGAACATTTTAACCAAAATCCATACCTTTAAAGTCAAAGAAAACAAATGCCAAATGCATCCAGAAAGAAAGAGTAAAATAAGACAAACAGGGAGAATGAGGATGATTTTGTTCTATTTTAATGGAAAAAGGAAAAAAAAGAGAGAAAGTGGGTCTGACTCAGGTCTGTCTCCTGGAAATTTAAGCCTAATATTAGAATAAATTCTCAAAGAATTCTCTCCCATCATCCCACAATTGTTCTCTCAGTCCAACATAGCTGCTCAGTCATCTCTTGCTTCTCCCTTGCTTCTCAAATTAGCCTTGGCTTGAGAGAGTAAAAGGGAAAATGGGAGAAATGAGACAGAGAAAAGTATATTTGGTAAGAATTTTCTCTGGGTTGCATCCAATAGTACCAAATGAAGACTACCCCAGGATTTACTTCTGGTTGTAAGTGAGATTTTAATAATGAAAATAAAAACAAAAATTGAACCTCTTAGAAGGTATTTTGAAGATAGGAATTGGGTCCTTTTTGTTTTAAGAAAAATTCCTTCCAGCCTTGTCATAACTATATTGTATTTTCTCATTTCCTCACCTCCTTTCCCACACACTATTTAATATATACCAAGATAATCCTGGAACAAGTTAACATGGAATAAATTATTTCCTTTCCTTTCCTTTCCTTTTCTTTTCCTGGGACTGTACAGATGAACTGTTTCCAATCTCCTATTTATATCAAACTCTGAATACCTGTATAATCTAGTTCCAATAAAACAACTAGCTTTTTATTAAGAGGAATCAGGTATGATAAACAATCATTTTTTCCAAGGGGAGGGGTTATCTCCATTAACACAGAAGCCAATTTTTAAATCCTCACATTAAGAATCTCCACCACCCATGTCACCCTCACCAGTTAATATTTCCAATATGTGGTGAAACGTTTTCCGAACTCAGCTTCATTGTTCCAACAAAAATGCAAACCCTTCCAAATTGGCTGAAGGATTCTACTCCTAAACATTGTCCACCTCCCACCCACCCTCCCAAATGCAGGCCTTTTACCAAAGAGTTGGAAAAGTTCATTTCAAACTCAACATATTTAAGAGCATTTCCTTGAGACAAAGTATCAACATGTTAAATGAACTCCTAAATTCATGTCTCCCTTAAGCATAATTCCCAGACATTTGCATATGAGGATTTGGCCATGCAGTCAGTTTGGGGAACACTAACTGAAAAACCTGTGTAAAGGTTTGATCTTCATTCAGCCAAGTTGTATTTCTAAGTCTTATAAAGGAAGATCCAATTTTATGAAAAGATAGTATAGGGTAAGTGTATAGAACACTAGATTTTGGAATCAGTCTCAGTTCTGACATTTACTACTTGAGTGACACTGGACAGGTCATTTAACATCTGTTGCTATCAGTTATCTCATCTATAAAATTAAGGAATTGGCCACTATGACTTCAGAAAACTGATGTTGAAATATATCTCCTCCCTCCTGTCATAAAGGTAATGGACAAGAGGTGCAAAATGAGACATATATTTTTCAAACATGGTTAATATGTTGACAACCTATTTATTATAAGGGAGGGCTTCTACTAGAGAATGGAAGACAAGCGTACCATGGATATACTGAGAGAAGGTGGGAGAGAAAGAGACAGAGAAGGAGAGGGGGGGGAAGAGGGAGAGAGGGAGAGGGAGAAGGACAAGGAGGAGGAGAAAAAGAGAGAAAGAGAAAGTGAGAAAAAAAGAGAGGCAGAGAGATGGAGAGACAGAAAGAGAAAGAGACAGAGACAGTGAAAGAAAAAAGGAAGGAAGGAAGGAAGGGAAAGAGGGAGAGAAAGAGAAAGTGGAGGGAGAGAAGAAGCAAAAATCAATAAAACATTTGAAATACACTAAAGAAAACCTCAAAAAGGGGCCCAGACAAAGAGGCCAATTTTGTTACTACCTTGTTAAATTTAATATGTACTTAAGAAAATAAACTGCATATAACAGAAGTTCATAGTTTCATATACAATCCTCTTTTTGTTCTCTTTATATATTAAAATGCTTATTGCTAGCTGTTAAGCTTATAACAAAAAAATAAAGTTAAAAATAATTAGGGGTTGGACTGAATGTTCTCTGAAGTGCCTTCCAATTCCTAACATTAGTATTGCAATCTTCTCAAGGTGAGTCTTAACCTTCACTCATTTTTTTTGGTTAAAATAACAATTTTTATTATAAACAGTTTATTTCATGTTCTTTTTAACTGATATTCCATTAGGAGGTTTTTTGGTTGTTGTTTTTTTTTCTTTTTGGAAGGGGGAAGTTAGGGAAGTTGGAGTTAAGTGACTTGCCCAAGGTTACATGGCTGGTAAGTGTTAAGTGTCTGAGGCTGGATTTGAATTCAGGTCCTTCTGACTCCAGGGGAGTCCTCTATTCACTGACCCACCCAGTCACCCCCATCAGGGTTTTATTCATGGAGGTAGTATGGTATTCTGTTGACCTTGAAATGAGGTAAGACCCTAGTTCAAATGTCTCGCTCTGACAGATACTGTCTATGTAACTAGACCTAACCAAGTTGGTCAAACTTTGTGTTTCAGGCAAGTCCCAAGGACATCGATATGTTCTCTGTTAGTGGAGGTAATTCCCACACCAGGAATTCCCCTACCCTGACAAAAGTCTCAGCCCTTTGCATATTCAGGTAATGCCTGTGGCACCTACTTTACAGGACTGTTGTGAGGGTACTGTAAGATTATGTTTATGAAGCACTTTGTGAAACTTTAAGGCCGTATAAATCACAGTTACTCTTATCTTAAGAAGTTTTGTGATATTTTCAACACTTCTTTCCTCCTGGGGGTGTAGTCATTGTCTGGGCCCTATGGCACAGCTGCAGGAAGGGCCTAATCAGTCAGTTGATTTCTTTTTGCTCTTCCCTTACTTATCCCCTGAGACTCCAACATCAAAGAGTTCCAGCACCTGCTTCAGGCCCAAAGGTCACCCTCTTCATTTTCCCATAAATCTCTTGACTGTCAGGCTTCAAGATCTCTTCCTTCCAATCTTCCAAAGCCACAGTCAAAGAGTTAGTGCCATTTGGAGGCTTCTTAAAAACTTATGATTCCTCTTCCTCACATTTCTTCCTCCTCATTTTTGCTATTTCTTTCCCTACTCTGGGAATTCACATTTACAACAGCGGACATTTATCTCAACTGTTTTTCACATTTGGATATTTTGTACTAATTAGCAATAACTCCTTCTCATGGAATCAGAATAGGAAGTTAGGATGACTGTGTTCTTTTCTTTGAGTAAACCCAGGGTGTTTGTGCATTCCCTTCCTTTCGATTCCTTTGGATTTTACAATTATTTCCTATCACATTTTTTTATTATTTGTTGAGCTGTGATCTCTTTATGGCACTTAGTTTAATTTAAAATAATACATTTACATCTAAGATATTATTTTGTTCAGAGTATGGGAAGCAAGCATTTGGGAGGACTAAATTTATCATTTAATATTTTTTTTAAACCCTTATTCATTCCTCCCAATCTAAATAAAACTTCTAGATTCATCTTATTGTTATATACGGTCATTGAACTAAGCATAATTCTCTAGTCCTTCACTTTCCACTGTTACAAGAAATAACCAGTGTTGGTTTTTTTAAAGTAAATATTATGTCCTGGCTCTCAAACTCTCCCTAAGACATAGGAGAAAGATGCTGCTAACATCACTTTTCTCATCTCATTTCTCTGAAAGGCTTTATCATCATGAACTCTGGCTGCATCACTGACACTAGCCAAAAGGCTAGTACCAAGCACAATAGACTCCAAAGCAGTGGCATCAACTACCTCCCAAAGGCATCTTTCCAAAGGTTTGAATTCTGTAGTAGATGCTCAGTAATGAACAAAAGGGGGCAGCCTCCAAAGGAAACCCTGGGATAGGCCAATTTTCCTCCCAATC
>CM053594.1:216481818-216538601 GCA_028646575.1 Pseudocheirus occidentalis
GTAGGTATCTCCTTCCATTCTGAGACTTGTAGAGTTGTCTTTTAACTGTGTGTTGCTTACAGAAGTCCAATTTTTCAAAGTTGGTCGTCACACATATGATGTATCTGTGACTGTGTACAAATTTTTCCTGGTTCTGCTCTTCTCACTTAGCATCAGTTTGTATAAGCCTCTCCAGGTATGATAAAGTCCATCTCCTTCCCATTTCTTATAGCACAATAATATTCCATCACATTCATATATCACAACTTGTTCAGCCATTCCCCAATTGATAGATATCCCTTAAATGTGGCCTCAACTTTAGCATAGGGGTGTGGGGCCAGGGTGCAGGTATCCTGAACTAGTGCTTTGGGAAGGCTACCTGAAGACTTGAGCCTTGAGTTAGGCCTTGGAGGCTGAGTAGATTATAGATAGGGGGAGAGGTTAGAGGAAAATGGCACATGTAGGGCTACAGCATGAAAATAATCTTGGAGTTGTGGTTCATTTAAGAGATCCTGGGAAAACTTGTCTGCAGAGTGGATTGTTGTCATGTTGGGTACTCAAGAAATGGCAGAAAAAATTGGCTGAGTAGAGTGGGGGCAGAGAATGGAGGGGCTGGTAAAGCTGCTAGAGGAGATTGGGTTTTATCCTCAAGGCAATCTTTAGCCATTAGATGTTCGTGAGATGTCAGAATTTGGCATTTTTGAATATTAGTATGGTCATGGTATTAAGAAGAAATGGTTGCTCCTAGTTTTAAAGTGGAGGTCACAGATGGGCCATTTTCGTATCAGAAATTGTTCTGAAATATTTTACATCTATGACTTTCTTCAGAATTCATGCATTCTATTCCATCCTTGTAAAGTGGTGAAGATCTCTGTCACCTAGGGGATAAAATCATGCCTACTACCCTCTGGGGAAGTTCCCAGTTCCCCCTCAGCTTTGTTATTTTTTTCTCTTCTTTTTCCCAGCCAGTAAATGATGAACTGAAGTCTTATTTTGTCTATTATCCCTTTGGTGGAGAATCCCTGAATTTGGATGCCTTCTCTTCTCCCCACCCACCCCAACCTCCACCATAATTGCTCTCCTCTCTCCTCTCTTCTCTTTCTTGGAGTCAGAGTTTCTAGTTATACAAAAGAGGCAATACCTCACATACAAGAACTAGATAAAAAAAATGTGGCTTTGCCTTACTACAGGACAGGGAATAGGAGCTTAGCTAGAAATCTTTGGTTTGTGTGTGGATGTGTGGGTTTGGGGGAAGGAGTGAGGGGAGCAGGTTTATTGGAGAGGCAGATCAAATAGGGGTTGGACCTGGAGGTCTCAGTTGCTCTTATCTGGTCATAATTTCCCCGATAGAAAAATCAGATGAAAACTCAGATCACAATCTTAATGTCTAATCCTAATTGATATTCATAAGCTCTCCACAAAAAAAGATGTTGTCAATATGAAAATTAATCAATTTCCAAACATTTGTTAAATTCCTACTATGTGCCAGGCATTGTGCTAAGTACTGAGTACAGAAAACCCCAAGTGCCTTTTAGGTCTTGTCCTTTATTTAGTTCTTCACTTTAGGAGCTAACATTCATTGAGGGAAACAACACGTGTGTGTATCTAGACATCTTCAGTCTGCCTCTCTTCATGTCTTTACTTCCCCCATCAGAGACTCTTCTTTGTGTTAGGTTAATTATAGAACCAAAATATGGTGGGGGCATGAGAGAGGGCAACGGGCTTGGTCTCCCCTCTCCAAATATGCACCTACCCTTCTCTCTCTTCAGCCTTAGCCTTAGGAGTAGATTGAGCATTTGCCCTCTTGCTCTGAGATTGTTATTCTATTATCATGAATCATTCTCTTCTATCTCTTTGGGAAGCTTCTTTTCTTTAAGGCATTATCAGATAACGGTCTGGTTATCAGTTGATCTCTTGTTGGAGATTAGTTGCCAGCTAACTGAGGACAAGAATGGGACTCAGCTAGGGACCTAGGGAGGGTGGGATAAAGGGGTGCCCAGGAGAAAGTGGGAAGGTGTCAAAGACCACCTTTCCCTTTTCCTCATTTTCCCCAGGCTTACTCTGGTCATGCCACTTAAAGTCATATCACATACTATCCATGCCATTTGTGGCACTGGTTCTTAAAATAACTTTCTCTAGGTGGACAATGCAACATGATTTGTGAAATAGACATTCTCTTCCTTGCCCCAAATCACAGTAAAGTGATATCAGGCTGTGTTAATGGAAGCATTATGTGCTAAACCAGAAAAGTAATTATTTCAAGCTACTTGGCACTCATCTTGCCTGAACATATTTCAACTGCTTTTAGTTTGGGATACCACATGTTGAAAAAGAGACAAATTAGAGCAAATTCCGAGAGAGGCAACCAACATGATAAAATGTCTGGTTAAAGGTTGGTGGCGTGGCTCAGGGGCTTGGTAATGGGTTATAAATCTTTTCTCTAGTCAGCACTTCATATCCGGCATCGTCTATCTGATGGCTGTCAGCGCTGCTTATGTTCAGAGGCTGATGTAGAAAGGAATTGATGGTCTCAGTGAACAGTTCAGAATGTCTCTATGGCAAAAGCAGTGAAAGACACCACAGTCAGCATCCATCCTCACTGTTTCATTGAGAAAGCAGATGACTTAGGAAACACCAAGGCCAAATTAAATCCTTACCCCAACACAACTGGGCTGACTTTGGTGCTCATTAGCCCTGATGGTGTCCACTCTTGTGGCTGAATGAAGCTTTACAAGAAGTTTTTCATTTAGGTCTGGGTAAAATCTGCAATAGTTGAGCTATCTCTCCTTGGATTACTGTACCTTTCCTCAGAAGAATTTAAAGAACTTTTTTTCTTTTTTGGAGGGGGGAGAGCAGGGCAGTTGGGGTTAAGTGACTTGCCCAAGGCCAAACGGCTAGTTTGTGTGTGTGTGTGCGTGTGTGTGCGTGTGTGCCTGTGTGTGAAGTGTCTGATGTTGGATTTTAACTTGGGTCCTCCTGACTCCAATGCTGGTGCTCTATTCACTGAACCACCTAGGCTCCACTTAAAGAACTTTTCAATATTATAACAACTAGCATTTATATGGGACTTTTGGTTGGCAAAGTGCTTTACAAATATGATCTCACTTTTTTCCCTCACAAGAAACTTGGGAGGTGGGTACCACTATTATTAGCCCATTGTACGGAAGAGGAAACTGAGTTGGGGAAGGATTAAATGACTTTCCCAGTGTCACACAGCTAATAAGTATCTGAATCAGGATTTTCACTTATTCTTCTTGATTCAAGGTCCAGTGCTTCACATACTAAGTCACATGGCTGCGTGTGATTTTATTAGTCCTCGTAGCCTCCCTGTGTGAGGAGGGGAGGAGAAGGTATTATTATCCTCATTTTGTGGGTGAAGAAAGGCCAATAAATTGAGTGATTAGCTTCACTAATGGGCCTGATACCAGAATCTTAGAATCATAGAGAGGCCTCAGAAGCCATCTAGTCCAACCCCCTAATTTTACAATTGAGGAAACTGAGGGCAAGGGAAGTTGAGTGACTTGGTGAATGTCACACCAGTAATAAGGGTCAGAGGCAGGATTTGGGTCTATTGAAAGTCTGTCCATTTTAGTGTTGAAAAATCTAGTAAGTGTCAAGTGTGTGAGGCCACATTTGAACCCAGGTCCTCCTGACTGCAGGGCCAGTGCTCTATTCATTGCACCACCTAGCTACCCCTAAACTGCCTTCTTCTTTAGGTGCTCTGACATACCTGGGCAGGTGAAATTCTGGAATGGACAGAATGCTTGACATCCCTTTTAATTATAATGATCAGAAATCGTTACTGCTAAGTTTTCCAGGTTGGGGTGTGGTGGGGTGGAGGTGAGAAGGTGAAGTAGGATATCTGGGCAAAGAAGTCAGGGACAAGTCCAGAGCAAGGGTCAGGAACCCATCAAATTCTATACTTTTGTAACCCAATTGTTCATTTGACTGGTTGTTGATCAACAGTTGCTACCATAGAAGGAATGCCTTGTTATGAGTAGTCAGCCAGGGCTTACAAAGCTCCTACTATGTGTCAATTATGGAACTAAATACTGTTGTTATAAAGAAAGGGGAAAAGCACCCCTAATTCCTGCTATCAAGGAGCTCACAGTCTAATGGAGGGCCAACACGCAAATAACTATGTACAGAAGAGTTATTTATGGGATGAATTAGGATAATCTCAGGAGGAATGTGCTAAAATCAGGGGAGGACTTACCGGGAAAGACTTCTTATGAGAGGGAGGAGCCCGGATTTGAAAAGTGAGGAGGTGGAGACGGGGAGGGAGAGAGTTTCAGGTATGGGGGACAAACTCGTACGCAAATGTTACTCTGGGTTCATGCAAGCTATTCATGTGAAATCTGAACTTTGGCAGGTCCTACTAATCTGGAAAGCCTATGGTGCTGGTAATTACCTATATAACTGTTATTGCAGGACCTGGTAAAAACTTTTTCAGCCACAGAAATTCATAAAGAGTATCTGTCTATTAAGCTGGAAAGGGATATTGACCTATTTTGGTGGAGTGAGAATCCACAAAGATGATCCTTGAAGTTTGAAGTCATTCTAAAGATATATAGGGGCGGCTAGGAGGCGCAGTGAATAAAGTACCGGCCCTGGAGTCAGGAGGACCTGAATTCAAATCTGGCTTCAGACACTTGACACACTTACTAGCTGTGTAACTTTGGGCAAGTCGCTTAACCCCAACTGCCCTCCAAAAAAGGAAAAAAAAATAAAGATATGTACATATTCTTGCAAATAGATCATAATTAAATTACAAATTAATGTGTTACATAGCTGTCTGTTGGGCTGCCTGACAAGAGATTATATAGTTGGCCAGGTCCAACTCTTACATATAAGACTGAAGAAGAAAGGGAAAGAAAGAAGGGAAGATAACATGGCCCATTGACGTGTCAGGAAGAGGGGAAGAGGGGGAGCAGCTAGGTGGTGCAGTGAATAGAGCACCGGCCCTGGAATCAGGAGGACCTGAATTCAAATCTGACACTTAACACAAAAACTAGCCATGTGACCTTGGGCAAGTCAATTCACCCCCAACTGCCCTCCAAAAAGCAAAAAAAAAAAAAAAAAGGAAGAGGGGAAGAGGGAAAGGATAGAAGAGAGAAAGCAGAAAAGAGGAGAGGAAGAAGCAGCTCTAGGAAATGTTTTTGCCCCCTGGCAATGGCCAGTCAGAAAGGGTCAAAGAGAGGAGGGAGGAAAAGAGTATAGGGAAGGCAAAAGGAATGGAGAAGAGATTGAAGAAATTTAAACTTCATTTAGAAATTGCAAGACATAAAATGCAGGATATTTAAAGTTAATCCATCAAAAATGCAGTTACTTTTTGTTTTTACTAGGATCTTAAATTTTCAAATTTTTACAATTTTTGACATGAGATCTTGTTTATTTAAAAATGACAAAATATAGTTGAATATTTAAATTTTTTCAGATATGCATGTAGGCCATCTAAGCTTTTGTAATTAAAGAAAAAACATTTAAACATTTATGTTTCATCATAATAAATTAAAATTGTACACCATAATAATACCAAGTTGCACATTTATTCATAAAATTTCCATTTGAAAGCAATCAATTTAGGAAAATTATGACAATGTAAAACTTCACTGTCATATTATAAAAATGCGGAAGAAAGCTGTTATTCAGAATTGTGTATGCATTGAACATAGAATACATATATTTGGTAAGAATTACATTAAAATACAATTACAGTCTATTCTTAATATGGAATTAGTAGTTCTTTGATTGATTAGAGTCTATATTGTCTAATAACTGACAGAATTTTGTCTATGGCTATTATTATTTTTTTTTGAAATTCACTGATTTTACAATGTAGGTTTGAAAAAACCCAGGCAAATACTAGCTGAGAAAGACAAAAACCAAAACTGCACACTCATACTCTAGGGGTAAATTCTGTAAAATTTGGATTCAGTCAAAAGGCCACACTTAAGGACCTAGAAGGCCACATGTGGCTTTAAGGATGTCGTTCCCCACCCCTGCTCTAGGCCCTCTCCCAGGCATTGGTCATTTGTATTGGCCTTTAACCCTTCCCTTCTCCTAGGAGAGAGAAGGACAGAGAAAGAAAAGATAAAGAGAACACCAGACATGGCTTGTACTGCTGGAGAACCAGACGGAACCTAAGTGGTGCAATGGGTCTGGAGTCAGGAAGATCCATTCAGATTGGGCCTCAGACACTGTCTGTGTGACCCTGAGGGGGTCGCTTAACTTCCATTTGCCTCCCTTTCCTCTGTGTAAAATGGAGATTAATAACATCGTCTACCTCCCAGAATTGTTGAGTATCCAGTGAGATAATATTTTAAAGTTCTTGGTGCTATATAAATATTTATTCTCTCCCTCTTCCCTTCTATTCTAGACCATTGTCTGTCTCCCCAGGAAAGGAGAGATAGATGGAGCCTATGACAGAGAAACGGGACTATAACTTCTGATCTGGCCACAAAACAAGAGCCAGTTTCTCTATGTCCTCATGGCTTGCTCAGTGAGGTCTATCAGATTACCTGTCCTCTGGCCAGAGTCCCTTTCTTAGCTCCTCAGAGGGCTGGTATCAAAGTCATATCTTCTGTGTCTCAAATAGGCAGGATTTGATGGTTGCTGACGGTGTCATTCATTTTTCAGAGCTGCCATGGATTTGAATTGAGAAGGTGTCAATCTCATTAACAACGGAAAGCCACTTCCTCAGGCAGGTCAGAGGTTTATCTTTGCCTACTTTTCTGAATCTTATTGTTCTGGTGGGATTCCAGTTGGGATGCACATTCTTAACACCATCTCTTGAAAGTGCTAGAAAGCCACTAAGCCTCTGTGAATAATTATGATATTAAGAGCCTCCCAACAATGGTTTATGTGTGGGGAACTTTGAATCATTCAAATTATTGAAGTAAACAAAACCTGGGGTTCTCTTCAGTAGAATCCACTCCTTAATCCCTCTCCCTTTTGGAAGCTGCTGCTTTCATATTTACAAGAGAATAAAATTTTGGTACTTACTTTTACTTACGGGACCAGATTTTTATCGTGGCTTTTTAGTCCTGGGCAAAGCTTATTCTGTGGGCAAAACTTCTTCAGTGACAATCACAAGGAAAAACTTTATGCTTGTTTTAAAAATACACTTGATTGAGGAAATAAAGAAGAAAAAGTAAAGCTAGGTATTCATTTCTTAATTTGGATGTATCTGATATGTGTGAAAACCACTGCTTCCATTTGGATTTGGGGAATTATGCGCAGTGTCTTTAGGCTTCTCTATTAAATGGATATTCTGTTGAAATGAAATGCCAGGATGTACCTGGTACTTTTGGCAAGAGTAATGCCTTTCATGCAGTTTTCTTGCCAATAACAACATCCCTTAATTACACTTAGGAGACTATGGAGGCTCACTTTGTTGACTGATTTGCTCAATCTTTTTTTTTTCTTCAGTAAGAAATCTGGTAAGCTTCAAGGTTAAGTCCTCCTTGGCTCCCTTTAAATCCCAACTGAAATCCTACCTTCTACAGGAAGCCTCCCTCCACCCTCTTAATTGCAGTGCCTTCCCCCTTTTAATTATTTTCTGCTTCTCCTGTATATAGCTTGCTTTATATATATTTGTTTGCATGTTGTCTTCCCCATTAAATTGTAAACTCCTTGAGGATAGGTACTGTCTTTTACCACTTTCTGCATTCCCAGTATGACGCCTGGCATATTGTAGGTGCTTATTAAATGTTTATTTATTGATTCATCCACATGGACAGGCCTGTTTGTGTATTAAAACCAAAGAATGCACACATAAATCCCTCATAATCCTATTTAAAAGAAGATAAGATTTTTCATTATATACTCTATGCAATCAAATATATATGTATATATAATACGTATATATGTATATGTGTGTGTGTATATACACACACACACATATACAGATGTGTTCATATATACGAACACATATGTGTGTGTGTGTGTGTGTATATATATATATATATATATATATATATATGAACATCTCCCACTCCTCAGATCCCCAGTTTCCACATGAGGAAACTATAACATGGGCAAAAGACATTATTCTTCTTGTATCAGATAGGAGTGCTTTTTATGAAATCAGGAAAATCTGGATTCAGCTTCTTCCTTCCTCAGATGTTATCTGTGTAACTGAGCAAGTCATGACCTCTCTCAGCCTCAGTTTCCTCCTATGTAAAATAAGGATAAAAATAACACTTACCTCTAGGGGTGGCTAGGTGGTATAGTGAATAGAGCACTGGCCCTGGAGTCAGGAGGACCTGAGTTCAAATCTGGCCTCAGACACTTAACACTGTGTGACCTTGGGCAAGTCACTTAACCCCAATTGTCCTCCAAAAAGCAAAAAATAAAAAAATAACACCTACCTCACAGAGCTATTTTGAGGGTTAAAGAGATGATGTATGTATAAAGGACTTTGCCAATTTTATTTGCCAAGTTGTATTTGTCAGTAATTATCATGCATGTTATTTTAATCTTGTTCTGATCTTTTTTGGGTGGGGTTCAGCTAGAAAAGATTGCTATCATGCTATCATTTCTTTATAGTCAGTATTCTATGGACTGTTCCAACTTTGTTGGACGTTATTCAGTTAATAAACATTTATTAAGTGCCTACTGTGTACTGAGAACTATGCTAAGTGCTGGGGATACAAAGAAAGATCAGTCTTTGCTCACAATCTAATGGGGAAGACAACATGCAGATAGATATGAATAATAAGCAATGTACAGGGTAAGTCAGAAATATTCCTCAGAGGGAAGGCATTGGATTAAGAGGGACTGGGAAAGACTTCCTATAGAAAGAGGGATTCTAGCTAAGATTTAAAGGGAGCCAGGGGCAGAGATGAAGATTGTGAGCATTTCAGGCAGGGGGAATAGCCCATGAAAATGCCTGGAGCTGGGAGAGAGAGTGTGTTTTTTATGGAACAGCCAGGAGGCCAATGTCACTGGATCAAAGAGTGAGTAGAAGGGGAGAGTAAGGACTAAGAAGACTGCAATGCTCTGTGTGTGTGTGTGTGTGTGTGTGTGTGTGTACGCGCATGTGTGCGTGTGTAAGTGTTGTGGGGAGAGGGGACAGGTTATAAAGGGCTTTGAATGCTGAACAGATGCTTTTATGTTTTTCCCCCCACTCCCAAATTCTGTAATCCAACCAAACTGACTTTCTCTTCTTCTTACATGGAGTACAATGGAGTACTCAAGGCCTTGGATCTGACCTCTCCTCATGCCTAGAATGCAGTCCTTCCTCTCCATCTCATAGCATCCGTATTTTCAAATACTAACCATCATCTCCTTTCCCCCAAGTTCCTTTATTTTCTCATGTAAATATACTTGAAAAAAATTCTTCTGAACATAAAGAATAGAACAAACATGTCCATAACATAGAAAATAGAAAAAAGATGATTCTTTATGAAATTGCATATCTATTATGTAAAAATGTGCATATATAAAAATATATTTTAATATGTTAAATTTTATATATTTAAATATATAAATATGATTAAAATAATTAAAAAATTAAAATATCATTAAATATATATTTTAAATATATACAACTTTATCATGTAACTTTTTTTTTTCTTGCCTCCCTCCTCCACTTAATTGGCTGCTATTATACTTATACAGTCAGACTATCCTCTTCTTTTTATCTATTGCACCAGAGTTATCGCCTGACCAAGGCTCAGAAATACCTCTGAGGCATAGTTTGCCTTTTTGCATAAGGACCTCTAGATCCTCTTGTTTGCTTCCTGTTGTCGTTGTTCTAGTTTCAGTCATGTCTGACTTTTCATGACTGCATTGGGGTTTCTCAACAAAGATACTGGAATAGTTTGCCATTTCCTTTTCTAGCTCATTTAACAGATGACAAAACCGAGGCGGCCAGGGTTAAGTGACTTGCCCAGGGTAACAAGTGTCTGAGGCCACATTTGAACCCAGGAAGATGAATCTGCCTGCCTCCAGGCCCAGTACTCTATCTACTGTGTCTCCTAGGTGCCCTGATTTGCTGCCTAGCTTTGGAGAATTTACAAATAGACATTTAGGGTTGTAGGAGTCATCTTTCTTAGATTTTTGTCTCCTATGAATTTCTAGTCCCTAACTTTGCCTTCTTCCAAATCTTCTTAGTTTAAGTCTTAAAAAAAAATTAAATGTGCGACACCAGGAAAATGTATGCTTAACAGCTTTTGTTAGGTGTATTCTATTTTGAGGAGGATCCTGTATTGTAAACTATGGTCCAGAAATCCAAATACCATTCTCAGATACTACATTCTTTTTTAAAAAATTTGTTGTCTTTATTAATTTGTTTGTTTACTTTTAGTTTACAAGATTCAGTTCCAGAATCCTTTGAGTTTCAAATTTTGTCCCCCTACCTCTCCTCACACAGCCCTTCTTGGCGGCATGCAATCAAGTATAGGATCTGCAAATGCTTTCACATTAGACATTAGGCAGGTTGTAAAGAAGGATTGTAACCATTGGAATGAACAATGGGAAAGAGGAAACAAAACCAGACAAGAAAAAGAAATAGAGTAGGTAGTTTGCTTCAATCTGCATTCAAACTCTGTTCTTTCTAGTTCTTTCTCTGAATGTAGACATCTTTTTCCATCATGAGTCTTTTAGAGTTGTCTTATAACCTTGCATTGCTGAGAAGAGCCCAGTCTATCAAAGTTGGTTGTCACACATACTCGTGTCTGTAATTGTGTACAAATTTCTCCTGGTTCTGCTCTTCTCATTCAGCATCAGTTTGTATAAGTCTCTCCAGGTAAATATGAAGTCCTTCTGCTCCTCATTTTTTATAGCAAAATAATATTCCATTACATTCATATACTTGTTTAGCTATTCCCTAACTGATGGGCATCCCCTTAATTTCCAATTTTTTGGCACCACAGAAAGAGCTGCTATAAATATTTTTGTACATATGGGTCTTCCTCGCACTTCTATGATCTCTTTGGGATACAACCCTAGAAGTGGTATTGCTGGATCAAAGGGTATGCAATTATTTATAGCCCTTTGGGCATAGTTCCAGATTGCTCTCCAGAATGGTTGAATCAATTCACAACAATCTCCACCACCAATGCATTAGTGTTCCAATTTTCCCACATTCTCTCCAGCATTTGTCATTTTCCCATTTTGTCATCTTAGCCAATCTGACTGGTAAGATGTGGTACCTCAGAGTTGTTTTGATTTGCATTTCTCTAATCAATAGTGATTTAGAGCACTTTTTAATATGCTTATAGATATCTTTAATTTATTCCTCTGAAAACTGCCTGTTCACATCCTTTAACCATTTATCAGTTGGGGAATGACTTGTATTCTTATAGATTTGACTCAATTCCCTGTATGTTTTAGAAATGAGACTTTTATCAGAGACATTGGTTGTAAAAATTATTTCCCAATTTCCCACTTCCCTCTTAGTCTTGGTTACACTGGCTTTGTACAGAAACTTTTCAATTTAATGTAATCAAAATTATCCATTTTGCATTTTATAATGCTCTCTAACTCTTGTTTGGTCATAAAGCCCTCCCTTCTTCATAAATCTGACAGGTAAACTATTCCTTGCTTTCCCAGATTGCTTACAGTAAGAGCCTTTATACCTAGATCACGCACCCATTTAGACCTGATTTTGGTATACAGTGTTAGATAATGGTCTGTGCCCAGTTTCTGCCATACTATATTCCAATTTTCCCAGAAGTTTTTGTCAAATAGTGAGTTCTTATCCCCAAAACTGTGGTCATTGGGTTTATCAAATAGTAGATTACTATAGTCATTGATTGCTGACTCTTGTGTACCCAATCTATTCCATTGATCCACTACTCTATTCCTCAGCCAGTACCAAGTAGTTTTGATGACTGCTACTTTATAATACAGATTAAATTCTGGTATGGCTAGGCCACCTTCCCTAGTATTTCTTTTCATTAATTCCCTTGATTTTCTGGACCTTTTGTTCTTCCAAATGAATTTTGTTACTATTTTTTCTAACTCTATTAAGTAATTTTTTGGTAGATTGATTGGTATGGCACTAAATATGTAATTTAGTTTAGGTAAAATTGTCATTTTTATCATATTAGCTTGACCCAGCCAAAAGCAATTGATGTTTTTCCAAACAGTTAGATCTGATTTTATTTGTGCAAAAAGTGTTTTGTAGTTGTGTTCATATAAGTACTGGGTTTGTTTTGGCAGGCAGATTCCCAAATATTTTATGTTTACTGTAATTTTAAATGGCATTTCTCTTTTTATCTCTTGCTGTTGGATTTCATTAGAAATATATAGTTTCTTCTTCTTGAAGTACCAGAACATGGATAATCTTTCCAGTATCTTCCATGTTAAGCTAATTACCACGGAAGTTTTGAATAAGGTCAATCTGCAACCATATGCCACCCTTTCTATTTTTTGACTCTGCTGAGAAATCATATCATACTGACTGGGGGTGTTAATTTAATTAATGATACAAATGGGACCCAATTAGTCTTCATTTTAGGGTTTCTGCAAGGCATTTACAGCTACCATAATAGTGTTGGGGTACACAAAGCCTCTTCCACGTATTGCTGTGTCTGGCAGTGTCCTACTTATCTGCTGTTTTTCACACCCTTGGCACAGGTAATGGGCTGGGCTCTGAGAAGTTTATTATTATTATTGTTGCCATTACTGCTATTACTATCATCACCACTACTACTACTACTACTACTACTACTACTACTACTACTACTACTACTACTACTACTATTACTACTACTACTACTACTACTACTACTACTATTGCTACTACTACTACTACTACTACTACTACTACTACTATTACTACTACTACTATTACTACTACTACTACTACTATCACTATTACTACTACTATTACTACTACTACTACTATAATCACTACTACTACTACTGCTGCTGCTGCTGCTGCTGCTGCTGCTGTTACTTCCACCATTATTATTATGTTCATTTGCTAAATTCACATTTCAGAGATGCTAATAGGGCTAAAGTAAATATACACATTTTCCTTGGATAAGCCTTTCCTTGGATAAGGTACCCAATCAAGGAGACTATGGTTGAAAAAAAGAGTTGTTTAATGTAACTTTCTAGTAAAGAAGTTTATTTTCCTCAAACTTAATCAATTGAATATCCATTGTGCATGAGTATAATTGAGCTCTATATGGATATTCAATTGATTAAGTTAGAGGAAGATGCAAATATTTGTTCCTTTAACTTTTATCTAAAACATGGGCTTCTATCTTCTAAGTGTTGTAGATACATTTTAAAAACTGCAGTTTATTAATAAAGGATTTTCATAGAATCCACAGTTAAGCCTATAAATATCAGCTTCAAGAATATTTATAACATCATAATAACAAAAAATTGCACTGAAAATAGAGATGAGCCCTCATTTTTTGTTGCTTTAGCAAAGGAGTTGGATGATGAAGTGACAGTTTGCTCTCTCCATTCAATAGGGTTTAATTCTTTTTTTTTTTTTTACTTTGTGCAATTCGTCAGTGGTAACAACTTTCAGGTTTATCAACCAATATCTGACTCATGCCTCACAGTTTAGAAATTTAAATTAAGCACGTGAGAACGTACGTTTAGTACAACGTGCATTTCTGAGTACAAGAAACTGACCCAATGTGGGTGCTGACTTTTCTGTGAATTTTCTCATGAATTCAAAGCCATCTTTCTCTTCTTCCAAAACAGTTATCGGGGCTTTGTGGATAAGAAACTGAAATGAGATGCTCTTTGCTCAGTATAACTAGCAAATACCTCTGCAGGCTTAATCACTAAACCCTGCACGGAAATAATAGTTGTCTCACGGTCAGGTCAGAAATGATAACTGAAACCATGGAATCCTTTAGATAAGCTACCTGTATAATCAGGGGAAATAGTTGAAAGCCTAATAGAAGTCTTTGTGTTGGAGGACAGTGATTGAAGTTCAAAAGACTTAGCAGAGGTCAAGTTGGCCATGTCAGGCATTTCCCCAAGTTTACTTCATTCAATTAACCTAAAACAATCTGCTCCTGTGAGAGAGTTCCTGGCTTCCCTTACTCAGAAAAGGGGCCCAGGGCAAGGGTGGCTGCTTCTCTGTGCATTTTATAGAATTCCTAGGTTTGGTCTGCAAAGGGTTGTTTCCCTGTCATTTACCCTAGCACACAAAATAGGATTTTGTAAATGCAACCAATACATTTGGAATGGAGGAAATGAAAAACAGCATCAACTACACTGAAAAGCTTGAAGGATTTGATAATTTACAAGGCTTCCCTTAGTCCAAAGAAACGTGTCTGCAACTCTGAATCAAGTTCTGGCTTTGGTTGCTTTGAAATGCAGTGTGCCACTCACATAGACGTGAGTTGGTTTTCTTCTTGTTTAGTCTAGGTAATTATTGATAGTCTTAACCCAGACCCATCTGAGCCATGGAAAGCAACTGAATTATGTGCTTTCCCAGGAGCTCAGTGCATACTTATGGTTCTAAGCTATTTATTCCAGGTACTTTCACTAACAAAAAGTCTTTATGGTTTATTAATGTCATGCTCTGTGTTTTTTTGTTGGTATGCCTATGTTTGATTTTTTTCTCATTGTAAGTTTATCTCATTATTTCTTAGATGGAATAATTACGTTACAAATTTCACTTAACTCTGTGGAGGTCCAGCAGTGGTCCATGCCCTAGCTGCAGCGTGTGATCAGATTACACAGATAAATGGACATATGAGAGGTTCTGGCCTGCTAGGTAATTATAGCACATAACTCTAGGAAATACACATGTACACAATACTTATGTGTCCTTGAATATATATGTATATACACACATATATGTATATACATATGTACCCTTAATTTTTAGAAAACATTTGGACAAAATTCTTTTTTTAGATAAAAAACAACATACTCGTCACTTAATTATGTACAAAATAGCACTTCAGCTGGTCCTAACTCATTGCTATAAACTGCTCATTGCAATGTAAGGAAATGAACACAAGCCCATTTTCTGGTTTTCAAACTCTCAAACATATCAAATGCGGACAGATGTTCTAATGAATCTGAACAAATGAGTCAGACTTTTCTTTGTGTCCAAATTACTCAGTAGCAATAAGTCAGATGTTTAGGGAATTGTGTTAGCTACCGAGGCACCTTTAGTTCATGCCTGTTGGAATAGATGAAAAGAGAATAAGGGGTCCTGAATGAATGAGCACATATGGCTTCACTTACTGATAGGGAGTGATGGAGCAGAATAGTTGCTCATTATTGTATATTCATTATATTAATTGGAGCTTTTACAAAACAGGTTGCATATGCTTATTATCATTCACCCATTGTCTTGTTTTGACTCAGAGGCCTATAATAGACCTCCTCTTTAATATCTCTTTTATATTTTCTCCTTTTCACCTCAACTGAGACACCTTCCATTGTTGAGCTTGATCCTGCACAGATGTGAGACAGATGTGTCCATAGTGCCTTTTTTTCCTGAAGCTGACAGGGGGAGAGGGCAAGGTATAGGACAATTTATACCAAGAAAAATAGATGTTTTAACTTTGTACCTACGTTTTGTACAGAGGCAACTCCAAGGTATATAGATCCCAAGGTGTATAGACCATTTACTTTAAATAGTCTAATTTAGCTAGAACATCCTCTCTACAACTTCTACCTAGGGCTTGACACGTATTATTTAGTAAGTGCTTATTGATCGATCAGTTACAGCGAACATAAATTCTTGATCAAAATAACATCATTGGGGTCAGAGTTGTCCCCTGTATTTCTCTTTGGGAGTGTGATGCAATGAACAGGGAATTGTAACTACAGCCAAGAAGAGGTGGACACAAGTCCTATCTCAGATACTGGTGCAGCCTCATGTAAGTTACAGGACGTTAGTAACTTATGCCAATATTGGACATTATGCAATTTTCTTTTCTTTGACCCTCATAATAACCCTGTAAGGTAGATGTGATGAGTTATTATCATCATCATCATCTTATACCTGAGGAAACAGAGGCTGAGTGTCGCTATGACACTATGATGTATCTTCAACCCCCCCACGACAGGGAAGACAAAGAGGTACAGACGTACAAAAGCTACGTTTGCCATTACTTGAAAAATGGAATGTGCATGAAGATGAGCCCTACCATGGTGTCAGGAGAGGCTGCATTCCAAGCAGAGGAATGGTCTGGAGTAATCTCTCGGTCTGGGCTCGGGGGTAGAGAAGAAGAAAGGGTCCTGCTGGGTTAGTGCTGAGCAGCTGCAAAGATATGCAGAGGCTGGGTCCCTGGACCTGTCTCAGGTCTGGAAGCCTCGGAGGTTTCTGGCCATTTGCAAGCTCACTAAGCTGCGCTGTTTCTCCTTCAGAGGCTCTCAGAAGCTGGATTTCTCATCTTCTATTGACGGTGGTCTGTTTGCTCAGATCTGTCTGTGGAGAAAGTGCCTTTGGGAGCTTGGACTTCTTTCTTCTCCCTTGATTTGCTTTGAGACGGCCTCAGATACTTGCTTGCTGTTTAATTCTGGATAAGCCACTTAATCCGCCTGCCTCAGTTTCCTCATCTGCTGTTGTGTGTCCTTCGTTCTCAAAGAGGGCCGGGACACCAGGAAGATGATGCCTTGACTTGCCAGTGAATTGGATTTAAACGAGGGTGGACCGTGCGAAGGTATCAGCCTCATTCTCTCCTCTGGAGCCGTTTGGGTCCAGTGGCAAGATAAAGGTCAGGATGACTGGAGATGGCCCGTTCCTCATCTGTAAAGTGGGAAATATAGTGGAACCTGCCTCCCACGACTGCTGTGGGAATCATAATGTTTGCCCAGCATTTTGCAAAGCTTAAAGCATTACGTGTTGTTGAGTTGTTCAGTTGTGTCTATCTCTTCATGACCTCATAGACCGTAGCACGGGTACTTTCCATGGGGTTTTCTTGGCAAGAATACTTGAGTGGTTTGCCATTTCCTTCTCCAGTTCGTTTTACAGATGAGGAAACTGAGACAGAGTTAAGTGACTTGTGTAGGGTCACACAGCTAGTGTCTGGGACCAGATTTGAACTCAAGTCCTCCTGACTCTAGGCCCAGTACTCTGTCTACTATGCCACCTAGCTATCTCCAAAATGCTATATAAATACTACCTATCATCATCATGTTATTATTATTACAGGACCATAGGTCTAGAGTTGGAATTGATTTTTGCTCCATTTGTGGAATAAGAGGTCTGCTTTTCATTAAACAAGTCGGGTTCAGTCTTCTTGGGCTCATAGGAATTAGATTGTGCCAAGAAAGTTTCCTAGCTCTGAATTTATAATTTGTGGGCACTACAGCTGCAAAGTCTCATGGTGCGCAGTATGGTCCAGTGTAAAAAGCGTTAAGTCAGAGCAGATTTGGATCCTAGCTCTGCCTCTAAATATATTTGTGACTTTGGGTCAACCATTTAATCTCTTTGGGCCTCAAATTACTCTTCAGTAAAATAAAGAGATTGCCCTAGATGGCCTCTAAGATCATATAACTTATCCAGGGATATACATCTAGGAAGTGTCTAAGATGCCTACTAGCTGGGTGTCCCTGGGTAAGTCACATAACCTCTGTCTGACTCAGTTTCCTCAACTGTAAAGTGGGGATAATAATAGCATCTACCACCTGACTAGTAAGTGTCTGAGGTCAGATTTGAATTCAGGTCTTCCTGACTTTAGGTGCAGCATTTTATCTGCTGTGTTTACAGATGAGGAAAGTGCTTTGTGAATACTAATATTATTATTACTACTAAAGTTAAATAATTCCTGACTAGCAGTATAAGACCAAGTTTATAAAACTTGAAGGTTCTCTCACATTCAATTTTTGGCAACCTCATTACAACTGTTCTAATACCTAGGCCACTATCCTAAAGGAGAACATTGATCTCATGAATGATACGTCTTCTTGGTGAGTATTATGGCAGGAAACATTGGGCCATTGCTCTATTAGCCAGTATTTGGATATTGTCTCATTGACTTCCCAGTGGCCCAGCTCTTATAAATTAGGTAGGATGAAGTTAGAGATACAGGAAGACCTACCAGTGTGCAGAGGACCGCTAAACACGTTTCATCAGAGTTCGGCAGGTAATTCAGGGGATGACTCAGGCTATCTTTGGCCCACTTTGCGGTTAGGCTCTAAGGATTCCCTTGAAACCTCCTATGGATCTGAAGTGCTTAGAAAGAAGCCTCCCAGGATAGACAGTGTCTCAAGTGAGCCTTGATTAAGGTGGAGCTGGGGCTGGAAGGGTCAATGGGCAAACAGATATGTGCTCATGGACCTCACGTTATTTGACTATGAAGAGCCTATAGCAAAAGGCTTTTCAGACACCTGTTACAGAGCCTTGAACTTGCCCCTGCATGATCTTACTTAAGTTCTACTACCCCAGGTATCACTTCTGAAGAGATTCCCAGAGGAAGCCATCTCTTAATACCTGTAGCCTCTGAGTGAAGTGCTTTCTTGGTGGAAACTACAGTTTATTCTACTGGAGCTACTGAAGGATTCAAAACCAGCAAATAATAATGATGACAATCATAGCCAGCTCTTACGCGGCGCTTTAAAATTTGCAATGTGCTTTACAAATGTTTTCTCATGTCATCTTTTGATCCTCACAACAACCCTGTTTTCATTTGTAAACAAGAAGTGAGCCAGAGAGAAGCTTATTGAGTTGTATGTGGAAACATGGTAAGGAAGTATCTGAAGCAGGATTTGAACACAGAACCCTATTCATTGAACCACCAATTGCCTAAATAATACAGTAATCCAACTCTTCCTTCCCTGGCATTCCTTCCCCCTGCTTCCCACTCCCAATTTTGTAAACCAAGACCCTCTGAAGGATGGATCTCTCTGCCCATGTTTATTTTGCTGTCTTTTGAACAGTCACTCCACGAGTCTCTCCAGAGGACATTGACTAAGCTGCTTAATTGGGTGGTTTGGAAAAGCATAAGCTGCTCACTTGATAAAGTCAAATGTTTGGAAAATACTCTTTTCTAATTGTGCTTGGCCATAAAAAATTTCCAGAGGGGAACATCTACAGGATGTTTGAAATAAAAGCAGAAGCACCTTGGGCTATCTACTGTTTATGGTCCAGCACTTGGCTATTGATGGGCTCTTATGAAAGAGTGATAATATTGGCTTCTAGAAGGAGGTCTTCATAAGAGGAAAAAGGGAATCTTAGATTTTCTTACATGGCTCTACCATTTTCCTTCAAATATGAAAACATATTGATTAGTCCACCACTTACTTTGGCCAAGTACTGCGAATGGAGAAGGAGCTTGACCTAGAACTGAAGAGGAGATTGGGATAGATTGGATTTGAGAAACAGGCCAGTGTTTTCAAGGAGTTCAAGCTGGTTATTGCTGTAAAATGTGGTTGCACATCTTGGAACAACATGAACGCAGAAGAATGAAGATTATAAAATAACTCAAAGGACAATGGAAAAGCTCATGGTGGACATAAGATGACTATGGATGTTGCCAACAGTAACAGTGATAGAAAAGATGTAAGTCACAACAGATGGGCAGCCTAAGTGATTTATTGGTATCCTTGAGATAACCAAAAGGACACGAGGAAGGCTTTGGTATAGTAGGTAGATTTTTCATGGAAGATTTGTGGAAAAATAGAGAAGAAAATTTTAAAGGATGAGAACGTACGGAAGAGTTGAGAACTGCATCTAACGAGGGAGTACCTAAAACACTGATTAAGTCATGGATCCATTTGAGCATCTAAGCATGAAAATATAGGCAGGAGGGAAAAAGGGGTGATGGTGGTATTGATATAAGATACTTTGTATGCAGTGAATGAATATCTATCGATTTAAATGTTTCCTCTATCAAATGTCCAATTAGCAAGAATTGCTATTATTGAGGAGGCTATTATCTTTTATGAGTTTATTACTATGTGCTACCTACTCTGAAGGACACAAGAAGCAACAAAAAAAATGCAAAGTACATCCCACCTCCCACATCCATGCCTTTTCACTGACCATCTTCCATGCTTGGAATGCTTTGGCCCCCTCCCCTCTGCTTTTTCTTTCTCTGGTTTCCTTCAAGATCCAGATCAAACCTCATTTTCTGCTAGTGCTTGCCCCACCCCCATATTAATTTCCATATACTCTCTCTGTATGTGTGTATATATATATATATATATATATATACACACACACACATATATATACACATATACATATCCGAATGTGTGTGTTTGTGTACCTAGTATAAATATATATATCTATATGTATATGTATATTACATTTGTTTGTTACTTCTCTTTTCATCCTCAGATCCTTAGCACAGTGCCTGGCAATTATTGTTCAATTGGGTCCAACTCTGCATAACTCCTATGGACACTGTCCATCATTGTTTCCTTGGCAAAGATACTGGATAGGTTTGCTATTTCCTTCTACAGTGAGAGTTTCTGTCTCATTTTACAGATGAAGAACTGAAGCAAATAGGGGTTAAGTGACTTGCCCAGGGTCACATAGCTGGTAATTGTCGGAGACCAGATTTTAATTCAGATCTTCCTGACTAAAGGCCCAGAGCTTTATTCATTGCATCACCTAACTGGCACATGCAAGCTTGTTAGAAGCAGCTAGGTGATGCTATGGAAGGAGTGTTGGACCTAGAGCCTGAGACTTGAATTCAAATCCAACCTCAGACATTATCTGTTTTCTGACCAGATGCACAATCCTGGGCAAATTACTTAATCTCTGTTTGCTTTATTTTCTTCACCTGTAAAATGGGGATAATAATTAATTGTACCCTGTTCTAGCAATAGAAATGGATAGAACATTCTAGGCAGGGGGAGCAACATGGGCAAAGGTAGAAGAAATATATTGGGAATATATTGGACACATATTGGGAATCAGTCTGAGTAAAATTGGCTTTTCATATTGGGAGTAGCATAAGACATAGTTGAATATAATGGGGAGCATTCAAAATATTTTCCAGGTGGTCTTTGAAAGGTCTAGCATCTAACCAGTAATCTTTAAAGTGCTTTATGAATCCATTTTCCCTTTAGTTAGGTCAAGTTTATTATATTCATCCTACAGGCACCAAGCTAGGAAACACAGCAGCCTATGGCTCTGGAAACCTCTGTCATTGTCCAAGATTACATTAAGCATATTGCATATGGCCATCTCTCTGAGATGCATATGGGATTTGGGGCCTTGAAAGATACAAAAGCTTCAACACAATAGACATAGAATCAGCAGGTTCCTGTGATATGACTAATTTTTTTTTCCTGACTGTTTAGTAACAGGTGGTATTTATCTAAGTGGACTGCCCAGGGCAGCTGGCTGATGGGTTCTTCCAGCTGGACATCTTCTCTCCATTTAGCTCAACCACACCTGCTTCAGATTGCAAACAAGAGCCTTTCTCATCTTCGGTATCTACATGTGGGGGGTTGGGAATATAGCTCAGCCCATTCATCTTCCAGCTGTAATGTTTCATGATGTCTGAGGATCCCATCTGGTCTTGTACCAGGGAAAAAGAAATAGGTTTTAGGTTTAGATGTGGCTACCTCCTCCACAACCCCCACATTTTTTTAGTGGTGGTTTTGTCCTGTTACGTCTCTATCTTTAACACAGCTATTTCATCATCTGTTGCCATCATAGGATCAAATTTATCTCCCATTAAAACTTCCTTTCCTTGAAGCAAGCACTGACATGAATACGCCTGCCCCTCCAAGCTTTTATTGTCTTGAATTAAGAAATAGCAGAGTAGTCTCATGAAAGATTAATCACTTCCTGTGAGAGTCTGGTACCTGCAGACAAGCAAGGACTAAAATATGTCCAAGAGAGACAACAAGGAAGGATGTTAAAGGTCTATCAGCCAGGTATTTATTGGCAGGAAGGATGCAATACTTATTTGGGTGCCAGGTTTTTTAGAGCCAAAATGAACTTCTCTCCTGAGTTAATGGATCATATTTTGTTTCAGACAAGAGTAGCAATGTTTTCTTTGTAATGGTATCTAGAGCTTTGACTCTGTACAAGTATTTCTCTTGAGGCGAATGTACTCAAATGCATATACCCTTATTCCTTGCTCTGAACTAAAGACCGAATAATTTAGTCATGACTTTTAGAGGGTTTTCTGCTTGACATAATGGTTAGTGATGGGTTTTGAGGCAATGAATGAGGTCTTAAACGTTTGTTCACTTGAGCAGAAACCTGAATGACCACTGATAAAAATTAAATGGGTGGTTTTAAGATGGAAATTCTTTTTTTGTTGTTGTTGTTCAGTCATTTCAGTCATATTTGAATCTTTGTGACCTCATTTGAGGTTTTCTTGGTAGAGATATTGGAGTGATTTGATATTTCCTTCTCCAGATCATTTTCTAGAGGAGGGAACTGAGGCAAACAGGATTAAGTGACTTGCCTACAGTCACACAGCTAGTAAGTGTCTAGGGCCAGATTTCAACTCAGGAAGGTGAGTCTTTACTCTAGGCCCACTATTCTTTCCACTGTGACACCCAGTGTTAGCTTATCAATAAAGAATTACCTAGGATAGTAACTCTAGGGAGGAGCTCTTACTCATCTATTCCAACCTTTTCATTTCTACAGATGAAGAAGTTGAGACTCAAGGTCACAGAAATATCAAATGTTAAAGTCAGGATTTGAATTCATGTGACTCCTGTGACTCAACATTTATTAAACTATACCATGCTACCTCCTTAAGGATGTGCCCCTACTGTTTCTAGAAATTCATTGATTCAACAAATCATTTTTAAGTACTTACTGAGTACAATTCTGTATGTTAAGCACCAGGAGTGGTACAAAGGAAAATAAAACACAATTTGGTGTAATACAATAGGAAGGAAGATAGGTAGGAAGAAAGGACGGAAGAAGGGAAGAAAAGAAGCATTTAACAAACACTTAACCATAGTAAGTATCAGGCACTGTGCTAAGTGTTGGGGATACAAATATAAGCCAAAAGAAAGTTATTCCTTGTCTTCAGGGAACTTACGTTCTAATGGAGGAACACAAGCTACAAAAGGAAACTAAAGGGTGGTGATGGGGAAGAGAGAATGAAGATGCCCAGTGTTGTGGCATGATTCTGAAGTCCAGAGGAAGTCAGGAATGGGTCAGGGAGGAGGATGAAGGTTGGCCAGCCATGGGCCTTCCACAAGATGACCCCAGTCAAAGAAATAGCATTTTAATAGAAATACAATTTTTATTCTGGGGCAAACATTTGGGAAGATATAGATAAGCATTGCAAAGGGCAAACAAGCATGAAGGTACCCTCAACAGGGATATCATAGATATATTGTGATATTGGAATAAAGCACAATTTTACTTAAAAATTCTCAATGCACTCAAAAAATTTATATTCTGGTAAGGAAAAGGAAGATGAACATAGGTAAATAGAGGTAAATGCAATACAGGTTATAGAACCATAGATCTTAAAGCCAGAATGGACTTTAAAGGCTATCTAGTAGATGAGGAGTACAAAATCTAGAGAGATATGGTGACTTGCCCAAGAGCATTTGTCCAAGATCACAGGAAGTAAGTGATAGAACTAAAATGCACAGCTAAAGCTGCTGTTCATATCATTATATCCTGCCAACTCTCAATTAGAACATAAGTGGTGAAGATGATGATGAACTATTATGAGATCAGAAGATGGGGGAGATGCCACTTTCAACTGGGAGAATCGAGAGAGGCTTCAAATTCTTAACCTCATCCATTCTTCTTCCTGTTTTCCTACTGTGATGAAAGCTGCAGGAATATCCCCACTGAGCTTCCAATTCTTTCTAGCCTTTGCCTCAGTTGTTTCCACATGCTCTTTCACCAGGAAAAGGCATTATGTACTGCTTTGTGAAACTTTTTCAAGCTGTCTTTTGGTTAATTTAAAAAAGTGTGTGTGTGTGTGTGTGTGTGTGTGTGTGTGTGTGTCTTTTCTACCAACTCTAAGTGTTTTGAGGATAGGGACTGTTTTTTTAAACTTCTTTGTACCTCCCTGCCCCTTCTTCCCCCAAAAGACCCAGTACAATGTTCTCCACATAGTAGATACTCAATAATTAGTTCCTGATTTGATAAAAAAAAATTTGTGTAAAATGCTTGATCAATGGAATGTTTTTAAGTGGCTTGCTATCATCAGATCCTAGCTAATATGTAATCAACTGATTATACAGTTTCTCCTGGTCCTGCCTAGGAGTTAGGCTGTGAGTGTATGCAGGGAGAATGTAGCCAAGAGCTCTTGATGGAAGGTCTAGTGATCCAGTAGGGTGGTCTGATCTGAACTAAGCAGTCTGGAGTGGTAATAGTTATCATAGTAATGAATTAGAGTCAAACAGTAAGCTTTTCAAAGTAACAGGGCCAATGCACAGAAGGTTAACAAGGAGGGAGAGGTCAAAAGCAGAACTTCCAATCAGCACTGTGGAAGCAGTTGTGATTCAAGCAAAGAGTAGCCTGAGCTCAGGTAACCATCCAAAAAACCTGATGTCCAAACAGTTTTGAGATGATACAAGATTCCAACGTGTTTCACTTAACATAATAACCTTGTGGATAGCCTTTGTTAGATATAATACTTATTTTCCACTGTCAACTTTTTCCTGCTTGATAGTTTGAGCTGTATGAGATTCACCTAGGGCACTTAGGTGGTACAGTGGATAGAGGGCTGGACCTGGACTCAGAAAGACCTGAATTCAAATGGGACCTCCAGACATATACTAGCTGTGTGACCCCAAACAAGTCACTTAACCCTGTTTGCCTCAGATTCCTCATCTGTAAAATGTGCTAAAGAGGGAAATAGCAAACCACTCTAGTATCTTTGTCAAGAAAGTACCAAATGGGTTCCTGAAGAGTCAAACACCATTGAAATGACTGGATAGCAACATGAGATTCAGCATGGACAGCTCCACGGTGATGACGATGATGACATTTTTTTCCCATGGGAAAATACCATGACATTAAATAATCAACAGGTATTTGTTTAGCATCTACTATGTAGAAGTGAAACAGTATGGTCAGATCAGGTCCTTTTTCCAAGAAGAAGGAAGATGTGTGTGTGTGTGTGTGTGTGTGTGTGTGTGTAGGTAGGTGGTGGTGATGATGGAGAGGATTATACCCAAACACCAGGGCTCAAAAGTATGTCAACTTGATTAGTACATCAAGGAAGTATATTGATAAATATATCTCTTGTATGTCCTCAAATCTGTCTTTACTTGGAGTATCCTAGATTTTTACCTGACCATGGATCATTCTTGCCTGGACCATAATGCCACTACATTGTTAACTTGAGCTCACAGTCTTGGTGCCATCCTTGATACTATACTTGATTGGAGTGTATGAGGTGTTCAGGGACAACTAGTACCTCTAGAATGAGGGGTGGTTGAGCCCTTCTCAGGATTGCTTTCCACTTTGTTGTTCACCTAGTTCACTCAACTCTTACCTGTGCCTGCAAGAAGCTGTAGAACGTGCAGCAGCCACAACCCCAGGAAACCTCAGCAGACAGTCTAAACCAGGTTGAGGATAACTGATAGGTCTCAAACCTGTTAGTGAGTTGGGGGGGGGTGTCTACTCCAAGCATATGAAGACTTTCCCTGATTGAATGGGTAGATGAGAACAATTTGTTCCAATGACCATGAAGGTGGCTGAAGCAGGTGCTTGTGGAGCTCTAAGAACTTGGTCAGTCATTGAAGAAGCCAAGGTCACATAGTGAATGACCTTAGATCTTTGTGTTTGCTGAAAATAGCTAAGTCATTCATAGTTGATCATTATACAAAGTTGCTGTCACTGTACAATGTTCTCCTAGTTCTGCTCACAAGGTTCAAAATCCTTAACCTGGTATTCAAGGTCCTTGTTCAATCTGGCATGATGTCTTGCCCTTTCAACTTTATCTCATGTGACTGCTTCAGGTGTGCTCTGATTCAGCTAAACAAGACCACCTGCTGTCTCCCAGATGCATGCCATGCCTTCCTGCTTCCTTGTCTTTGCTCACCCTGTTCCCTTCTCCTAAAATGTCCTCCTTACTCCTCATCTTTACCTATGGAAATCCTCCCTATCCCTTGAGACCCCATACAAATGTCACTTCTTCTAGAAGTGTTTTCACCAAACAGTAATCATCTTTAGACATTAGACCTCCCATGGCACTTCTCTTAAGCCCTTACTACGTATCAATATTATTTGTGTATTTGGCCATTTCTCTTGCTAGGTTTTGAGCTCCATGCCCATGAACCAGGTCCCTTCCCCTAGTGTGGTGTTCTGCATAAAGGGGTTTTTTTTTTGGTCAGTCACTTTTCAGTCATGTCCAACTCTTCATGACCCCATCTGAGGTTTTCTTGGCAAAGACACTGGAGAGGTTTGGCATTTCCTTCTCCAGCTCATTTTACAAATGAGGAAACAGAGAAATAAAGGTTAAGTGACTTGCCCAGGGTCACACAGCTAGTAAGTGTTGGAGGCCAGATTTGAACTCTTTGTGACTCTAGACTGTTGGATTTGAAGACTCTTGAAGAGAGAGTGAGGCCAACAACTTTGTACGACTCTGCCTCTCTTAAATCTAGTACAACATCATTGGTTACCTTAGAAAATGAGGGATGAACAACAACATTGATTGATAACTCTCTCGTCTGCACTTCATATATCTCATCTATTGCCCATTCTTGTTTCTATCTTCACAACATCTCTTATGTACGTCTGCTTCATTCCACTCAGAACCGCTCCCCGGTGCTGGTCTCTCCCCCTCATTTTTGGACTCTTACAAGGACTTTCTTGTAGATCTCTCTGTTTCATCTCTCCTCACTGTAATTTGTCTTCCATTCAGTTGCCAGAATGATTTTTCCTAACATACAGTGTTGCACCCTCACTCAATGAAGTCCATTTTCTGCTTGTTGCCCCTAGGATTAAATATAAAATATTCTATTTGGCATTTTAAACCCTTTACAACCTTGCCCATTTCTATTTTTCCAATCTCCTTACACTTTACTCCCTTATGTATATACTAAAATCCAGCGACTCTGTCCTTCTTACTGTTCCTTAAACATAATCTTCCACTCTCCACTCTAACCCTTTCCACTATCTGGAATGTTCTCCTTCCTCACCTTTGTCTATAGGCTTCCTTGATTTCTTCCAAGACTCAGCTCCAATCCCACCTTCTTCAGGAAGACCTCCTTGGTTCTACCCATTCCCTGCTGATTCTTTCCCTTTGAGATTATCTTCCATCTGCTCTGTATATATCTTACATGTTTGTAGTTATTTATATATTGTCTCCCTGTTAGAACTGAGGTCCTTGAGGGCAGGGACTGTGTTTTTACCTTGACATGCATTCCTATCACTTAGCACAGTGCTTGACACGTAGTCAACACTCAATAAATGCTTAATAAAATGGACTGACTGATTCCTTTCCACATTTGTTATACTGGGTGACATGGAGTCATTGGCAGGAGGTGGGGTGCCAGGGAGGTACCATAAGATATAGAATATTGTCATGGGGACAAGGTATTCCCTTCCCAAATGTCAGAATACTGGGCTGAAGCAGCACATCACCTAGTCCTGACTGCTATTCCCTCAGGATCCTATCACCATCATGCTCCTTTCCCATCATCCCTCACAACATCTTCCCTCCAAGCCTTGAGTCTGTCCCGAGCACACCTGCCATCCAGGAAATTCTGGTCCAGTAGGAGGATCATCAAAGTGAGTACTGATCTTGGGCGTTGGGTTTTTGTGGGATGTCTGACTTTTCCAGGTGAATTATTTGACCTGGGTGCTAGAATCCCTAAATGTATCTCTGCCTACTTTATGCAGGAGGAGGCTAGGTGTAGTAGATAGAGCTGTGGACCCGGAATCAGAAAGACTTTAGTTCAAATCTAACCTCAGACACTTACTAGCTGTGTGACCCTAGGCAAGTCACTTAACCTTTATTTGGCCCAGTTTCCTCATTTGTAAAATGAGCTGGAGAAGGAAATGCCAAACCTCTCCAGTGTCTTTGCTAAGAAAACCTCAGATGGGGTCATGAAGAGTTGGACATGACTGAAAAGTGACTGTCCAAAAAAAACAACCCTTTATGCAGAACACCACACTAGGGGAAGGGAGCTCATGGGGCACAGAGCTCAAAATCTAGCAGGAGAAATGGCCAAATACACAAATAATATTGATACATAGTAAGTGCCTGAGAGAAGTGCCATGTGAGGTCTAATGTCTAAAGATGATTACTATTTGGTGAAATCATTGAGACTTCTAGAAGAAGTGACATTTGTGTGGGGCCTCAAGGGATAGGTAGGATTTCAATAGGTAAAGATGGGGAATAGGGAGGACATTTCAGGAGTAGAGAACAGGGTGAGCAAAGACAAGGAAGCAGGAAGGGACGGCATGCATCCGGGAGACAGCAGGTGGTCTTGTTTAGCTGAATCAGAGCACACCTGAAGCAGTCACATGAGATAAAGTTGAAAGGGCAGGACATCATGCCAGATTGAACAAGGACCTTGAATACCAGGTTAAGGGTTTTGAAACTTCTGAGCAGAACCAGGAGAGCATTGTACACAGTGACAGCAACTTTGTATAATGATCAACTATGAATGACTTAGCTATTCTCAGCAAATACAACCATCCAAGATAATTCCAAAGGGCTCATGATGGAAAACTCTATCCACATTTAGAGAAAGAGCTGATGGTGTTTGAATACAGATAGGAATGTACTAGTTTCACTTTCTTTTTTGTGTTTTTTCCCTTTTGGTCTGTTTTTCCTTTCATAACATGACTAATGAAAATGTTTTACATGGTTGTACATATACAAGCTATATCAAATTGCTTACTGTCATAGGCAAGGGGGAAAGCAAAGGAGGGAAGGGAAAATTTGGAACTCAAAATGAAAAAAAAATCCACTTTAAATCTTAAAAAAAAAGTATTTTGAAGTTTATTTAGGAGGTAGTAGGGAGCCATTAAAACAGGGACTGTTTTTGCTTTGTCTTTCTATTCCCAGTGCTCGGCACAGTAACTGGCATGTAATAAGTATTTAATAAATGTTTTTTGTTTGATTGACTTAGTGCAGAAGAGTAACAAGATCACATTGGAGCATCAGGAAGATTGCTGAAAGATGAAGAGAATAGAAGCACTCACTATGCTTATTATTGGTTGATTATAAAAAAAGGCTTTTGAGTTGTCAGACAAAATGCCACCTTGAAGGCCTTACACAAAAGAGACACAAGTGTTTGTTCATTTTTGATTGAAATAGTTTTATCATATAATCATAGATTCCAACTGGGAAGGAAGGATTCTTTTTTTCTTTGTGCAGGGGGGAGAGCAGGGAAATTGGGGTTAAGTGACTTTCCCAAGGTCACATGGCTAGTAAGTGTTAAGTGTCTGAGGCTGGATTTGAACCCACGTCCTCCTGACTCCAGGGCCAGTGCTCTACTCTCTGTGCCTTCCTGGAAAAGTTTCTTTAAAAATAATCTAGTCTACTCAGTTTATTTTACAGAAGAGGAAACTGAGGTAGCCCGGGGAGGTTAAATAAATTGCTCATTGTCATGCAAGCAGTAAATAGAGCAGAATTTAAACTGTTCCATGACTCCAAATGTGACACCAGGGGTGGGGAACCTGTGGTCTCCAGGCCACATGTGTTCCTTTAGGTCCTCAAGTATGGCACTTTGATTGAATCCAAATTTCACACACTATGACCACACTGTGGCCTCGAGGCTGCAGGTTCCCCACCCCTGTGCCACACTCACTCTGCCATCCATGATTCCTGGTTCTTTTGAAAGTCTCTTCGATGAAAACTCCTGCAAAGAAATTATCTGAGTTAACATCTGTCATAACAGTGCTACCCTAGTCCTTGGTATTTCCCCGAGTATCTTCAGCATTTCTCTCTAGGTTGAGTTTTCACGGCTTATTATTATTATTTTTTGGGGTGGAGGGGAAATGTCATTTCAGTAGGGCCTGGAGCTCCCATTAAAGACCTTTCTCAACAAATCCAAGTTAGCACCTTCTCTGCAAGTGACTTGGGGTCACTGAGAAATTGGGTGACTTGTCAGGAGTTTCACAGCCAGTATGTATCAGAAGCAGGAGATAAACTGAGGTATTCCTGACATAGAAGCCAGTTCTTTCTTTGCCAGACCAAGCTACCTCTCTAAACCCATCCTCTAAAACAAAACAACTGCCTTAGAGCATTGAGAAAAAGTATTCTGAGTTTCTGCCTAATGAGGAATTCTCACTAGTTACTTATGAGTTGGATTCCTCACCTTCACACAGTTTACAGTCTATGTGGGGCCAACACCCTGGTGATGTCATTGGTCTTCTTCAAGAATGAAGGATGAACAACAATACGATGAAAGTAACGACCGGCAACACAAGAAAGTTGATGATAAATGTTGAATAAATGATGCAGATATGAAGAACTCAGAGGGGGAGAGATCCATTGGGTGGAATTTGAACTGAGTCTGGAAGCATGGGGAAGATTTGGGTACGAGGCAAAGACAGAGTACCGGGAGTATGTACAAGGCATGGTGTGACCAGATTCTGAGGCTGAAAACCGCAAGGCAGATTTGGGGACCACTTTGACTAGAGGAGAGGGCCATTTTAAGACAGTGGCATTTTTTTTTCTCTTCTGTTTAGAAATCAATCCATCCTCACAGGTCACAGTTACTCCTGGGCAAGTTAATGGAGACACCACATGTTAGGGGAGGGAATGTATTTCCTTAAGAAAACAAAGCCCCTAAATCTAGGTTGGAAACTGTGGCTAATTCAATTTGATTAAGGGATACTAGCCCCAGGGGCTTACTGTTAAGAAATCTCTAGAGAAGGAATTCAAGCTTCTTAGAAACTGGCTCAGATCTTAGAGCTCCATGTGGAAGTAGGGACCCTCTAATCTTTACAAACTTCTAAATGCCTCTTCTGTAAATCACCTATAGTAATTTGAAAAGGCCACTCTTGCCAGGGTTTTCCTTTTCTCCAAGTGGGAAGATTGGGTCCTACATTATCTGATCCTTCTGGAGAAGTGAAATCTTTCTTTGTCCCCACAACTGTCCAGTCCTGAAAGAAGGCAGCCGACTTTCCAACCAATGAAACATTTCTTTTCTTCATTCAAGTTATGTCAGGAGCCTCTGTGCTCCCTTTGACCAAATACAGACTCATGGTTAATGGAAACATAGCAAATGTTTGAGGAAGCATAACCAGGAGGAGAGAAACTGTCCCAAGGGTGGGATGGAAATCAAATCAAGGTATTTGGTGAGAAGGGAACGTTATTGACTTGAAAAGAATAATGTCAGCTTAAAAAACAGCCTGAAAGAAAAGCCAACTCCAAACCTTTGTGTTTTTAAATCTTGATTTCCATCACCAGAAAGAATTTTATGGTTTTCAGTCTGTTTGGGTTATGTGCCTGTTGGACAGTTATGTTTTCATTTATGACCTTGTCCCACTCTCGGCGAAAGTTAAGAAAGTGTCTTAAGCAATTCCTTTTTGTTCCACTGGGAACCTACTAATTCTATGGGGTAGGGTGAAATTTTCCTAATGCTGTCTCCTTGCTTCTGTGATAAGTATCACTTTGGGCTAGTTAAAAGGTGATAATCTTTTTCTAGTAAACAAGTAGTGATATTTTATTTTTCCCTCTGCTTCCCAGGAATATTTCTTATATGACTGGTTCTAATCTGGACTAAGAACCAAGGTGACTGGAATGGTGCGCATTTTACAGTGGTCTTGGCATTGATCCCTTGCCTAACTGGTCAGGAACTGAAAAATGGCATTTGGGCAAGTCATTAACAGGCAAGGGTGCAAGGGCTGCTGGGGGAAGTCCTACAGTGGAGGAGTGACTATCCCTGTTGAGAAAAGGAAGCCATAGGAGCACCTTTTCCAGTTTTTAAAGATCTTTCCCATCCTAAGTTCCATCTTGGGATTTATTAGCCAATTCCAGAATGCTTTTCTTTTAACTGGTCATTTTTTCAGTTGTGTCTGACTCATTATGACCCCATTTGGGGATTTTCTTGGCAAAGATACTGCAGTGGTTTGTCATTTCTTTCTCTAGCTCATTTTACAGATGAGGAAACTGAGGCAAATAGGGTTAAGTGACTTCCCCAGGGTCACAAGCTGAGGCCAGATTTAAAATCAGGAAGATGATTCCAGGCCCAGCACTCTATCTACTTCTCCACCTAGCTGCCTTTCTTTTAATCAGTAAATCAATATTTTTTGCCAACTATTTAAATGAGCAGAAAGTTTGAAAAGTTTGGGTGAGAAAAAATGTTTTGTTGTTGTTGATATTCATAACACAGAAGTGTATGATAAGGTGTTGAGGGTGCTGGGCTGGAAGGTAGAGGACCTGAGTTTGAATCCTACTTGCCACTTGGGGGTAGCTAGGTGGCACAGTGGATAGAATGCTGGGCCTTGAGTTAGGAAGACTCCTTTCCCGATTTTAAATCAGGCCTGGGGCACTCACTAGCTCTCTCTCCTTGGGCAAGTCACTTAACCCTGTTTGCCTCAGTTTCCTCACCTGCAAAATGAGCTGGAGAAGAAACGACAAACTGCTCCAGTATCTTTGCCAAGAAAACCTGAGATAAGGTCATGAATGGAGAGTCAGACATGATTGGAATGGAGAGTCAGAAGACTGAAAACAGAAGTAACTTAAGTCTGCTATTTAACATATGTGTGATCTGACACAATTCACTTGAACTTTGTAACACTCGGTTTCTCAATCTGTAAACTGAGAGGGTTGGATTGGATGACGTCAAAGCTCCCTTACATTATCCTCTGATTTATGTCATGTAGACATTTACATTCTTACCCAAATAATCTAAAATGAAAATTGTCTTCCATTTGCCATATTCCATTAATATTTTAAATAGATTGAATTACTATGTTGATCTACCAAAAAAGATCTCCCTAGAATTGTAAGAGGCAGCTTGGCACAGTAGCTAACATTGGACAGAGGCCAGTGAAATCTGAGTTCAAATTCGGCTTCTGACAAATACACCATGTGACCTTGGGCAAGTCATTTAACTTCTCAGTGCACTAGGCAGCTCTTTAAAATGTTAGGTTAGAGAAAAGTTGTTGATTTGCTTTGGTAGAAGTTTCTTCACCCAGAAGTTCCCTGAACCAATGAAATCACTCTTCTAATTCCTGTCATTATCCTGGTATTGGTATCCATTTTGCCCACAGTGATTATTGAAGGATCTGGAAAGACCACTTCAGGTGTCATTTAGATTAAGGTTTTTAATAAAAAAAAAAGTGTGTGTGTGTGTGTGTGTGTGTGTGTGTGTCTGTCTGTCTTAATGTGACGGTTACAACAGACTCACTGTCATTCAGTTGCTTAATCAACAAGTGGGGTGTTTATTGACTACTGGAGGGGTAGTTGGTGCTTTGTCAAGCATTTGACTTGCTATCTATCCTCTGTCCAAGTCCTTATTGGCAAAATGTTCTAAACCAACGAAAATACAAAATGGTAGAAAAGGCTCATAAAACCTTTTGCCTGCCAGAAGGCTCTTGCAAAACAATATGTTAAAGAAGCAAGAAGGAATAAACAAAGACCATATGGATCCCAACTCTCCTGAAATTTATTTGGGTTAAAAAATTAGGAGAATTGTTTGGCAAAAATAATGTTTTATGCTCCTGATGTCAATTAAAATAATAACTTAAAAAGTAGATAATGGAGCCCAGTCCTGCTTTGGATCTAGACAAATTGCTCTTCTTCTTGCAAAAGCTCTTTCTCCACCAAAATTTTGTAAGAAAAGCAACAAGTCTTTTCAGTTTAGTGCCTAGTTAGTACTTGTTAGTTGTTAATTCCCCAACTCCTGAATTTCCTGGCTCATAGATCTAGTACTGGAAGAGTACTTCAAAGTCACTAACTTTTAATCTTATTGTTTTTTTAAGATTAAGGAATGAACTCAGAGAGGTTAAGTGACTTGTTTAAGGTAGCACAAGAAGAAAGTGGCAAAATCAGGGTTTTGCCATGGCAACATACCCTCATTTGCTATCAACAGATCCCCGAAAATGAGATCATTGTAGCATAAAGTTATTGACAAAATGCTGGTCTTGTGGTTAGCAGTGTCACAGTCTATTCCCTAATGAAAGCCATTGGAAATTGTCAGAGAGTAAGAAGCACCATGGAAATGAAACATTTTAAAATTAGATTAAAGCCTAATTAGAAAAATGGGATGATTTTGGTGTCATGGTGAATGCCATGTTCTCATTTTTTTTATTCTTTCTGAGAATGGGAAAAATATATTTAGTATATTTTATCCCCTAGTTAAAATTACTTAATAATTAGCACACACCAATTGTCACATAGACATCGTCTGGAGAATTCATACTCGTTCATCTGTTTTTCCCTAAAAGAATATATGAAAAACAATTCTCATAGTTGCTTAAACTTCAAGAAAGTCAAGTGCATTTCAAGTGTAAATATATGTTCTTTGTGTTTGTATTCCAGGCACAGATTTGGTCAAATTATAAGCATAAGCTCATCAGATAAGAAGAGAATTTCATTTTCTAATCTGTCTGAATTTCCTACTGGAGAACTGCACCCTAACCAGGTCTTGAGCTGTGGAAAGATTTGTTACGTAAGTGTTAAAAAGAGAATAAATCCATCTTTATAAGTAAATGATATCACAGCTCACATTGTAAAAATATAATCACCTGCTTTAAGAAAAAAAAAACATGACTGGTTTGCTCTAAAGAGAATAGAGCCAAACATGGGAAAATTAGACAAAGCTAAAAGAATACAAAAGATCCTTTGCTACAATGTTAATGCTGTAATTATGAAAAAAAATACAGAAAGTGTAGGTGAGAATATGATCCAATTTTCTCTTAGAACTCTAGTTCTAGCTAGAGCCAGAGTTAGTTCTAGTATTAAATTCATTGATAGCAATGCAATTTTTAATGAATATTAATCTTTAGGAATTTGGGTTTATATCACATCCCAGGGCTGAGTAAAGAATTTGTTTCCTTTCAAGTAGCAGTTTAGATCTGTTGAGGAGGGCTAACCTTTCAAGTGGAGAGACCAATAACCTCATTGTAAAGAAGAAAGTATCTGGGAGTTGAAGCAGTCAGAACTTTTATTTACCACTCATCTCAGAGCAAATGAGATTTATAAAAGAGTTTAGAGAGGATACTCTCATCTTGCTCCATTCAGTCAGTCAATCAGTAAGCATTTATTAAATACCTTCTATGGGTGAGGCATTGTGCTAAGTGCATTACTTTAGCCCTAATCCGTAGACATTAGAATTTTGTTCCTAGCAGTAGGGACTATGAAAAGTCATAATTTCCCTGAGCTTCAATTATCTCATGTATAAAACAGAGCTAATAATTCTTGCACCTACTTCATAGAGTTTTTTAGTAAAAGTACCTTAAAAAGCCTAAATACTTCAGTATTTCAACTTTCAAACCTAAAGTATAATTTAACCGTAGCTCACTTCCCTTTTCTCAAAGTGAGCCCTTAAAAGCTACACTCAGGCTCAAGCTATACTTTGGAACAACATTTTTTTTTTAAGCACTAAAATCATGAGCCCCCACCAGTGTACCAGTGTTTTCATTTTATTAAAGCATTTATAAATAAAATGTGCATAATAATTACAGTTGCTATCTTAGAAGGCTGATATTTACATAAACAGGGATGATCAGAGTAGTTCCTCAACCACCTTTAGTTGCTTATATATATAAATAACTCACTGTAGAGAGAAAATTGTGTTGATAATTTATGGACTTTTGTAAACCCAGAAATGAGTTTTCTCCTTTTTTATAGGCTCCTAAGAGCCCTTTGTATTATTTTAATTTTTCTGTAGGGTGAAATAAAGATTTTCCTGTTATCTGATATGTAGCTTTTACCTTGAGTGTTTATATAACAACTGGAGACCCTGTTGCTCAGATTTGCAGAGGCTTGTATTTGATGATTTTCCTAGAGTAGACTCTGGGTAGAGGAATAATAAGCCAGAGAAAAAGTAATATTTTTGGAATTCCCAGTCCCTTGTAAGTAAGCTAGAACTCAGTTCATGTAAATCTGGAACATGGAGTCTGGAACCTGTGTTACGTTTAAAATTGCATGCAAAATGCTTTGCATACCTTCAATCACTCTATAAACTGAGTTATTATTATTATACTGTTATTGCCTGTTACTGCTATTATTATTGGAATAATAATCAAATACAATAAAAAGGAAAACATATAACAATATATAGTAAAATAAAATTAATACAAAATAAAAAGCACTGTCTAGAATGTTGTGGGGACATAGTTGATTACCAATAAATACTTAACGTTTGGAAAGTATTATGCCAAGGTTTCAATGTAGATTATGTATTGTTATCTCACCTTTGTTTGTGTTTTCTCTGGTCATTCCTTGTGTTTTAAATACTATCTGCTAAGCTAGTGTATAAGTAGATAGTACACATCCAAAGGCTCCATAAATCCTTTGCTTAAATGAAGGGAAGGTTAGAAGCATATGTTGGCAGTGTGAAAGACAGATCTTTGGTATGAATGCAATGGTTAAGAATTACTGTTTGATATGTTCTGTTGGGGCCAGAACATTTACTTAACTGATTTAATTCGCTATTCTTTGTATCTGTGAACATGCATTACTTGGCCAGTAGGTAGTACAGTGGATAGACTACTGGGTTTGGAGTGAGGTAGACCTGAATTAAAATTGGTTCCATGATACTTACCAGCTGTGTGACCCAGGGCAAGTTACTTCACCTCTGCCTCAGTTTCCTCAATTTACCTCACAGGATTGTTGTGAGGATTAAACAGGATAATAATTGTAAATAATAATTAATAATTGCAAATTATATATAATTTTATTATATTAGTATATAATAAACACAATTCATATAATTATATATAAATTAATGATTGTAATTATTATAAATTAATAGCCATAATTATTATAAATTAATAATTGTAATTATTGTAATAACTTAGCACATAGTAGGTGGTTATTTCCTCTTTTCATCTTAATATGGGTAACCATATCGTAGCAACTCATATACATCTGCCCATTTCCTGAGAAATTTTTTCACAGAAAAAGCTCTCAATAAAGAGGAGCTAGGTGTCGTACAGTTTTTAGACCTTCTGCAAATATCAACCTAATACTGGGCAAAATCTCATAGCATTACTTGGGATGAAAACTTAAAACTTTTCCACTTTTCAGCCTCGCGAGCTCAACTTGCAAAAGCAGAGATGGATCCAGGAAAGGCACATGTCTGTTCTCCTAAGCAGAGCAAGAGGCTTTAATTGATTCCTTAAAAAAAAAAAATTGCACAGGCTTAAAATAGAAGTCATCAGAGCAAAGAAAAGCTAAATGATTTAGTAAATCCAGCAACCACTAATCCTCCTTTTTTGATCAAAGAAGTGATGAGATGATAGAGCTATGTTTTAGCTTTTATAATGGCTGCAGAGTAGTTAGTCCTCTATTGACTGTGTGAGAAGAAGTCTACATAAACAGACATCTTCACCCTGGCATTTTTTGCTTGTTCTGGGGCTTTTTCAGAAATCTGGTTTGGTGCTAATCAGCATTTTTTTTTTTTTGGTAAGTCTCAGCCAAGGGAACAGAAATCTCATGGAACTGGGAAATAGAGATTCTACTTTCTGTTTCTGTACTGGATGTCCCAGCTTGGGTGAAAGTCCTTAACTGTAACCAGCAACACTACACACATCATCCCCACCTCTCCCAAGGCCAGTCTTACTCATGCGAGAGCAGATAGCAACTCAATGCTGTGATCACAGTGAGCTATGGAAAGGAAACTGTCCAATAATCTCTCCTCTCTTGGTTTGCTGGTGGTACCTAGGATTTCTTCTTTGAGTAAAAGCATTGAAACTAGCTCGTTGCTAACTTGTAAAAATGAAGGAATGAAATATTAGCCAATTTCCCCCAACAGCACCTTTGTTATATAGTGGGTGATGCACCAAGAGCTGGATTGGAATCCCAAATTCTACACTAGCTGTGAAACCTAGGGCAAATCCCATGCCATTGCTTTGACATTTCGTTTCCTCATCTTTAAAATAATCCACCAAGAAGACTTGTGTACACCAAATGAGATAATGCTGGGTTAAAGGTCTTCATAAAATAGAAAAGTTCTATACAACTGCAAACCATTACCCTCACTATTAGTTTATCAGAGCAAGCCTCAGGGAACTTCTTTTTCGGTGGCAGTTGGGGGTCAGTCCCAGGGCGCAGGATACCTGGAAGAGGGGCAGGGACTGAGAGAGGACTTGGAGGGGCACCATTTCACAATTGCATCCATGGAGGACCTTGGTTATAATTTCTCCTTTCCTCTTTTCTCCACTGCCCTCTAGCCCCCCATGGGAGTTGGATCACAGATAGAAAGGCCTAGAAAAGAAGACACAGCAGTTTAGACCCAGAACTGACATTTAAATCTGTAAACTGCTGACAATCACCCAGTTAAATCTGCTCACCATGCTGGTTGATCTCCATTAGCTGCTTTTCAATAAAAATAAACTATTTTCAGAGCCATCATTATGTAGTACATAGAGAACTGGCCTGGGTTCAAGTCCTACCTGTCACATGCTGGCTACATGACTCTGGGCAAGTCACATAATCTCTCAATACTCCAGACAACTCTACGACTAAAAATTGCAGAGCATGTGCCCTTCTGAATTGGTGGGGACTGCAAAGGCTATCTAGTTAGTTCAAGCTTCTCATTTTACATTCTAGGAAATCAAGGCCCAGGGGAATCAGATGACTTGCCCAAGGTTACACTTAACTCAGAAGCAGTATTTGAACCCAACTCCTTTGACTCCAGGGATAGTGCTTTCCAATGCACCACAGTAGAAGGACTTTCCTCAAGTGGAAATACCTTACCCCTATGAAATCACAGGTCTAAACAACTAACTCTCTCTTTCCCTCTCTCTCTCTCTCTCTCTCTCTCTCTCTCTCTCTGTCATTGTCTCTATCTCTGTCTTTCATACACACACACACACACACACACACACACACACACACACGATCCCATTGCACAATTCTACCTTAACAGTGTCATCAGATTTAGACCTGAAGTCCATCTAGCCAAATTAAGCCCATCTTCTTATTTAAGTCAGAAAAAATCTTGAGTAGGGAAAAAAGTCTCAAAGGCATTTGAAAATTGCAACAGAATGCATGCACAAGCAAAATGTCACATTAATTTTTTTTTGCCTCTGAGATATTTTATTTTTATTTCAGCCAGATTGTTGACTATTGTACTTGGCCATCTAAGACCTGTTTTGTAACAGATGCTCTGTGTTGTATATGTAGATATTAGGATATGTTTCAAATGATAATGAGGAAGGTTCTGATTATTGTTATCTCCAATAGCATATAGGGCATATGGCTCATTTCTTCTATTCCCCCAAGATTAAATTCTTTATTTGGAAGGTGGTAAAAACAGATTCAAAAGAAGGATTTTTACATCATTTGTGACCTGATAGTCACATGTCTCTGCTAAAGTACCCGGTGAAAGTTAATTGCTGTCTACTTGGAAAGCTCAGAGCAGCAGATTTTGCCCCTGGCAAGATTATTTCACAAAAGCAGGAACAATAATCAGCCAGCCTGTCTCTCAGCCATTACCATGTCAGATGAAAGCTGGAAAATTTAAAATGAATTTAAAAGAGGCCCAAGTTCAAAATTAGTCCTTAAGTCCTAAGCACCAGAAAACAGAACAGAACACAGAAGGTTCTTAAAAAAACCCAAACAAACCCTAAAAATCCATTTGTCATTTGGAAGGGATGTTTTTTTGTTTAGAACCCTGGATCTCCCAATAACCTTTTTGACTAAAATACCTGCACACATTAGTTTTGGCTTGCTACACGTTGCTCTTTCAGCAGAGGGACTTAACTTCCTGACCTAACAGTTAATGTATTAATCCCAATTTTATCCCAATACCAAGGCTCTTGGCTGTATTAAATCAGTCCAGGTTAAGTCAGAATTACATTGCTCCCACCCAGAATCAATAGACCCACTGTTGGTGCCTTCTTGGGCTGACCACCCAGTTTTGTGAGAATCTGCAGTGAATTAGAAAATCTGTCATTGCTGGAGGAACTGGGCAGCTTGGATGTGGCATGTCATTTTCTCCAGTCTATACAATACCCACTCTTTGTCTCCTAGCTCTTAAACTAACCTGACATAGCTTCTCTGGCTGGTCAATGAGATCTTTATTCTCTTGGAAGGAATGCCTCGCTCACCAGCATTATTAAGAAATTTCTGGACAATGTTTAGAGGGTGCAGAATAATCCAAAGTTCTATTAAAAAGCCATCTGGGTAATTAATAGCACATTTGTTCTCAGCCTCCTCCCAATTTGTCCATTAGTGGAATAAAAGCTCAGGACAAAGGGTAATGTGGTTCAGTTATATTTTACAAGAATTCTTCAGGAAGTTGGAAACACATGATAGTTTTCCAAAGATACATATGTTTATGGGCTCTCAGTGCAGCAAATAGGAAAATCCACAGGCTTTAAACCGGGGTTCTTTACTGTCATTATCTGTTTAACTTAAGAAACTGGGATGGAGCATTGACAGCCCCTTCCTTGGGAGAGACAAGTGTGTTGGGAGAGGAGGAAAGATGTAGATGAACTGGTATGTCCCCATCAAATTAAAAGTTAAATAAAACAAACCAAATTGCTCCCGAGCTTTGTTACATCTCCATGTTAAATGAACACAAATGACTTTTATTCCCTTTCACCTGATGTTTGGAATCCTTCCTGAAATCTCTTTTTAATGTCTTTTTGAAAATTTTAGCCTCAAGCTGCATACTTCAGCTGAAACTAAATAAACTAATTTTTCTCACTTACCTTTTCCCTTTTTCTTTCTTGGTCTACAGCTGTAATTTTCTTTCTTTCTTTCCCTTTCTTCCTTCCTTCCTTCCTTTCTTTCTTTCTTTCTTTCTTTCTTTCTTTCTTTCTTTCTTTCTTTCTTTCTTTCTTTCTTTCTTTCTTTCTTTCTTTCTTTCTTTCTTTCTTTCTTTCTTTCTTTCTTTCTTTCTTTCTCTGTCTGTCTCTGTTTCTCTTCCAATGAGAGCCTTATCTGAAAAGGAAAAAAAAACCCCCAACATATTTGCAAATCCAAATGAGGACTTGGCTGTGTTTTCACTTATTTAAGTTGTTTGTTTATTTTTTTTGGAAGACACTGGACAGCTAAACATTTATTCTTTCAGCTCTTAGTGGTGAGAGAAAAGTCAATTCTCCTTTCTTTATGATTGTTATCCCCTTTCTTCAGCTTTGGATCATTTGTTGAGCCTCCATCTAAACTCTCAGAAGGTTTGAGAAAGGTGCTAATGAGGAGAAAGAAGTTATAGAATTGAGTTCTATTTTGGATGAATTTATTTCAGACAGAGAGCTTCTTTCCATGGCTACAACTTGCATCCTTCCTGTTGGCCACAGGGAGGACCAGGGAGAGAGAATGTGGATGGATGGTGAAAATCTATCCCCATTTCTGGATCAACAACTGAAAGTCTATGTCATCCTGACAGGGAGTCAGAAGCATCTTTAAAAGACAGCCCATTTTTCCAAAAGCTCAATTTCTGTGGCGGGAGCTGAGGCTCTAATATAGGCCAAAGAAAATGAGTTGTTTATATATTAATTTGTGCCCAAGTCTTTTTAAAACTTCACTGAGTTAGGAGGTCAGCATGAGAGACTGCCAGAGCCCCAAATGAGCCCCACTGCAGGCACAATGGGGTTTTTCTTGGACCAGGACACTGCTATCCCAGACTGATGAGGGAGAGTCACTGGGCCTCTACCGAGCAGAACAAATATTTGTGAGCACTTCACACAAGAATACCCTTGAGCTCACTGTATTTACATTGCAAATGCTCTGTACATAGCAAAGCAGTTATGAAGCCCTGGAATTGGCATTTGTTTGGAGTGCTCTAAATTCATGGAGGAGCTAGAAGTAAGTTTCCTGAGGAGGGAGGGAGGACAAATTACCACCCCCCAAAAAAACCCCAATCCTGAGAGCCCAACTGTGATATTTCTTGCAGAATCTTTCTCTTTGCCAGTGCAGATATAAACGAGTCTATCCTAAAAGGAAAATCAAACCAAGGTTTTGCTCCAAGCATTTCTCTCTCTCTCTCTCTCTCTCTCTCTCTCTCTCTCTCTCTCTCTCTCTCTCTCTCTCTCTGGCTTTTTGTAGGGGGCAAGGCAGGGCAATTGGGGTAAAGTGAATTGTCCAACGTCACACAGCTAGTACATGTTAAGTGTCTGAGACTAGATTTGAACTCAAGTCCTCCTGACTCCAGGGCCAATGTTCTACTCTGCCACCAAGTCTTTTTCTTGTTAGGTAAAGGTGGTGAATCTCACCTGTGTGACTTTGGGTCACTTAACCTTTAAGGGCTCATCTGTGAAATGGAGGAGTTGGATTAGATGTCTTCAGAGGTCCCTTCCAATTTGTGATTTATGACTAAGAATCACAGGCAAATTGTCAGTACTGGCTGTTTCTAAAAAGAGCAAACTGACACATTTTGCTGTTTTACACAGGCAGTTCCAAAGCATGACACACATATCTCTGTGAGTGACCTCTGTAGACCTTTTCTCCTGTTCTCATCCCTTGATTCTAATGCCACACGTCTCAGTAACAGCACTGGAAGATGATGTCTGGATGATTCTTATCTCCTGAAACTACCTCTAAAAACTTCCTACAGCTAGCAGGACTCTCCCTGTGGCAGAGCACCTGACTTGGGCTTAGATCAGATATCACAGTTGTCTAAATGGTATAAAATTAGTCCCTAAATTTCTCTCTATTATTCAGCACATTTCCCAGGTTTTATTCTTCTTTTAAAGGCCCAATGCCACTGGGAGATCAAAGGTACTAACTTGCTAGCTTCCTAGTGTGAAAGGGTTTATCAGTTAACCCATAAACATTTCTTAGGGTCTTTGGGGATTATCTGATTGCTATCCTCTGAAATGGGATGTCTAGAGAGCCCAAGGTGTCTTCAGGAAAGTAGGAGAGAGGGAATGGGAGAAGAAATATAAAAGGGGAGTTGCTATTGTTCAGTCATGTTGGAGTCATCATTTTTTCTTGGCAAAGATACTGGAATGGTCTGCCATTGCCTTCTCCAGCTCATTTTTACAGCTGGTGAAACTGATGCAAACAGGGTTTGTTCTATTCACAGGACTCTTGGCTTTAGGATCCTGGGCTGTTGCCACTCAAGTTTGAAAAGAGGTGGGAGTCAGAGTAGTGGTTTGTCTTGTATGGCACATATTTCTTGTGTCTCCATAGTACTTTGCTTTTCTAGAAGGCTAGCTTGCCTGCTTCCCTGTGGGAGGCAGTTGATCAGGAGAAACTAGGAGTTCAAGACTCTACTCCTTGGAGGACATGGACCGTGCCCCCAAAGTTAAGTGATATGTGCTTTTGCTTCAAAACTAGGAAGGCAGGATTTAGGGATATGAGGTTTAGAACTGAAAAGGAATCAATTATAACCCCCTCATTTTATAGAGGACTAAAGAGATTAGGCCAAGATCAAGTAGATAGGAAATAGCAGAACTGAGATTTGAACCCAGTTCTTGATGCTAAGATGAGCTTAAACCCAGTGGTGGGGAAATATGTCTCCAGAACATATGTCCTTACTCAGAATCTGTGATCCAGCCAAGTGAATCCTGCCATACAAAGATGATAGGAGATTGCATATTGGAAGACTTCACAATTGACCAAGGACTTACTGGGAACATTTACTCACATGTCTCCCACTTCAGTTCAAGTCTTCATCATTTCTCTCCTTGACTGTTACACAAGCCTACTAGTACTTCTCCCTATCTTACGCCTCTTCCCTCTCCAATTCATCTTTCATCCTTCCTAGAGCACAGGTCTGACTATGTCACTCCCCTACTCAATAAACTCTGGTGGTTCCCTATTACCTCTAGCATCAACTAGAGTCTCCATGATTTTTAGCATTTAAGTCCTTTACAATCTGACCCTAACCTATCTTTCCAATCTGTATATCATTCTCCTTCATCCCCTCTATGGTCTAGTCAAACCTCACACTCTCCATCTTCTTTCTCTAGTCTGCTTCACTGACTTTTCTCCGTACCAGGAATATATTCCTTCCTCAGTCCTGCCTCTTAGAATCCCTCATTTTATTCAAAACTCAACACGAGGCTTTTCCTGATACCTCAAACTACTCACGTCTTGGCCTCCATTACCTTAATATATATTTTGTATGCATTTTTACATGGATGTGCTGTCTGCACCAATAGAGTGTGAGCTCCATGATGCACTGATTGTTTCATGTTAGCCTTCGTCTCCCCTGTTGCCTTGCACAGTGCTTGGCACATGCTTGGTACTAATAAATTCTTGTTGATTGATCCCTAAATTTGCAACTAGAAGGCAGGATGTGGTACTAAACATACCATCTCCAAGTCTTTTTCACTTCAAAATAAAGTATTTTACATATGGGGACTCTTCTTAATAGTCACAAATTGTTCTTGAATAAAAGTGTAATTTAGCTTGTAAGAACATTGTCTTCAGAGAATTACAGGGGGTTAGGAATCTAGAAGCTTGTGTCCTGATTATTGCCTCACTTTGGATTATATGTAACCTTGGCAGACAGATGAATGTTAGCTCAGTGCTTTATAGGACTGAAAAATTAGCAGCAGCATAGTCCCTTCCTAATCTGTACTAAGATTCCATAAATGAATGCCTTTAAGGCCTCTGAGATCATCAGGTGACAAGTGTAAAAATGTTCTTTTTTCCTCCCCTAGTGGTTCCCTCAGATCAAATTAAGTGCCAAGGTATTCACTCTTTCAGTCTACAGGTGGGACTAGACTTGTGGAAATAATAAATCATAGTCATTATCCCTCTAATAGTACCTGATTACTTCCCCCTCAAAGAATATTGCTAAAGTACTTCCACCACTACTATTAACCTCAACTGGGATTGTCCTAGAAAAGAAGCAATTAACAGATATCACACAGGATAAGACTTTTTAGAAAGAAGAGCCAAAAGCTTGGACTTGAAAAAGGATATTAGACTTAATCTGAAGGACCAGACAGACATGGGAAAAACCCTTCCCTTCACCAAGATCCTGGCCCACAGAAAGGCTGCTCAGAAGGCAAGATTTTTTTTTATTTCAAAATGAACACATAACAAACAGGGCAGTGAAAAGTATTTGACTCAGAGGCAGAGAATCTGGGTTCAGAATCTAGCTTGACCTAGGGCAAGTCAGGTGACTTTTCTTCTTGTTTTCTCATGTTATGGAATAAATGAGTGAATCAATAAATCTGTAAACTGAGGGAGATAAACTTTGATTATCTCTTAAGGGTCCTCCTGGTTCTAAGTCCTCAACCCATGATCTTAAATTTATATGTCAATTTCATGCATATTCTACTTGATCCTAATAGCAGCTGAGGGAAAGGACATCCGCATTTCAATAATTTAAGAATCTGTGATGTCAATCACACGGGTATAGATTATAACACTGATTTATGAAAAAATCTTCAAGATTTACTGGAACCTGTGTCAACCTCTTTGAACTCATCTGAGTAGATCCTCAGAAAGCAAACATGCCAAGTCCATACTCAAAATCTTTCTAGCTTAGCAGGCTTGCTGTGGGCCAGGATACTGGTGGAACTGGGAAAGCTTGAGTGAAACCTCCAGACTTCCACAACAATAGTTGAGATTTGTTTTAAGCAATGAGATTATGGAACAGACCTTGGGTAGTTTGAGTTAACTTTGCCCCCTGGTGGAGTGATTTGGGCCCCAGTTGTGCGCCCTTTTGGATAAGGAGGATAGAAAGTCAGTTCTAGGACTCTTGAAACTGGAGAGAACTACCTACCTCTTTGTGGGTTACTTTTATTTTATTATATCTTCCTTTGGATGGCTCTTAACCCCTATTTGAACTATTTTTTCCTGGGGGTATATGAATAATTTTTATATTTGCCTATTTGAACCCCCAGGCTTTGACTGATCCATTGAACTCCATATGGGATGGTGATGATGACCAGGCTGCTCACATGACTTTGAGAACTCTGGAGTCTTCCCTGTTCTTTGACTTACAGCTGCAACTTCCATTTACACAACATATAATTTGGAGTTCAGAAAGGTAGTAACAGCATAGTGTATAGAGAACTGACCTTTGGGTTAGAAAAGACCTGGCTGTGAGTCCTGGTTGTGTGACCCTGGCAAATCACTTGACATACCAGTGACCTGAAGCCAACTTTTTAAGACAATAAAATGAGGAGTAAGTGTCAGAATCAGTGAGGAAAAGGTTTCTTGAGAGATCCAATAGAAAAATCACTTGGGATAACTTTGCAATAGCCTCAGCCAATTGATTCTTTATCATCATATTTTAAAATTTTTTCTTTCTATTAATTAATTAATTTTTAACATTCATTAAAAAAATGAGTTCCAAATTTGTTTTCACCTCTCTTCTACTCTTTGAGAAGGCAAGAAATAGATCATCATAATATTTTAAAAATATTGATTGGATCTCCTTTCTTGGTATATAGTATTATGCTAAAGGCACATAAGATTTTTTTCCCCAGTACTATTTGCTGTCTCCTCATCCATGCTTCATGCCTTTGTTCACATTTTCCAGAACTACAATGCTCTTTCCTCAACTACTTCACCTGCTGAAATGTTGACCATCTTTTAAGATACAACTAAAATATTTTTTAGTGTGTATGTATGTGTAGAAACTGAAAATTTACAAACTATTTAAAATCTGGAATTGCAAACTACACAGATGGCTCATGGGTGGTGAACAGCAGAAGGGGGTTATGGATGAGTCTGCATTGTTCTAGTTGCTCCCCATGCCACCCGTCTCCGAGGAAAGACTGACTGATTAGAAACTGGGCCAGGCTAATGCTGGCAGCAGATCCAGTGATGTTAACCTGCCTATCAGTAGATTCTTCCAGCGGATTGTTTGATCTGAGCCTCAGACTGATGAATCTCATTGATTTTTGCGCCTTGATGCCCAATTATGCAGTCAATTAAGTAATTTGGAATGGTAAGTTCATGAGAAGTAGTCTAAACAGATGCATCCAAACCTGCACTGAATCCGGTGTTGCCATGTGTCATGGGAAAGTGAGACTGTTGCATTGCCAACCAGTGCAGCTTGGTCAAATCTGGCTGTGAAAGGGAATACTGTTCTTGAATGGTATAGGCCTCTAGAGGTGGTCCCTCCAGGTCAGGGTTGAGGCACATGGACAGGGTGGTGTAGGGAAAGCTTGCATTGGCACTGCCTATGTTGTAACTGTCCTGAGTGCTTGCAAAGATGACTGGAGAGGATTGGCTAGATGGCGCAGTGAATGGAGCACTGGCCCTGGAGTCAAGAGGACACGAATTCAAATTTGGCCTCAGACATTTAACACTAGCCGTGTGACCTTGGGCAAGTCACTCAACCCCAATTGCCCTGCCTTCCCTTTTCCAAAAAGCAAAAACCCCCCAAAAACAAAATATCACTGTAGGACTGGAGAGCTGGACAGCTTGGGCCTGTAGGGGATGGTCACGCCCTTGGGGGAGACTGGAAGAGTCTCCAACATGACTGGGCAGATCTGTTTGACACACTCAATGAAAGATTGCGGGATGCCAACAATAGTGATAGCCCACTCATTTAAGTTTGGTAGCATAACCCCTGCACCTGGACCTGAGCCCCTGCACTCCCTTATTTCCTTGATCTTGCACCCTCCTTTTCCAATGAGAGAGCCACACGGGCTAGCAGGGACCTCAAGCCTCAGGTTGACTAGCAGCTGTACTGTTAGTCTTAGAGCTGCTGATGCCCTCTTCCAGTGTGTCAATAATCATTTCAAAGGCTTTAAAGATGGCATTGATGGGTCCAGCCAGAGCAATTATTCTCTTAGGACAATTCCCTTCTGAGACGTTGATATGCACACCACTCTCTTCACTCATCTTGACTGATTCTTCTTTCTTTTCAATAATGCTTCCAACTTCCTTTCCATGCATAAGTAACTGGATGGTGAGAGTGACATTTAATCCACCTTCAATCACACTGGTTCCGTGTGGAGCAGTGTTCTGGGGATTTGGACTTTGTAAAGTGGTCAAGTCTTTGGTCACTGCTGGGAGTAGAAGCCAAAAACTTTGGGTGAGAGGTGAGTGAAGGGAAAAGGGGGAGCAAGAGGGAAAGGGAAGGGCTGGAGGCTGGGGGCAGAACAACAGGGGGGCGGGATGGCGAGGGGGTACCCATGGGCTGGGAGAGGAGAAAGGGGGAGAGCAACTTGGGGGTGGGTGGAGGGTGCAGCCCTCTGATGGTTTGGGTTAAAACACTTTTTTTTCATAAAGCCTTCCCTAATACCCTGAGTTGGAAGTGGTCTTTTCTTCCTGGACCTTGACTCAAAATTTGTATTCTCACTATGTGAACTTGTCACATTCTATTCTGTGTAAGTGTGGGGTTGAAATCACTGATCACTATTAATATTCCTAATGTATCACTGCTGATAACATTTATTCCTTAAAAACAGCTATCAGTCAATAACTAAGTGTGAACCATGCCCTGACATCTTTCTAGGTACATCAGGAAGTCTGTTTGGATTGGCCGAGAGACTTAATGGGCCTGTATAGAACCATTGAGTTAATTGGAATTGGAAATTCGAATGATCTGAGAGCTAGAAGAGAACATTCCAATGCAACCCGGAGGATGAACTTCTGGGGAGAGAAAGAGAATACCTTGACCTCAGTCTGAGCATTTCCATCCCTCCTATAGACTCCTTTCTCCTAAACCCCTTCCCCCTTACTTCCTTTGTTAGAGGAGTACCCTCAAAGTTTTGAAGGCTCTGAAGGAATTTCTGTCTTCTCATTGGCATTATAGCAGCATTTCTAGGCAGTTATGCGGCTAAGTAGATAAAGAAACAGGGCAGCCAAGTGATGCAGTGGTTAGAACAGAGGGCTTGGAAACAGGAAGACTCATCTTCATGAGTTCAAATCTGGCCTCAGACATTTACTAGCTAGGAGAACTTGGGCAAATCACTTAATGCTATTTGCCTGATTTCCTCATCTATAAAATCAGTTGGAGAAGGAAATGGCGAACTACTCCAGTATCTTTGCCAAGAAAACCCCAAAATGGGGTCACAGAGAGTTAGATAGGACTGAACAGTAACAACCACAGCAAGACAGAAGACATGCTCTAGAGTCAGAAAGCTCTGAGTTCAAATCTTGTTTCAGACAATTGCTTGCTCTGTGACTTTGGGCAAGTCAAATAATGTCTTCTTTTCAGCCTCACTTTACTAAAATGGGGGTAATAGCATCAACTTCACAAGGCTGTTGTTAGGATCAAGTAAGATATGTAAGGTACTTTGCTTAACTTAAAACTGAACAATAGCTACATAGATGCCGGTTATTATTATTATTTCCAGAATAGCTGAACGTTGTGTCTGCCTTGGGAGCCAAGGAGCAACTGGATTAGATGAGGAAAGAATATTCAAAGCCCGGTAGAAAAACTACACCATACAGGAGGGGCACATTAGAAGAACTCTAAGAAAAGGAGTTCAAGAAGTGGTGCTACGGGTACTCTCTAAGCCTGAGTCCACTTTCCCCTGTACTCTTTGGACTGGTGGGAGAGTCTGTCACAAACTTTTGGAAGGCAATATTTTATATCAACTGTTCCTAACTATTTCAAAGAGCTTATTCAATTTGGTTGACTAATTGACTGCAATTTATAATCATGGGTGAAGCACCCTTATAGGCAGTAGGGAAGGAGCTAGGGAGAGATTGAAAATAAGCGATAGAGCAGGGATGATGAGGAAGATGGGATCACTTGAGCAGGTAGAGGGGACAGCCTTGGTAAGGAGTAAGGCCACCTCTTCATGTCAGACAGGGCTGGCAGAAGGTGTTTGAGTGCTAAGAGATGAGTGAGAGAAGAGAAGGAGGAGCTCATAAAGAATGACCTTGATTTTTCTCCTATATAATATAGGGCAAGGTTCTCAGCTGAGAGGGGGAGGGAAAGCCATGGAGGGTTAGAGGAGGGATGAAAAGTTTTGAAAGAGCCATTGTGAAGGGTAGGATAGCAATTTGATAAGGAAGATATAGTTGGGTTGCCTAGCAGTAGTCGAGCAGGCAGAGTTGTATTGTAGGTTGTATAGTAGGTTATATCAAAGGCCAGATGGCACGTTGTATTGCAGTGAACTCAGTCAGAATGGTTGCATGATTTTCTTTACCTTCATTTAGCAGTACATGTGTAAGAGTGAAGTTGGCAGATGGTGGAAGTGATCCAAGACAGAGGTTTGGTAGAGTGGTTGATATGATAATGGGGCTAGGGACTCATGAGCAGACAGTATAGAGTTGAACTGATTCATCAAGGGATTATGATGGAAAAAAAAGAAGAGAGAGAGGCTGGTGCAGGGGAGATTGCCTAAGAGAGAACACAGAGGTCAAGATATGGACAGAAGGAAGTCTGGTAAGAGAAGGCAGAGGGAGAGGTGGAAAGCCATGGTCAGATAAGGGGGTTTTGAAATTCTTGAACATGGAGTTGGTGCGTTTGTGGGTGATGGTAAGGTCAAGGATATGACCATCTTCCACCAATGAGTGGAAAAGTATATTGGTCATAGGAATTGAGTAGGGTGAGGAACTGTGTGACTAAGGTGTTTGAGGAAAAGTCAGTATGAATGTTGAAGTCCTTGAATATGAGGGGAGAAAAATTGTGAACCAGGTACTGAAATCATTGAGGAAGGAATGGGAGTGACCTGGAGACAATAGCTACAGGATTTTTTTGGGTAGAGAACAGGTTACTGAGTTACAGAGATAGTGGGAAAATCTGGAAGTGGCAACGGAGAGTAAGGACTATTCCAATTTTCCTTCTTCAACCAGTGAACTGAGGGGAATGAGTGAAGAAGAAGCAATACTGGAAAGGGTGGTCAGAGAGGCTGGAGCATTAGAGGGGGAATCAGGTATCAGAATAGCTGGGAGAAGGAAGGAGTGGGAGAGGAAAAGATTTAAAATGAAGAAAAGTTTGTTGCCTATGGAACAGGTATTCCAGAGGGCACAGTGGAAAGTGTGGTTGGCTTTTGGTGGGAACTCTTGGGTGGGAGGATTGAGGGGGATGGGAATAAGGAATTGAGAGGCGAGGTGAATGGGAATGAGCTTTGTGTGATGATTTATTAGGGTTAGGAATCAATGGGATGTATAGGGTATGACCAGGTGTGAGAAGGTTCATCACTGAATGGACGGCACCATTCCTCTTCCAAGAGGTGACTAGAGTCAAGTGGAACATGAAATGGGAGGCAGAATGTCAGAAGGAGGGCCTTGTTTTACTGGTCTTCTGTACAAGGGCTGAAGATTAGGCAGGGAACTGTGCAGTAGGGAACTGTGCAGTAGGAGATGGAAATCCTACTTCCCACTTACTTTTGTATTCCTCTTCCCTCCAGGCACAGGTACAGCAGGAGATGGAAGAGCTGAACTCAAAGGGAAGGTTGTTCCTCATTGCACAAGAGTTTCTCCACATCCTTATTGAGAGATCAGACTGGCAGCAGGAGGTAGAAGGTGCCTTGTGCTGGTACAGATGGAAGTTGGTTCACTGGCCTCTAACAGTTTTCTGTCTGAGGCCATGTAAAGCACAAGATGGAAAGCCCACACCATACACTATGCACAATACTGTGTACTACACCAGAAGTATCAAACATATTGCCCACAATGCCTCTGAATGTGGCCCAAACAGGATTAAAATATATTTCCTCTCTGATTTTAATCATTTTATGTGTTAATAAATAAAAAAATATAAATAATGCATACCTGATAAATGATATATTATGCACTCATGATAAGTGACTTATTATGCATTTATTATTACATATGCACAATAAATAACACTATACATGTGTGATTTATACATACTATATATGCAGAATATATAGGATGTATTTTACTATACACTATACTATAGTATATTTACACACATAAACATATGTATATGCTATGTAATATATATAATTTATCATTTAGTTGCTTTAGTTGTGTTTGCGACCCCTTTTTGGGGTTTTCTTGGCAAAGATACTAGCATGGTTTGCCGTTGTCTTCTCCAACTCATTTTACAGATGAGGAAATGGAGGCAAACAAGATTAAATGACTTTCTTATGATCATATACCTAGGAAGTATCTGAGGCTGGATTTTCAGAATTTGAACTCAGGACTTCTTGACTCCAGGCCCAGCCTTCTATACACTGAGTCACCTAGCTGCCCACTATATACCATACAATATAGTATACATAGTATACATGTATAGTAAGTAGACTATATTATATACTAGTACACTGTAATATACTATACTATATGCTATATCATTTACAATATGATATTTAATATAGAGAATACTATATACCAAATAGAAAGAATAGAAAGAGGAGCCACTAAATTATACACAAGATCCCTATGGTTTGTGTATTGACTTAGAAAACCACAAATGAACATTATGTTCTCTTATATTTTTATTTTGTTAAACATTCACCAATTATATTTTAATCTGATTTACCATACTTGTAAGTTTTGCACAGCTGCAAGGCTGCTAGTTTCATCCCTCTGTTTTACACTATAAACTATACTGAATACTATATCCTTCTTATGTACGAGCATCAGAGTGAACTGGGTTCAAGGTTATGTGGAAAGGTGGAAAGGAGGAAAGGAAGAAAGGGAGCAAAAAGGAAGGAAGGAAGGAAGAAAGAAAGAAAAAGAAAGGAAGGAAGGAAGGAAGAAAGGAAGGAAGGAAGCAAGAAAGAAAGAAAGAAAGAAAGAAAGAAAGGAAGAAAGAAATACCCAAGGTAAGTACCCAGCTTCTGTCCATCAAAATTTACCTTCCTTTGGAGAGAAAGAGGACGAGTTGAGTTATCCAAGTACCTGAGTCCCCATTCAGGCAGCCTGGTCTACTCACAGGTTGTATTTGTCCATTTTTCGAAGAGGATGGTAGCATCAGGGAAATGATGACATGACTTGCAGTAGACTTTGATTTGAGTGAGGATAGGCTGTGCAAGGTCATCGGCCTCACTTTCTCCTCCAGAGTCATTTGGGTCCAGTGACCAGATATTCATCTGGATAACTGGAGATGACCCAGGATACAATGGGAGACCCTGGCCCTTTTAGGCGAAGTCCGTTTCATGTACTCACTTAGAGTGAGGTAATGCCCTCAGAGATTGGTCTAGGTCCCTGCCCAAGCTCCACTTAATGGCTGTATTTTGGGTGATTTTGATTTTGAGTGAATGTCAATGGTAACAGTTTCTTTTTAGAATAGCAGTCCTGAGGATCTTGCCCTTCCAGCTTCATTTTTTCTTCTTTTTTCTAATTAAAGGGGCCATCCTTTGACTTACTTCTTAAAGAGGCTTATTCACTGAATAGGCTTTATATAAATGCTAATTTTTGCTATTATTATTATACTATACTACATAATATAGCATATAGTATAGTTTATGTTGTGTACACCCTACTATATTTTACTATCCTGTAAAGTATAGACTGTACCACACTATGCAATATTTTATATTATATGTAACACTGTATATTATATTATACTATATTCAATTATACACCAGAGGTGTCAACTCATTGCTTAGGTGTGCAAGCTACCTGAAAAACCTCCCAGGGAAGCCCTAACCAAATTAAAACATAATTGGGAAATGTTTAACAAAACGAATAAAAATACAATACAGCATAGATAAAGGAAATTTGTGGTTTTCTAAGTTAATACGTGGCTAGCAGGAATACATTTTTATTTGAGTTTGACCCTATTGCTGTATAGTACATAGCAGATGGTTGGTGGTTGTTGTCCTTTGTTCTCAAAGAGTACCAAAACAACATCACTATGCTAAAATCAAGTTTCAGTGTGTCTGATTGTGACTGATCAGACCAATACGAGGTTGGAATGCTCTACCACAGGTCAGGCACAAATAGTCCATGTGAACATTGGGGTAGACTCTCCAAATTAGTGCATCCTGCCTCTCCTTTGAGCTGTTTCAATTCTGCTTTGTTCCTCGGGCTCAGCACCTTCTCTGAAAAGGACATGCCATACTGGTTGGTCCTGTGCCAGTGTCTCCTATATTGCAAATCAATTCCAAAATTCTTGAGAGAGACCTTGAGAGTGTCTCTGTATTCCTTCTTCTGAGCACCATGTGAACACTTGCCCTGTGTGAGTTCTCCATAATACAGTCTTTTGGGCAAGCATATGTTTTGCATTTAACATGGCCAGCCCATTGGAGTTGTGCTCTCTGAAGCAGAGTTTGAATGCTTGGCAGTTTAGTGTGAGTAAGTACCTCATTGTCTGGTACCTTATCCTACCAGGTGATCTTCAGAATCTTCCTGAGGCAATCCAAATGAAAGACATTCAGTTTCCTAGCATGGCACTGGTAGACTGTCTAGGTTTCACAGGCATGCAACAATAAGCTTAGCACAACAGCTCTGAAGACTTTGAGTTTTATAGTCAGTCTAATACCTCTTCTTTCCTATGCTTTCCTTTGAAGTCTCCCAAACACTGAACTAGTTCTAGCAACGTGTGCATCAACCTCACTATCAATGTGCACATCCCTGGAACGTACACTGCAAAGCCAAGGTAAGCGAACTTATCCGCAGCATTCAGATCTTCTCCATTTGATGTAACTGATGGTTCCACATATGGATGGTGTGGTTGTGGCCGATGGAGAGCATCAGTGTTTTCTTGGTGTTAATTGTTAGGTCAAAATTAGCACAAGCAACAGACGACCGATCCATACTTCATTGCATCTCAGGTTCAGAGGCTGCACTGAGTGCAAAATCATCTGCAAACAGAAAATAGTTCACCAACACTCACTCCCTCCACTTTGGCTTGTAGCCTTTTCCAATTGAAGAATTTACCATGAATATAATAGTTGACCTTGATGCTGTGGTCATCCTCATTGAAAACATCTGACAACATGGCTGAAAACATCACGCTAAAAAGCACAGGAGCAAGTACACAGCCTTGTTTCACTCTATTGGTGACTGGGAAGGCGTGAAAGCGTTGCCCATCATCTAGAACCTGGGCAGGAATAATGTCATGAGATTGACATACAATGATGATGTATTTCTCCAGGCAACCAAATTCTGACATAATTTTCTATAAACCCTCATAACTGATGGTGTCAAAGGCCTTGGTCAGATCTGCAAATGTTGTGTACAGACCTCTGTTCTGCTCCTGGCACTTCTGGAGTTGTCAGGCAGCAACCACTACATAGTACAGTGCATAGTGTATAGTTTGTAATATGTAACAGTATAGAATGTAGTATATAGTATTTCATAGTACACACACACACACACACACATATATATATGTATATATAGTATAATACATGATCCGTAGTATATTATTATATACTAGTGTATATTTTGCTATATACCAGTATATTATAGTAGACATACTATAGATCACATATCATACCATATATACTAGTAGTGAGAGGGACAGCTCTCAGTGGATAGAATGCTGGGTCTGGAGTTAGAAAGACTTGAATTCAAATCCTGCTTAAGATGCTCACTAACTGTGTGATCCTGGGTAAGTCACTAAACCTCTGTTTGTGTAAACCACTGAAGAAGGAAATGGTAAACCATTCTAATATCTTTATCAAGAAAACCCCATGGACATGCGTTGGCACGTTGTAGTTCTCAGGGTTACGGAGAGTCAGACACAACTGAAAGACTGAACAACTATATAATATTGACATTAGCATACAATATGCCATAGGATAGTTACGTATTATAGTATATAGTATACTATATGTTATATAATATAGTATAGTGGGTAGAAGAGCATATACTATAACAACTAATATAGTATATATCAGAGAGCTTTGAATTCAGATCTTCCTGACTGTATTCCCAGTGCTCTAACCATTGCCTGAATACATTATCTTTATTAACAACAAACAGCTCCCTGCCCTGGTAGTGCCAGCACAATATTAACAGCACCAAAGGCCACTGTAAATACACCAGCATAATATTTGACTGCAAAATATAACAAACTCTCCATATAGCAGACAGAAGCAAAACATTTATTCAGACACCAGAAAATGGAATTTCCAAACCAATAAGCTGATTCCATCATAGCAGCAAAGAAATTAATAAGCCATAACAGCAGAGGGAGCCTCAGCATTCTTTAGCCTTCCCATAAACCAATATTTACTCACAAGCCTAACTATCTCTCTCAGGTGTGTCCTCTCATCCTCCAGTCTCTTAACTGCTCTGACTCTGAGCTCCTTGTGGGCTCTGCTCCACCCTTCAGCAAACTCCTCCTGCCACAGGCTCCATGTGATTACATTCAGCCTATCAGGGGGCAGAGTTTGTCTTCTCAGCAGGGAAGCTTCCTGTGGGCTCTGCTCCACCCTTCAGCAAGCTCCTCCTGCCACAAGCTCCATGTGATTACATTCAGCCTATCAGGGGGCAGAGTTTGTCTTCACAGCAGGGAAGCTTCCTGTGGGCTCTGCTCCACCCTTCAGCAAACTCCTCCCACCACAGGCTTCATGTGACTACATTCAGCCTATCAGGGGGCAGAGTTTGTCTTCACAGCAGGGAAGGTCTTCAGATTCCTTTAGGCTTATTAAGGGGCAGGGAAGATCTTCAAATTCCCATTACCATTACAGACCTCACCCCCGTGATTTCACAATGAATGTAGAATTTAAATTGAAGCAGAGGCCCAGACAGATATTTAAAGTAAAATTTGAAACCGGGTGTTTCTGACCGAAAATTTAATGCTTTATTTACTATCCAGAGCTGCTATCTCCTTTAATAGCTTCTGTATCTGAAAATCCATGACCTGATAGCCACCCTTCTGGCACACCGCGGCCCCCCCCCCCCAGACATACTATTCATCTTTAGGCCCATACTTTCCAACATATTAGAGGTTGTGCTCTTCTGATACATACAGTCTTTGCAAACCCAAGGTTGCTTTCACCCTTCAATGAAGCATCAGAATTAGAATTTGGTGGACCATTCAAGTTCTTAAATAGTTCACATTAAGTCTTTTTTTTTGGAGGGCAATTGGGGTTAAGTGACTTGCCCAAGGTCACACAGCTAGTTTTTTTTTTTTTA
>CM053594.1:216539101-216579634 GCA_028646575.1 Pseudocheirus occidentalis
GAGAAAATCTGAAACTCAAGTGATTCTGGAATTGAATCTTGTAAACTAAAAGTAAATAAGTCAATAAATTAAAAAAAAATAAAATAAAACTATCAAGGAACTTAGAGGTCATCAAGTCCAACACCCTCATTTTACACTTATGGAAACTCAGTCCAAGAGAGTTGAAGTGACTTGTCCAATGTCATGCAGTGAGTGTCTGACACAGGATTCGAATCCGGGTCTTCCTGACTTCTGGTCCAGCACTCTCTACTGTGCCACAAAGTTTTCACTCCTCAGACAGTCTCCAACAATTCTTTTTACTATTATTATTCAGCTTATAAACCAGGAGGATGGAAAGCATAATTGGCAGCTTAGAAACCCTACGTGGTTTTAATTCAAATTCTGGAGAATACACTATTGCTTTTTTAAAATAATCCATTCTTCTTAGTGCAGACAGTGCCAGCTTCTCAGGAATTCTTACAAAGAATACACTTTATTTTGGAAAGGTAGAAATCGCCAGAATTTTCCTCTTCTGTTTCTTTTCTTCCTTGTTCATTCCTCTAACCAAAGAAAAGGGTTGATAGAAACTAAGTTCCATCTCTGGATCAATTCTTCAACTTTATTTATTGCTTGGACAATTTAGTAAATGTGAGTTACAGATTTTATTTGGTCCTTTCCCAGACAAGAGGTTACACAATCCGCGCAATGCCCACCATTGATACTGAAATAGGACTTTGTCAGAGGCCTCTCAGGTCACTAACTATGAATCTCCACTGCAAACTAAAGAAGTCTTCTGTAGGGTCATCTTTGCCACCCTTTGAGATATGAATAATAAGGCAGGACAAAGGGTCAATGACTGGCCCAAGCCTCACAGAGAGTTACCAGAAGGACTGGAACTCCCAGACTTTCAAGCCAGGACTCTCGCTTGATGAAACCACATCGAATCAGCCATCCTTCCAAAAACCACAGAGACAAGAGCAGTGTGATCTTACAAAAAGTCTCCAGAGAGTACAAGCGGCAGAAAAGCTCCCAGAGAAAACCGACTCCTTCTGGCCAGTTCTGGGCTAGTCTGGAAGCTCTGCTCGCTTTTTCCTATGGAATGATTATGTCTTCTCAGACTCCTCGCATCACAGCTCTATAGCTACTTTCAAACAGACACTGAAGCTGTCACAGAAACATGAGAAATTAAAGGCCTGAGGAAGACCCACTCCACCAACCCCATACCTTTGCTCACTCTATGCCCTGTGTCGGAAGTGCCATCCTTACCTTTCTACCCTCCTGTGCCCACTTAACACCTCCCTACATTTTAGAGCCCAGGACTGTTAGAAACCATTGTCTACATGACCTCCAAGTTGGAAGGAATCGTAAGGGCCATTTAGTCCAATTCATACAAGAATCCTATCTATAATCTACTAGACAAGTGGCCATTCAGGCTTTGTGTAAAACTTCTGAGGTGAAGGAGGTAGCACAGTGGATAGAGCGTTGGGTCTAGAATCAGGGAGACCTGAGTTCAAATCTGGCCTTAGATACTTACTAACTGTGAGACCCTGGGTAAGTCACTTAACCTCCTCATCTGTAAAATAGGGGTAATAATATCCCCTATCTCACGGGGTTGCTGTAAGGATAAAATGAAGTAATATTTATAAAGTTCTTAGTATAATACATGGTACGTAGTAGGTCCTTAATAAATGCTTCTTCCCTTCCTGATAAAGCCAAGACCACTCCAAAAGACTCAGGATGGAAGGAGATGTCTACAAGCAGAGAAAGAACAAGAAAGAACAGAGTTTGAATGCAGATTGAAACAAACTACTTGCTCTCCTTTTTCTTGTTTGGTTTTGTTTCCTTTTTCCCATTTTTCATCCCATCGGCTATAATCCTTCTATACAACCAGACTAATGTCCAATGTGAAAGTACTTGCAGATCCTGTACTTGACTGCATGCTGCCATGGGGGGAGGGGGAAGAGGGAGGGGAGAAAATTTGAAACTCAAGGGACTGTGAAACTGAATCTTGTAAACTAAAAGTAAACAAATTAATAAAAATAAAGAATAAAGAATTATATACCCAAAACTCACCATCCTTTAGAGATCAACAGTTGACAGATCTCTACACAACAAATAGATAGTGCTTTATAAACCGTACAGCCCTATAGAAACGTTAGCTATTATTTTTAGTTGATTAAAGGAACTATGGGACAGGGACCATATAAATATTTAGAATGTTAAACTGGGCCCTAAATGGAAAGTGTCTGTGAATACTAATCCTAGAATCTTTCTAATATTGATCATGCGACCTTGAACAAAAAATGGTACAATGGAAAGGGCATCGGACTGAGTCAGGAGACCTGGTTTATGGTTTAGAATCTGCTATTTAATAGCTGTGTGACTGGAGTGAATCACTTGACTCAGTTTCCTCATCTGTAAAAGTAGACACAAGAACTATATAGAAGTCTATTATGTCCCTGCAAACTCCAACTTTGTACGAGTTGGTCTTAGTGACTTCAGCTTCTTTATTGATGAAGGCAACATAGCACAGTGAAAGTCATACTGTTCCTGAAATCAGAGGACTTGGGTTCAAATACCACCTCTGCCAAATAATACTTGTGTAACTTTGGACAAGTCACTTCACCTCTTTGAATCTCAGTTTCCTGCCAGGCAACTTGAGAGTAATGAGCTCTAGGGTTCCACCTAGCTTTAGACCCACGATCTTATAATCACTATGGCAAGTTCAAAAGTGATGGCTTAGAAGTGCCAAGCCCATCAAACGTCCATTTTAAGGCAACATGTTGGTGTTCATTGGTTCATTGTGTGAGATTACATCCTACTAGAATTAACACAATTCACTTCTTTAAAGACTAGGTTCCCATTTGTGGAAGCCCAGATGTTTGGTTTTCTATTTTTCCTTTGGTGTGGAACAATGCTGTGGCCCAGACTCTTCTAATCACCACTCCTTCATCCTGTCTTCTTCACTTTTAAGGCGCTATCTACCCCTGCCACTACTATTTCCTTTCCCTTCGTGTACTCCCTAACTCCTCGCAATCTGACTTTGGGTCTCATCGCTCAACTGAAACTTCTCTCACCTGCTGTTTATTATCTTAAATGTTAAATCTGATGGCCTTTTCTTGGTCTTCATTGTTCTTGAGCTATTTTCTGAAATTAATACTATTGCTCTACTTGTAGATATTCTTTCTTTTCTGAGGTTTTATGACACTGCTCCTTCTTGATTTTCCTTCTACCTGTGTGGATACTCCTCAGTTTCCCTTGCTGATCCATGTCCCACCTCCTAATTATGAGTATATAATATATATATATGTCCTATTTCTCCTCTGTCTCACATCTTCTAAGTGACCTCATCAGCTCTCATGGATTCAATATCATCTCTATTCAGATTATTCCCAGGTCTTTATACCAGCCTTCCTTTCTCACCTGAGCTCCAGGACCACGATACCAACAGACTACTGGCCATTTCAAACTGGAGGTCCTACAGGCATTTCAAACTCAACAACCAAAAATAGTATAATTCCTATTTTCCCCTTCAAAACCAAACTCTTCTTCTTAAATTACCTACTTCTACCCAAGACATCACCATTTCTCCAGTCATCGGATTCACAACCTAAGAGTCCATGCTCAAATCTTTACTCTCTACTCATCCAATCATTGCTAAGTCTTGTCAATTTTACCTCCACAACATCCTTCACAACCATCTCATTCTCTCCACTCACCTATTCACCACCTTAGCTCAGGCTCTCACCACTTCTTACCTGGAATATTTCAAGAACCTCTTCATTGGTTCTCCTGACTCAAATTTCTTCTCACCACAATCCATTCTCCATACAGCTGCCAGAGTGATTTTCCTAAGGCATAGATCACAACCATGTCATTTCCCCATTCAAAAAACTCCAGTGGCTCCCTGTTACCTCTAGACTTGAAATACAAACTTTCTGATTGGTATTTAAAGCCTTATATAACCTGACTCCAACCAACCTTTTCAGGTTTTTATACTTTGTTCCCCTTCTTGAACCTTGGCATTCAATTTCCCATCTCTTTGCTTGTAATGTACTCCTTTTTCAACTCTGTACCCTAGAATCCCCAACTTCCTTTAAAGCTAAACTCAAGCATTACCTCCTATAGAAAGCCTTTATTCATCCCCTCTGCTTATTAGTACCTCCTCAAAATTACTTTCTATTTATTTCCTTTTTTCCAGTTTGCTCATTTGTGTACCTATTTCTTCTGATTTATTTTAAGTTCGTGGAGAGCAAGGACTGTTCAGTTTTTGTCTGTGTATCCTCAGCACTTAGCACATTATCTAATCCATAGCAGGAGATTTATAAATGCTTGTTGATTGATAGTGTTTAAGAAGCCTTCTACCAAGCAGCTTCCATGAGAAGAAGCATGATGCCCATCTAATAAACAGTTAGAATGAGGTGTGATTGACCAGGCTCACTCTCTAAAAATCACCCCAAAAACTTGTATTTTCAGTTTCCCTATCAAATTTGTAACTCAATCAGCAAAGAGAAACTCATCACCTTTTAGTACATCTATAAATTTAAGGCCTTTTTTTGTTTTGGAGCATAATCAAATATTGAGGTATAAGAAAGTAGTGGTTACTTAAGTGTGGAGTTGATGTGGAAGCAGAATTTAGGAGTTGATCTTGACTTTGGCACCTATTTGACTATGTCTTCTTTTAAACCAAGTACATAAAGAATTTTCTTCATCATAACTTAAGAAGACAGAATCCACAGCCAGAGGACTTGGGTTCAAATATCAACTGCGCTATTAACAATCTTTGTGACCCTGGGCAAGTGACCTACCTTAGTTTCTTTGCTGGTAAAATGAGAGGAGGGATGTTGGACTGATGACCTCTAAAATCTCTTCCAGCTTCAGATCTATGATCCTGTGACTAAATGATCTATGAGGGCCCCTCCTGCTCTGAATCTTGGATACTATGGCTATTACAATTCCCAAAAACAAACTTGCCCTTGGGGAAAACCACCTACTCCCTTAGGCAAACTTGATCATCATCTAAGCCAACAAAAAGCACTCCCTTCCCCATCTCCATCTTCATCCTCATTCCCAGGTCTACCCTGACTCCACCCTCACTGCTCCATTTCAAAACCAAACTAAATATGAGAGGGGAGGGCGCTTTGATACACATGCTTATTTGCCACAGTTATCTATCTTGTGAAAAAGTAAATAGAGGAAGATGTCAAGACATCTCACATTCTGCTTAAAATTATCCACAGTAGATAACATGTCTTCATGCCAGTACTAAAAATCACTTTAGACCAAAAGGGCACGTAAGCCCAGTTGGGCAGTTTTGGAGACCTTTCTGTTGAAAGTTGTTTTGATGAAACACAGGGATGTCAGCTTGGGTTAAACCTTTAAGAAGCAGGAATGGTTATTCTAGAGATAGTCCACCCAGGGGAACACGGTATTCAGAGACCTGATAAGGTTAATCCAAATTACCCCGGAGATTAACCGTGAGACAGCCAATGGTTCCACAAACATCACTGCGGCTATCCCAAGCAAAGAAATTATATGCTTCACTTTGGTTAGCATTTTCAGGGAGACTAAACCTGAACATGCCAGTGAAATGAAGACCTTAGTTTATAGATGAAGCTGTCACTCCATGTCTGAATTTATGGGGCTATGTTAGCAGTAGTCTCCAAGTTACAGGTCAATCCCTTCTGGGTCACCCATGTTCACCAAACACAATATGAAATTTCAAAGGCCTTTATCTGAAGTTTTATTAACATCACCACCTCCCCCTTCAAACTTGGGTTATTAGGAGAGAAAAGAGGACAGGCAGTCTGGGCATTTGCATTATCATCTTTATCCATTGTCCTCTGCCCCTTTGCTTTGCTTTTCCTGGGATAGTCATGGATAATCCATTATTCCAGGTACATGGTAGGGGCAGCAGGGTGAAAAGGCTGACGGGATCCTGAAAGTACTTGGAGCCCTCACGACACAGTACTAAAGAACTTGGCTTCTTTTTCCACACTTTAATAATTTTAACCTCTGAGCTATTGCCAGTAAACTTTAAGCAGTTCTAAGGTTTTCAGTGCTGACCATTCAGTCTACATTCATCAATTTTATAAGAGAGGGGAATAGGGATAAAACCCACAAATCCTCATATTTTCATTTGAAAATTGTACTACGTGGGAAATGCACAAATGAAAAACAAAGATCCTTTATTCAGTTTCGGTAAAAAGCAAACAAACCAAAATTTAAGTAATCACATGTGCAAATAGTGAGATTTGCATGGCCAAGCGACTGTTTGCACACGCAAATGACTATTTGGACGTAGTAATGCGGAATTCAAAAACACACACAAAGATTTGAACATGAAAACAGGTTAGTATGTAGACAAAGAACCACTATTTTGGTACAATTCAATGGTTTTCTTATGCAGTTACCCAATTTATCTATCTGTAAATTTGAAAGTTATACCTACAGCAAGTCAAAAGCAGTGATGGTTCTCTTTATCTTCCTCTAAAATATGTTTTGAAAATTTTCTTAGAATTGAAATAAATGGCTCAAAAGAACTATGAATAAAAACAGAATGAAGACAGAATAAGCCTGATAAGCATAGATTATCAGATTAGATGCTTATCTACATTATGCATTTAACTCAATATTACAAAGATCCTTAATTTGATTCACATGGATAATTCCCTCTCTGGATACAAATTCCAAACCCTGTTGCTGTTGTTAAGTCATTTTTCGATAGCGTCCAACTCTTTGTGACCCTATTTGGGATTTTCTTGACAAAGATACTGGAGTGGTTTGCCATTTCCTTCTCCAGCTCATTTTCAGATGAGGAAACTGAGGCAAACAGGGCACAGTGACTCACTCAGGATCACAAAGTAAGTGTCTTAGGCCAGATTTGAACTCATGCAGAGGAGTCTTCCTGACTCTAGGCCCTGTGCTCTATCCACTGCACTACCTAGCTGTCTATACTATGTATGTGTATGTATGTGTGCATATATGTATATAAAACATACATATATCACACACATATATAGTAGCTAGCATTTATATAGTGGTTTAGGGTTTGCAAAGCTCTGTAGATATTTGCTCATTTGAAAGATACTTACTACAGCTCCTTACGCATTTTTGTCCATTAGCACTGAATGTGAATTAAGCACTATTTTAAAGATTAGATAATAAATTAAGTTGGTATCTTAAATAAAAAATGAATATCAGTAGTAGTTCCCTATCAATCACTTAGCTAAGGAAACCATGTGGTACAGTGAACAGGGTGCTGGGCCTGGAGTCAGGAAGATGTGAGTTCAAATTTGGCCTCTCATACACAACAGCTGTAGGACTCTGGGCACATGACAATCTCCATCAGTATGTTTCTGCAACTGTAATATGGGGATGAAAAGAGCACCTACTCACAGGGTTGTTATGAGGATCAAATGAAATTAATGTTAATGCCTGGCACATAGTAGGAGCTTAATAAAAGTTTGTTTCCTTATATGTAAAAATGGATGGGTTGGTCTTATGATGCTATGAATGTATCTACATTCAAGTTGAATTGTGCCATCAACTGACCTCAGAAAAAGACATATTTTTATAAATAAATGTATAATGCTGAAAGAATACAGTCCATTTTTTTTTAGCATTGAGGTCAACTTTCATTTTGCTAGTGACTTGGAGACAAAATGTAGATTTTAGCTTCTGGAATGTTAATGATGTAGAAGGGAGTAAAAAAAAAAAGAGAAAATTTTTAAATGATATGTGGGGACTCTATGACCACAGTCAAGTTGGACTATAACCCCCAAAAAAACTGACCATAGCTCTTTATGTTGCTAATCGTAAGTTGCTAATCTTGGTCCATAAGGACCAAGAACCCTAAATCTCACTGCGTCTCCAGTAATCAGACAGCCCCTAGTGAATCATGCCAGTATGTTTCCAGTCCAAATGAACATGGATCTCTCTACTACAATCACCTTTTCCTCTCATTTCATTTATGGTTAGGCCCCTTTGAGGTCCCAGGACACATGCTTTTTCCTAAAAGAGAATTCAGGGAGCACAGACCTTGGCCATTCAGACACAGAATCTGATGAGGGCATCCTCATTACTCATATCTCAACAGTGGTTTGGATGCATTGAGGAAATGCTAAGACCAAGAACCAGGCCAATCCCCTGCTTCATATAGATGCACAATGTTGTATAATACTAACCTCTGCTGGGACTGTCAAGCCTAGCCTTCTCAGGCACCAATTCAGCTTCCAAATATACACCAGTTCCCACAGTCTTCTCTTTCTGTCCACACTCCAGATCTCTACATGACCAAAGGGGATCTGAGTTCCCAGACGCTTTCTTCCTCTCCTCCCTACTCATTCTTCACAAGCCTAGTTTTCAATTCACATTTCTCACCATACTCTCATGGCTAGTTTCCATCAAAACGCTTCTAATACCAGCATGTAACATCCTGGAAAAAGGACTTCCAGAGACCATGTCTTGGAGGAATTAAGGCACTGTGATTTGAACCTCTTGCTGTGGATGCACTCTCCTTATTGGTGAGAGCTGGGGCTATATCTAACTTGTACCAAACCCCACCACTTTCCCCAACCATGCTTATCCTGGACATTTTCCTACCATGTCAGTATCTGCCCCCTTTCCTTTTCCCCTTTTTCACTTCCTACTCTGGAAAAATCATCAAATCAACACTGCAGTGAATGAACTGACTTCTAGCTCTACTCACTATCCCTGTGACTTTCCCAACCAAAATACTCTCCCTAGTCAATATTTTCCTATATGTTTTGTCTTCTGTAAGTTCTTTGAATACAACGGATCTATCTCTTTTGCATCTACATTCCCCATACTTAGTGTAGTGCCTGGCATATGTTTGGTGCTTAATAAATGCTGCTTTATCCAATCATTCATACATATTTGGGAGCTGCAGGCAGCTGTGTGCCCATGCAAGAGGCACCACCTCCCATGCAGAGCTCTCTACCATTTACTAGTATTCTCATGTAGTCAGAGATTAATTATAAAGGTATTTTCAAGCATGAGTCAGTCTGATCAGAGCTTCCTTACAACTGCAGGAATCTCTGAAGAAACAAGAGAAAGCACAAACCAGTGCCTAGGAATATAAGTTACAAATCAGTAAAAGAGCAGGGTCCATCCCAGACAGAATTTGTGAGAGTATGCATGTGTTCCATTCCCTTGCTAAAGAACATGTACAACCCATCAGTTTCTGACTGGTACTTGTATGTCACTGTGAGTGGCCCCTCCCTACATGTATTCCATGGGATGTCCCCCCAAACACATATAAATGCATATACATTTATGAACACTAAGAAAAAATAACATGTGCATGTCATTCTAAACAATGTTCTATAAATAGATAAAATGAATTTTGAAATATTCAACAGAATAAAAATTAATTTATTATCCTTGGTCAATCTAGGGCAGCAAGGTGACACAGTGGACAGAGTCAGACTGGAAGTCAGGAAGATCTGAGTTTAAATCCAGTCTCAGACACATACCAAGCTGTGTGACCCTGGGCAAGTCACTTAACCCTATTTGCCTCAGTTTCTTCATCTGTAAAATGAACTGGGGAAGGAAATGGCAAAACACTCCAGTATCTTTGCCAAGAAAACCCCAAATGGAGCCATGAAGAATCAGACATGACTGAATAACCACTGAACTAAACCTTGATCAATCTGAATCTCTCCTAGACCTCTAGTTTACTCATCTATCAAAAGCTATCAAAGCCAACAAGCATTTTTAAGTAAACAGGATCTAGGAGTACAAAAGGAAAAAGGAAAATACATCTTGTCCTCAAGGAGTTTATATTCAACTGCCACAAAAGGTGAACATTCCAATACAACAGATAATCAGATTATTTACTGGTGAATTGTGTAATCAGAAGGTCCAGGAGATCACCTCATAAATTAACTCCCCAGGAAGAATATTTTTATTTGTCTGGGGGTAGGAGAGTAAAATCAAAGAAGTAAATATGGAGAAAAACCAATCAACCAAAACCAAAATGGAATGGACTAGGGTATCACCATTTAGGAATACTTGTCATATCTCATAGTTAAAAACAAGAAGATGTTTAGGTCCAACGTTCGCGTGCCTATGAGACCTAGCAAGGTCCTTGTCCCCCAAGGTTATAGCATACCACAGTACTGAAGCTCCAGGTCTATGTGAGCACAGAGGCAGGCAGGTACAGTAAACAAGCCCAACGAGGCCACTGCCAAGAGCAGTCAACAACATATGAGTGCTAAAAGCCACTTTTTAAAAAAAAAGGCTCATTCAAGCTACTAAAAGAAGCAGAATCAGTGCATCTCCTTGTAGCCGGGCAGGCTCACCTTTTTGGATGGGCTAGTGAATGCCTCTCTGTGAAATGCTGAGGCAGAAAATTGTCAGATGAAACAGAGAGATGAGATTATAGCCCAGAGATAATGTTAAATGGACTCTAGTAAGCTCAGGCTATCAGGTTTCTTTGAAATGGCGTGTGACCTCACCAAGAGATCAGTTTCCTCTGTGTGTGTTTGTGTGTGTGTGTGTGTGTGTGTGTGTGTGTGTGTGTGTGTGTGTGTGTGAAGGGGCTTGGGGTAAGGGAGATCCATGCAGAGCCACTGCCATCTGCTGGATGCTAGCTGATCAAAGGCTGGATTGCCCCCTGGTTCCCCTCCCAAGGCCACAAGCCGCCACCATTGTGATTTAGGGGCTGATGCATCACAGAGCACATGTTTTCCTGAATCTCCAATGTCTGTTTCAGCAGTCTCAATCAATAGTGGCTCATTTTTAAAAAACTAATCACCATTTAGTATTGGGAGATTTTTCTCTTTCTCCTTTTGAAATTCAAATTCTGTGTTGCTACAAATTAAAATATCTTGTGTGTGTGTGTGTGTGTGTGTGTGTGTGTGTGTGTGTGTGTGCTTGTCTGGTAAGGTCTCTCAATCATTGAGATGTATAACAGATAGTCTGAAATTGGTCAATTCATCATTCAATAGTTCTGCAGGAATAAATGGATGAGTGCATTCAAGGTTATTGATCAGTTTTGATAACAGAAATAGTGGCTTACGAGCTTGGAAGTGGTGGAAGCAACTGGGATACAGGGAAAAGACCCCCGGGTCTCTGTATCCAGAGGGTTTGAATTCAAATCCTGTTTCCTAATCATCTGTATGATCTTGGGTAAATCATTTAACCTCCTGGAGCCCCAGGTTTCTTATGAGTAAATGAGAGGGTTAGACAAGATGGTGTTTGAGGGCCCTTTCCAGCTCTGCACTTAGGATCCTCTGATAAGGAGAAAAGAAATGGAATGCTTTGTCTGAGGACTTAATTCAGAGGCCAGGTCTTGAAAACTCCTCAGAGAGGCCTGTTCCCTGTGGGAATGTATTTTCCATGTGGTACATAGAAATGGAAGGTGAACAAAAGGTTTTAATTATGCTGTCAACAGCAACCTTAAGGTGTAGAGCTGCCAATTAATCTTTCCCTACAGGGTGAGAAGTCTCTCTGTCTCTGTGTGTGTGCACATATATGTGTCTGTCTGGTTTGGGCTTTTTTTAGCATTCTGAAAAGTTTCTGGTCATACACATGATTGATGTTGTCTATGGAGTTGTTGGGGGGAAGAGGGTTGAGGGGGGAGGAGAGTTGGAAGTGAGTCACTCCTTCAGGGTTTAAGGATATCAGGCTCTTTAATATGTATGTAATTTTTCTCCCACTAGCATACCTCCAGAGGAAGTAAGGATGGGAGCCCAGGGGCAGGTCCAAATTGCTTGAACACAAAAAGTTAATCGGGTTTCATAATAGGTCTGGAAAGCAGTCTGAGAGCTGGCCTGTCCTCAAGACCCAAAACACCACCTTCCTAGGAATAACTGGGGGCTGGGGGGAATTTTAAGAAGTTCTAGCGAAGAGGAAACAAAAACAAGAAAAGAGAATTCATAAAGGAAACTTAAAGGATTTTGTCTAGAGAAGAGTGGAAAAATACTACCTAAAGTATTTGAAGATTTCTTGCAAAGACAGAATTGTTGAGCAGTTCTCCAATGAAATGGGAAGAGGCAGAGGCAGAAACAGAGACCAAGAGAGAGACAGAGGGAGACAGACAGACAGGTGGAGGAGTAGAGAGAGAAGAGACAGGCAGACAGACAGAGAGATACACACGAGACAGACAGAAAGAGACAGACAGACAGAGACAGAGAAAGACAGACAGGTGGAGGAGTAGAGAGAGAAGAGACAGGCAGACAGACACAGAGACAGAGAGACACAGAGGCAGACAGAGAGACAGAGACAGACAGAGACAGAGACAGAGAGAAAGAGACAGAGAAAGACAGAGACAGAGACAGACAGGTGGAAGAGTAAAGAGAGAAGAGACAGACAGACAGAAACAGACAGAGACAGAGAAAGACAGAGAGACAGACAGGTGGAGGAGTAGAGAGAGAAGAGACAGACAGACAGAGACAGAGAAAGACAGAGAGACAGACAGAGACAGAGATAAAGAGACAGAGAGATGAAACAAGCAAGAACTTCCCTGTGGCAAAAAGTTTCAGTTCTGTCAAAACCCCAGTTTGAATCCTGCCTCTAGACAGTTACTAGTTATGTGACCCTGGGCAAGTCAATTATGCTCCCCTACCCTTAGTTTCCTCATCTATAAAATAAGCCCTTGGCAAATTTGTGAGTTTTGCAAATTTTGTTTTTCCCTATATTCTACTACTGTCCTTCTCAGGGCTCTTTTCAGACTTCCTTAGGCAACCTTTCCCTTCTCCCCTTATTAAAATATAAGTTCCCTGAGGGCAGATACTGTCATAACTTTGGTATTTGTATCCCTGTCCTTAAGCTTAACATGAGCTGATCAAATTCTAAGACCTAACAAATACTTTATATTCATTCGTTTATTCTCAAGTCATTAACTTATACCAGTACCCTATGGTCTGCACTATTTCTACCCCCATCAAAATACTCCATAGACCTACTTTGCCATTTTCTCAGATCATAGCTCTGCTCTCTGCTAATTCAATAGCTCACTGGCATTGAAAAAGTGTTTGTTGAAGACCTACAGTTGCTTGAGACAGCTTGACCTAATGCAGTGGCTTCCATTTTAAAAAAGCATGAACTTCTTGGAAGTTCAAAATGATGATCCACAGGATTTAAGCTAAAAATTCTTTAATGGTGCCTTAAGCAGTAAATAATTGCATAATATTATGAGTAGCATATTAAACCACCCTGGAGGTTCACAACAAATTTTTGTTGAAAGCAGTTTGTACTGACCTAATGGATGGGCCCTGAGTCAGACTCGGGACTGGTCTGAGTCAAAAAAAACTCAGGTTAAAGTTTTGCCTCTGACATATGAGCTAGCATGGTCAAATAATTTCTTAATCCCTCAGTGCCCCCAACCATCTAAGATGTTAAATTACAATTGAGTTACCCATTTGCATTGATAGAGGGATTTTCCAGAATGATATTTCCCCATAGCCAATAATCACATGCCTAGACCAAAAACATAAATTATGCAAGGCATTATGTTAAGTGAAGTGAATATATAAAGATAAAACAAAACAGTTCCTGACCTTTAGAAACTTATATTCTACTGTCAAGTAATTCAAGATCATTTGATAATACCCCAATTAATCTATATCCCAAAAGTCATTAAATTGTGCATACCCTTCGACCCTGTGGGCAGCTAGGTGGCACAGTGGTTAGAATGCCAGGCTTGGAGTCAGAAAGACCTGAGTTCAAATACAGCTTCAGATGCTTATACTAGCTCTGTGACTCTGGCCAAGGCACTTACCCCTATTTGTCTTGGTTTGCTCATCTGAAAAATTAGCTTGAGAGGGATATGGCAAACCATTCCAATATCTTTGCCAAGAAATTTCCAAATGGGTTCACAGTCAGACACAAATGAAATGTCTGAACAACAAAATTTGACGCAGTAACACCTTACACCCAAAAGTGACCAAAAAAGGATTTATATGTACAAAAACATTTATATCAGTTTTGTTGCTGTTGTTGTTGTTGGTGTTACAGCAAAGAACTGGAAACTAAGTGGATAATCATCAATTGGGAAATGGCCAAAAAAAATATGGTACATCAATACAAGGGAATGTTACTTTGCCAAAGGGGACAACTTCAGAGAAGCCAGAAAAGACTCACATGAACTGATACAGAGTAAAGTGAGAAGAACCAGAACAACAGCTTAAAAAATAACAACATTGAAAAGAAAACCAACTTTGAACTCCTCTCATATCTTATCATCATGTGAAAGTGACCCTTGGTTCTCAGTAGCTATTCTGATGGAAGACAAGGTCTGAAAGTTTTTTATCAAGCTCAAAAGTCTTCAAGTACAGGCTGTTGAAGAGTCTGTATGTCTGGAGTCTGAAGATGGTTCAAAGAGGCTCATCAACAAAAAGTGAATTTTTTTGCCACCAGCAAAACTTATCAAAGGTGGCTACTAAGTAGAAGAAGTTGTAGTCTATATTGGTGAAGATACAAGCCATGCCAGTTCAGTCACAGATCCTTGAACCACTGGAGGAAGTAGTATAATAATGGATTGATAGGGTGTCATTCTTCAGAGCTAAAATACTTGTGTTCTAACAGGGGTCTTCTTAACATGATTTCCTATACATTGTAACATATGTTTAAATTCATGAGATCTTAATCCATAGATGTTAGGGGAGTAGACCAGTGGGAAAAACATTTAGGGGTTCTTTACATCCCATCATGAGGTGGGGCTCCCCACTCTAGCTATATGGAGGCAAGTTAGAAAAAAAATGGGTTATGGGGTTAGGGTTGGAGAAGTAGGAGACAGAAAACATAATATGGAAAGACTAGTGTCTGTGTATATGTTAGTCTCATTAGAGGGATCACAGTATGGCCAGTCCTGGTATAGTACCTTCTGCTCCACTGGGTTCTTCTCACTCCTATCCTTCACTGTCTGCTTAAGAACCATTCTTGTTTCTTGATTCCCTGCCTCCAGAGAAGATTTTGTTCAGGCACTAAAACCTAACCAGCCACATTGATTTATTCCTTGCCAAGATTTTGGTTATAATTATATAAACTTGTATTTGTATTCAAGTTCATCCCTGTCATCTGCTAAACAGATGAACAATTAATGCGGGGGGGGGGGGGAAATTGTACCTTTTTGAAAGCATAATATTACAGCAACTTTCACTGACCTAAAAGATTTTCCCATCTACATTAACATTCAAAAAACTAGAGAGATGGTTATCTGGGCCTTGTGTAGTATCATGCAATGCGGGTGAAAGAGTTCTAGGACTGGAATCAATGGACTTGGGTTCAAATTCCAGTCTTGCTGATTACTACCTGGATGGCCCTGAATATATCTAATCTCTCTGGCTGCAGTTCTCTCATTTATGAAATAAGGGAACTAAACTTTTATTTATTTTTTTGGAAAATGTTTTATTTATTTTAAACAAATATAAAATGAGAAAAAAAGAAAAAAGTCATGTACACAGCAGAACATGAGAGAGGATTCAATAAAAAACAATAAATTTCCATCTCAAAAAAAATCTATCAAATAAATACCACACCATGTTTTCAAAGCTACTCAGCCTTTCTTTTGCTTCCTTGTAGGTTTTCCTTTGTTCTCTGCTATGTACTTTTTACTTTATTTTTCCCCACCCCTGCCCTAAAGAAGGCCACAACTAAGCACAGATATAGATAGACAGATATAGATATAGATACATAGATATCTATGAACATACACATATACACTCATACACATGTATGTAAGGAGTCAAGGAAGTTGTAGTCTATATTGGTGAAGATATTAGCCATGCCAGTTCAATCATAGATCCTTGAACCATTGGAGGAAGTAGTATAATAATGGATTAATAGGGTGTCATTCTTCATAGGTAAAATATTTGTGTTCTAACAGGTCTCTTTCTCAACATGATTTCCTATACATTGAAACACGTTTAAATTCATGAGATCTTAATCCATAGATGCTAGAGGAGTAGGCCAGTGGGAAAAACATTTAGAGGTTCTTCATATCCCATCATGAGGTGGGGCTCCCCACTCTAGCTATATGGAGGCCAAGACAGAACCTGTCACTAACAGTCACTTGTCATCCATTTCTCTGAAGGTGGATAGTGTTTTCTTTCATAAATCCAAGTCTTCCCATGTTTCTCTAAATCAACCAGCTCATCATTTCCTACACCATAGCAATACTCCAGTCGAATCACACCCTATCTAAGAGATTGTGAAAGTTTTCCCCCAATTTTCTGTGTTCCTTCTATTCTTAGCTGCATAGGTTTTATATATACAAGAAAATTTTAATTTAAAATAATTGAAATTATCCATCTTATATTTCAATGATGCTCTCACCTTATAATACAGTTTAAGGTCTGATACTGCTGAATCTGCTTCCTTTACATCTTTTTCCCTGGTTTCTTTACAATTCCTGACCTTTTGTTCTTCCTTATGAACTTTGTTAATTTTTTTTTCTAACTCAGTAAGGTAACATTTTTAGTAATTTAATTGGGATGGCATTGAATAAATAGATTAGTTAAAATTGTCATTTTTTCTTATATTGGCTTTACCTACCCATTACAGCTATTTTAACATTCTACACTAATTGAAAAGGGAGTAGATATTTGATGAATTTGATCCTTGTACTTTACCAGTTAAGAAATAAAAGAATATTTAAATATCTCTTGTTCTTAATGGCATGAGTGTTACATAAATTATCTGGATAATTATTTTTTTCTCTTTGTTTTAAATGTATTCATAACATTAAACATTTTAAAAACAGAATATAAAGTAGCTTCTTAGAAAGGCTATTGAAAACATCAATGAATCCAGTTGTCTTGGATGAGAAACGATTGAATCTCCTCTTCCTCATTAGAAAATAGCTCCTCCTTGTGGTTAACAGAAGCAATAGCTTTAAACACATTGTTAATTAAAATATGAAAATCATTTTCGGTATTTTTATATATATATATATGTATGTGTATATGGTGTACATACATATGTAGTATACATATATATACATCTCCTGTTTCTAATTCAGTTATCTAATTTTTACACCTGTCAATAATTACTCTTGATCTGAGTTTTCCACAATTGTCCACCTTCTCCCATGCTTCCCATAGCAGAAGAATCAGTTTTCAATTTAATGAACAAAAATGTGTTTACTGAGTACTCCTATGTGGTAACTAACAGTGTGCTAGACATCATGAGAAATTACAGAAAAATATAAAACAAGGTCCATTCCCCCAAGGAGCCCTAAGTAGGAAAACCCAACTATCTTGACAAAGAGAATAGAATTAGAGAATCTCAGAATCTCAGACCTTAGAGGTCATCTAGTCCAAACTCCCTCTGAAAACAAAGTCTCCATGACACGCCCAAACCATCATCCAGGGTCTGCTTGAATAGCTCTAATGAGGGAGAAAGCAGCCCATTCCACTTTGAGACTGCTCCTATTCTTAGGAATTTTCTCCTTACATCAAGCTAAAATTTGCCCCTCTGTTAAACTTCCACCTACTCCTCCTAGTTTTGCCCTTTGGGGCCAAATAAAACAAATCTAATCCCTTTTTCACAAGTCAGTCCTTCAAATATTTGAAAACAGCTGTTATGCCCATCATTGAAGCCCATCCCCATCTCTTCTCCTCTGGCTTAACAAAATGAGACTATGTAAGCACTAAGTGGTGTGGCAGAAACTGTCATCATAATAAGAGCTCAGAGAAAGGGGATCACTGGGAGCTTGAAATAATCCAAGGAGTCATTACAAAGCGAGTGGGAGCTGACCAGGGCAGACCTTGGAACAATGGAAAATTCAGTCCCTCTGATTCTGAATACATCATAGCATATATTTAAGGTTGGAAAGGATCTTGGAGATGATCTGGTTCAACCTCCTCATTTACAAGTAAGGAAAATGAGGTGCAGAAGGGAGAAATTACTTGCCCAGGGTCATAGATAATAAGTAATAGCTGGAATTCAAACCCAGGCTCCACAACCCCATATCCATTTTCTTTGCACCGTATAACACTTGCTCTCTGGAAATTATCTTACTTATTTTCTCAGTTTATAGGTAGTTATAGAAAATAATTTGTAAAGTCCCTAAATCTTAAACCCTCGTGAAGATCATATGCATTTTTAAATATACTACCACAATATTAATCAGTATATTCCTCTTGTGGTGGGAATAATATCCTCAGCATCTTTCTCTCCACTATCCCCACATGTTGGTATGTATGGGGGGGCTCAGGGAGGACCAGCACCTCTGGCATGAGGGCTCGCTGAGTTCTTTTCAGGGCTTGTCATCTCCCTTTGGTGTCTGCCTCTCACCCAACTCTCACCTGTTGATCCAAGAAGCTGTAGCAGGCACAGCAGCCGCATCCCGGTAAAATGTCTTCACACATGGGCTAAACCAGTTTCGGGGCCACCGACAGATCTCAAACCTGTAAGTGAGTTAGGAGAATGTCTACCAGAAGAATGCGAAGTTCTCTCTGGCAGAATCATCAAGACAAGAACAATTTCTTCTGATGGCCACGAAAGCAAACAAAGTAGACACTGTGGAGCACTTAGAGCTTGCTCTAACTCTGAAGATGCCAACGTCATCCACTGCATCCTGGGCTATCACCAGTCCTCTTGCTTTTCAACCTGCCACTGGACTTCCAATAATTCTGAAAGAGAGATTGAGGGGCAAGTCTGTTTTACTTAAATCCAATTCATGCACAAGTCAAGACATTACCCATCATCCACCATTATACCCCAATGTCGTGATGCCATTGATCAAGGCTGAACAACAGCCATACGTTAGTCTAGTTTCTCCTTCAAAGATATTGAAACTGTCCTGGAGATTTAATTGGCTTAGGATACTAAAATGAAGGCCATTAGTATAGGCTCCTAGGCACCTGGATACAAAACCACCAAAGCACCAGGGGCTAGAGCTCCTCCCTCCAAGCTTGTGACTACAGACCAGAACCATTAATAGCACTGGAAAACTGCACCCAAATGAATCAAGGCTTTATCAGTGATGAACATCCCTCTCCTGCACAGATTGTCCTTCCCCTGCTTTTGCTAAGTAAGTCTCCCTTTGTTCACTAGTGTCAGGTGGATCAGAAGTGCCTATTTCATTTCAGTTTTGGACCCAAAATGCCAAGGGGCCAGTCTAAGTTAGCCCAAATCAATGACACCTCTCCACTGTTTCAAGGAAGCATCATGATTTTTATAGGATTTGGAGTCAAAAGGGCACTGAGGAAAATCTACTCCAAGTATCCCATTCTACTGATAAGAAAATTGAGGCCCAGGAAACTATAACAACTTGCTCCAAGTCACAAGGGAATTCAAACACAGGGCCTCCATTACCAGGTTCTTTTCACTATGGTATTTGAGGCAGATAATGAAGCACTTTCCTTTCTTGATTGCCCTACTCAGAGGAGAGCTGGTAAATGTTTAAAAACTGAGTTGCAATTGGGTTGGGGGAGGTGAAAGACAACCTTACAGACACACTTTTAAGCTTACTCTGCATTATTAACACTTTCTTGAGTCTGCACAATCAACAAAATGATCAACCAAGATCTGATTTTATCGCTGATTTCTGAGGTGTAAATACTCACATTGAGAATTTAACCCTGGGTTCATTCAAAAGGGCTGAGGGGGCTCAGCATAATCCTGGTGTTACTGCTACCCTGCTTTCTTTTTTTCTTTTGAAAGAAAGAAGGGTAAAGACAACTTTACAAAATGGTGGTAGGGAATGCAGTAAAAAGGTCATTCACTTTACCTCTCCGGCTCTAACGCTGCTAAATTTCCTCAAGGTCTATTAAAGCATCAAGCCAATTTGCAAATCTTAGGAACTAGCTGTAGAGAGTGATATATTGGTCTGTGCTGATCTCAAAAAAGAACTTTATCTCACTCTCCCTCAAATATCTGAAGGAAAGAAGCAGCCTCAGCAGACAGCAGCTTCAGAAGGTGGTAGCAGCAGCCTGATAAGGGAGCATCAAATAGCACCTTTTCAAAGCATGGAACAGCATGGATAGCGGAGCATTGTGGATTGGCTAAAGGAGCTCTGGGACAGGGATCTCTTCTGGTAGAGCTGAGAGGCAACAAGGCAGGCATGGCTGGTCGCCAGGAGATGGCGCCACAGGAAATATTCCAGCACTTATTCAAACCTCCACTTTGGAGTAAGTTTGTAGCCCCTTCATGTATCTGAGAAGGATTCTGCTAGTTGAGTTTCCCTTGTAATTACCTTGTGTTATTTTTTTCCTAAAAGAACAAAATAATTTGAATAACATTCAGTGTTCATGATTAGCCGGAGTTAGTACAAAAAAGTAGCCATGCTTCCAAAATTAATCCAGTGACTTAAAGCTATCCCAATCAAAATGCCAAAAACAAACTTTATAGAATTAGACAAAATAATAACAAAACTAAGATAAAAGAAAAAATTGTTAATAATATCAAAGGGAAAATTTCAAAGGAAGAAGAGGGATTGGCACTCAAAGATTTTCAATTATACCATGAAGTAGTAATTATCAAAACCATCTGGTACTGGATTTTAAAAATATATACAAATAAGTTAATGGGATAGGTCAGATAAAGAACTAGATGCATAAAGTACTTCAGTGTTGGATAAATCTAGGATCACAAAACAGATTGTATAAGTATTAATTATTCAACAAAAGTTGTTGAGTAAACTGGGTAGCAGTTTGGAAGAAAACATGAGACTGATCGAGATCTCATACCATAAACCACCATAAGTTCAAAATGGATCAGAATCTATCAAATATGTTATTCATGTATGTATGAGTGTATGTATTCAATTCAATAAACATGTTAAGCTCCAACTATGTACCAACCTCTGTGCTAAGCACTGGGGATACAAATAGGGACAAAAGATAGTCTCTGCCCTCAAGGAGCTTACAGTCTAATGGGGGAGACATCATGTAACTGAATAAAATGTGAAGTAAGCTACATGTAGGATAACTAAGAAATAGATGAGGGAAATGACTGGAATTAAAAGGGCTTGTATTTAAAGCCACCATAAAACATTAGAGGAAAAGGAATTCAATCTTTCACAAATTTAATGAGGAAACAATTCATTAGTGCTCCCTGCTTCCTCAAATTGCCTTGTATTTTTTGTCTTAATAAATGTTGCTTCTCTTAATAGAGTGTAAGCTCTCTGTAGACAGGAAAAGTTAGCTTTTTTCTCTGTACTTATAGTTTCCTGTATAAATTAAATTTAATTGACTTTTCCTAACTCTGTCCTAATATGTCTCAAATTACTTTGTATATCAGTTAGGCATATTTTTTATCTTCTTTTTCTGTTCCTATGAAATAGAGGAAGCTAAAAGGCTGCAAAGATCTGATGTAAAACTAGACAATTCAAACATACAACACTGTCTTTAGCTCATTTATCAAACACTTTTGTCATTCACAGAAAGAAATGCAGAAATTACAAAAGTAGGCAATTGTCATAAATTCCAATTCCTAGACACAGATCATCTACATATTTAATGTTTTCCCCACCATCCCTAGAAGGATCATAGAATCATTAATCCACAGGGAGCCCCAAGAAATAATCTAATCCTGTCCCTAGGCTATCTTCGGAGAAACCATCCAGATTGGATGAAAGGGTCTCCAAATGTGTAATGTGGACCAGGAAAGCTTATTCCACATTTTTCCCAATAACCCCCACAATCAGTAAACTCTTCCTTATTTCTGTGGATCTTGCCTCAATTCAAGCCCATTTCCACTTATTGTCCTCAAGATCATGTGCCATGTGCCATTTCTTCTGTTAAGTGAAATCTCCTACATGCTACCTAATTTTAGTTCCTTTAACATTTCTCTGTAAAGCCTCTCTCTAGTTTAGTTGGCTTAGTTGCTGCTATCTGTCCATCTTTCCTAAATTCTCTGCTGTCTCTTTAGAACCAAACTTCTACTTTTTTCTCCAATAGGGAAAAAATTCAATGCTTAAATCCCATTGAATTATTAAAATCCCCAAGCATTTAGGAAAATGTAAAGTCTGGGATCATTTGGGAACTGCACCTCCATTTGCCCTGGTCTTACGTGGAAGAGGTATGCATATGTAATAGCCCCTAAGAATAAGCACAGAAAAGAATGGGGAGATCTATGTAGTAATTTATAGGAAGACAAATGTTCCCTAGATACCTGGTTTTTATATAAGGGAATAGATGGCTATCAAACTAAAGTAAACCTCTTAAATGTTCATTTTTATGTGTGAGTGAAGCTCAGCAGAATGATCCAGGAATGGAATGAGGTTTATGGAGGCCGCAATCAAGAAGTGCATTTACAACTTGGAAACATAAGGAAGGTTGCTTCCAGAATCATAACAGGTGGAGGGGAGTAGGCAAGTGTCCCTATAGGACACCAAAAAATTTGAATTCCACATTTTCATAATTAAAACCATGATATCCTAGAACACTATCTCTTGACATGAAGTTCCTACAAAGTCGCTTGGTGTACTATATCTTGTGATATCAAGCTATACCTTGCAACCATACTTCCCAAGTCACCTTCATCGAGTAACATGCAGATTGTAACAAAGTTGAGTCCCAGAATATTGTACCATCACTTAAGTATCTATTGCTATCTGGGAGGAAACCTATGATATGATTCTTGGTATCAAGACTTCAATACTAAGGTACTTCCCTAAACTCCATAACTGACTGGTCAACAAAATGTCTTAGTCTACTGGACACCAGAAATTGGCCAAAATCATCACTACAATGGATCTGATGATCAGTCTGTTAGTCTCCCATTCCTTCTAGTTTGGTTATTCACTGAAAGCTAATTTGGCCATTTCTAGACACTGTCTCCAAGACTGGCTACTGTTGGGTTCACACTCAGGGGCAAGAGGAAGATAAGATATTCTCCTTTCCTCTTCACTGCTATTTTTAGACTCTCCCTCTGCCACTAATACTCAGCAACCACCTCTCTTCATTTAAATAATGCCATTTTCGTGGAATCCCTAACTTCCCAATTCCTAAAACCTCTTCGGTTTTCTTAACTTCTCTGCCTCCACTCTCCCTAACTCAATCACACACAAGCCCGTCCAGTCTCCTGCCCTCACCACACACATCTCACCTGAATTTGTCCCACATCCAAGAATTCCCAGTTGTGACGTTGTGGGCATGTATCGGATATCTTCCTTGTCAGTCTATCAGGGAAATAAAAATTGAACAACACACTTTTTGAATATTTTGAAAAATATTAATGCTACATGAGATACTAAGGGAGTAGATTGAGGGCTGGCCTTGGAATCAGAAAGATGTGGGTTGAAATTTTGCTTTGGGCACATGTTAGCTGGGTGACAATGGGAAAGTCACTTAGCCTTTCACTGCCTCAGGCAAATTTTCAAGTTTCTAAACTACAGATGAGTTGCTGATAGGCATCTTCCAATAGGCAAGTGTGGAAGGTGCTTCCCCACCAGAAATTCTCTATAATCATAGCTCTGGAAAAAATTCATATAATATAAAAATGGGAAACTCAGTTCAAATGTGTCATGCCTTGTATGCAGTAGGCATGTTTAAAGGATGATAAATTTCAAGTTAAAAGGGACCTTAGAGAGAATCCAATCCAATCATTTTCATTTAACAGATGGGGAAACATACCCAGAAGGGTTAAGTAAACTGCCCAAAGTCACAGAGTTTGCAAATGACAGAAGTGAGATTTGAACTCAGCTCTTATGACTTCAACTCCAGTCCTCTTTTCCAATCAACAACAACAACAATCTAGCATTTATAAAATACCTGCTATGTGCCAGGCACTATTCTAAGAACTTAATAAATAATAATAAATATTATTAATAATAAAAATAAATAAATTAAAAATAAATAAGAAATATTGTCTCATTTGATCCTCACAAGAACCCTGAGAAGTAGGTGCTTTTATTATCCTCATTTTTAGTTGAGGAAACTAAAGCAAATAGAGATTGAGTGACTTGACTTGGCCTCAGTCACACAACTAGCAAGTGTCTAAAGTTAAATGTACTCAGGTCTTCCTGATTCCAGACCCAGACCTCTATCCATGGCACCATCTAACTGCCTCACAACTTGATAAATATTTGTTTAATTAAACAGGATTGATGGAGTATTTCTTTTTTTATTTTTAACAATTTTGTTTTTAACTTAACATCGATCATTACAACTAACCTTGCTTAATAACCATTTAAATGTTGATTAATTTCAATGTATAAAGATATCATGTTTCCAAGCAGTCACTTTAAGTATCCCTCAGGATTCTTTGTCCTTTCTTTCCCACTCATGTTTCCTCTTAAATGGTTGTAGCCAGTGGGTGCTCTGTTCTTCAAGGCCCACTTTTTCCCCCTTCGCCTCATTTCAGAAAGCTCTTTCCAGTTTTCCTTACATTTCCCATACTTGAATATTAATTTTGCAGTTAAGTATTTTATATGTATCCCAACTGAAACCTCTCCTTGGTTGGTATATTTTCATTACTCCAGCTTTGTGGAAGCAACCACTTTTTCCCTTCAGCAAATCCATTCATCAACGGTGCCGACGTTTCTTTGGATCTTCCTGAAACTGCCAGAGATTTTTTGGCATTTTACAAGAGGCCTAATTGCAGTCCATGTGACTCCCAAGGAATGAGCTCCTTTGCCTGAAAACGAGTGACTGTGAAAACCAGAATGACATGCCCGTTGATCCCAGGGCCTAAAGAGAAAGCTTAAGGAAACTTCTCAGGGGCACAAAGCCCAGCTGACCAACTTTTTCAGCTTCACAGAGTTTTCCAGACTGTTCATCTTCCTTTTGTTCGTATGAATCTGTAGAGGAGGCAGAGGGGAGGAGGGGTGAAATGAATAGCTAACTCTCTTGGGACCTGTTTACATCCAGGTTTGACTCTTAATCCTGCTATGCTGCTATTCTTTCATGCCTATTAGTTCCCCAAGAACAGAATTTTATAACTGTTTATGAAAATAAACAATACTAGTCATATACTTTTTGAAAATTCATGGAACTAATATTCCATCAAAGGGACTTCTGTGCTTCCAAGAGACAGGCCTCATATGACTTCCATGGTACCATGTTCAAAACCAGGGCACAGTCCACTTTTATAGTAGATTTACTCAATCACAGTCCCTAATCAGACTAGCTCTGCTTTTATGACAGACAAATTCTAAAAGTTGTTGGGAGTGTGGTCATTAGAGAGGTTGCGGGTTATGACGCTGCAACCTGGATGGTCATTTATGGGTTAATTTTTTTTTCATTTTTAAAATCGGGTCTTTGAAACAACCTCTTCAAGCTGTATATTTTTGTTACTACTTCTAAGATAATTCAGGAATCTAGCACTTTATGGAGGAATGGAAGAGTGGCTCTAGAGATGGAAGGAACCTTTAAGGTCATCTAGGCTAGTGGTTAACACACTGAAATAGAACCAAATCCTTGAGAGATACCTATTGACCTTGAAAACCACAAATTAACATTATCTATGTTGCATCCTATTTTTCTTTATTTTGTTAAACATTTCTCAATTCCATCTTAGTCTGGTTTAGGCTACACTCTAGTTTTTTCAGGTCACTTAGGGTCAGTGGCCTACAAACTTAACCACTCTAATGTTAAACCAACCACTTCATTTTAGAGATGAAAAGACTGAAACCCAAAGAAATCAACTGACTTGCTCAAGGTCGCATAGGTAAAAATGGCAGAGTCAGGATTTAAATCCAATTCCTCTAACTCCAGGGTGGCTAGGTGGTGCAGTGGTTAGAGTGCTGACCTTGGAATCAGAAAGACCTGAGTTCAAATCCAGACTCAGATATTTACTAGTGTGACTTTGGGCAAGTCACTTAACTCTGCCTTAGCTTCCTCATATGAAGAAAGAAATGACAAACCATTCCAGTATCTTTGCCAAGAAAACTCTATACGAGGTCACAAAGAGTCTGACATTACTGAAAACAATTGAACAAAAATAACCTCTGACTCTACCACCATCACTCTATTACACCACCTTGTTATCTATGTTTTTCTCTTAATGATATGAAGAGAACAGTGCTTTTTTAAAATCATAACAATTTTGCAAGACATGTGAGACTGAAGTTCTGTTTCTACCTACCTAAACAAGGCTTCAGAACCTTGTTACATTGATGAGTTTTCTTCATCATCTAAAGTACAAAAAGATGGGTAACACCAAGTCACCTTTACATAATGTGAAAGCTCTGAAATAAACCAGCCAAAGCAGTTGTAGCTGAGACAGAAAGCTATGTAAATCAACATTAAAGCCACTTACCAGATCAGGAAAGGCAAGTTTCTATGTCTCAGGGCATTTTTTCCTTAGGCCAAGTTTATGTATTCTATACAAAACAGCAGCAACAACAATAAAGCCTAAATTATTACATGATCATATTGAAGGAACAAGGAAAGATGATTTCTGGGATAAGAAAAGTAGATTTGGCAGAATTCAGTAATAACTTACCTTTATAAAGCACTTTAAAGTTTAGAAAAAAAAATAACTGATTTTTTATTTTTTTATTTCCTGGCCATGGAATTCAGAGAGTAGCTAAGACTGAAATACAAAGATAATCCAAAAATCTCACTTTGAGTTTCACTGTCCCCCCAAGACAAACCTTTTACCAATGCTTCTGACCAGTAACTAGATTGGTTTCTTGGTTACTCATTTCAATTCAACAGCAAGTATTTATTAAGTACCAACTATATGCCAGGGACTGTGCTAGATTCTGGGGGAACAAAGACAAGATGAAACAACCCTTGCCCTCAAGGAGCTTACATTTTGCTGGGAGAATTTCTACTATTCACCATCAGATAGATATTCTAGAGAAGTAATAAAGAACCATGAGAGAGCAACTAGAGCGAGAAGAAAGCATCATAGTGGAGTATAAAGTACATGAGAGGCTAGCAGAGCCAAGATGGCAGAATATAAACAGAAGCTCCTGCTCCAACCACCTCCAATACCTGTAAAATATGACTCTAAATAAATTTTAGAGCTACAGAACCCACAAAGTGACAGAGAGAAACAAACGTCCCACTGAAGGCAGCCTGGCAGGCAGACAGGAAGGGTCTTTAGCATCAGACTGAGCGCAGTCCTGCATGAGCTGGCCCGCTCAGACCCAGGGCAGCCCCTATCAACGGCCCAGACTGGCCAAAGCAGACTTCAGGAGAATGAATCACCAGCAGCTGAAGCAGTTTCCAGACTTCTCAATCGATAAATGCAAAAGAGAAAGTAAAAGGTCAGTGGGGAACTGTTTGAACCAGGTAACAGAAGAGCACTGTCCAGCCCCTGCCCCCAGGGTGAAGGGTGGTAGAGGCTCTGAGGCTGCAGCTACTGCCTTGTGGCTGCCTCCACAGCTCCTGCCCTGCAGATGGTAAGGGGGACCAAGCAACCATTCAGAGGGTAATCACTCTTGCTTTGATCTACTTGGATCTGGATCACAAGTGGTGGTGGTGGTCCTGGGGTGTGTGGCCAGTGTGCCAGAGCTTGGGATGTCTCTAGAGAGGGAGCCCTCCTCACAGCTCTGACATATGTGAAAACCCCAGCAATTTGGGACACAGGTCTCTCCACTCTGGAAGCAGAGTTCTACTCTGGCAAAGAGTTCAAAAGTCAAGTAATTGGCTGGCAAGATAAGCAAGCAGAGGAAGCACAATCAGGCCATAGAATCCTTTTTTGAGGACAAAAAGGATCAAAGCATGGAACCAGAAGAAATCAATGAAGTCAAAACTCCTGAATCAAAAGCTTCCGAGAAAAATATGAACCAGTTACAGGCCATGGGAGAGCTCAAAAAGGATTCTGAAAATCAAGTAAGAGAAGTGGAGGAAAAATTGGGAAGAAAATTGAGAATGATGCCAGAAGGTGCATGAGATTTTAAGTCAAAAGAGAACGTGATCCCTGCTCATTTACTTTCCCACTTGTGTGACCTTGGACAAGCCATTGCATAAAAAAAAGAAAAGATGGAGGGTGGGGCCTCAGTCTCCAGATCTATAAAAGAGGGAGGTGTGACTAAATCATCTGTAAGGTACCTTCCATCTCTAAATGCTATGCACTATTCATTCTAGATGTGGATGTCCATGAGCCTTAGCCCAAAACACAATTAAAAGACTTTCTGCAGAGCAGACTCAGAGGCTTTAATGCTAGTCTTCACTTTGCCGCTGCAACTATTAGTCATAGAGTTTTAGATGCAAGAAATCATCTAGCCTGACATAAGCTTGACCAAATCATTTGACACATCACTAAAGTTTCGTTTTCTCATTTGTAAATTAAGGAATCAGATTAAATGAACTCTTCAGTCTCCTTCAACCTTAATATTTTCCTTTCAAAAAATTCTCTCTCCCCTTAAAATCAATCAAACAGTATTTAGTAAGTTCTCGCTATGTGCCAATAACTATTTTAAGTTCTGGGGATCCAAATAAAAAACAAAAAACAATCCCTGCCCTCATGGAGCTTACATTCTAACGAAGATGCAATATATAAATCTGAACATACAAAACTAGGATGCAAAATTAATTGTGGGAGGAAGAAAAAAATGACTTTTGTCAATACATGTTAAGTTGTGTATTTATTCTGAGGCGTCCAATCCTGGTTCTCTTTGTCTTATAGTTTGCTCTATTGAAATCTATACAAAAGTCATAATAAAATAATTGCTAGATTATTATGAGTTCATGCACACACAAAAACACCTTTGTTTTATTTGGGAAATAATATCATTATTTTAAAAATACTCTTCACACTAAATTCAAGAGGAGTTGTGATTTTCATTGGTTAGTGTCCCCATACTAACAAAATTACACAGCTTTGAAGTATCAAGTACAGACATAAGCTACATACTGCAAAGAGTTTGTTAACAGGTATGGTTAGGAAAAGATGTCCCCTAGCTTCTTAAACTGTGAGTCCCAACTCCATATGGGGTCATGACCCACAGTTTAAGAAGCTCAGGAGGGGTCAGTATGGAAAAAGTTTAAGAAGCCCTGCATCTCTTTCCAAAAAATTAGAATACATAAGAATCAATTATACTTTGTTTTGATATTGGGGGTGATTATCACAATTACTTAAAGAAATTAAATTAATATAAATCCAACAATAAGAGACCCAAAGGGCCCAGGAAACACCTGATCATGTTGCCATAGCAGTTTAAAATATAAGCTCCCACAGGGGTGGCTAGGTGGTGCAGTGAATAGAACACTGGCCCTGGAGTCAGGAGTACCTGAGTTCAAATCCAGCCTCAGACATTTAACACAAAAACTAGCCGTGTGACCTTCGGCAAGTCACTTAAGTCCAGCTGCCCTCCCCCCCCCAAAAAAAAAGCAAAAAGAAAAAAAAAGTAAAATATAAGCTCCCTTGTAGAATACCAAAGAGGATGATTCCCTCACAAAACAATGAAGCGCATATGCAGGGGGCTGGGGGTAAGTGGGAAAGCAAGCCTATAGAAAGGTTAAAATACGAAATTGATACTGGTAATTTGTTTTCTTATTTTAAAGAAATTATCATTGCCAATAGTTTATTTATTTTGCTATTTAAACCTGCTTAAAACTATATTCATTAATTTGAAAGTTAAGATTTTATTTTATTAATCTGTTCTGATTTTTCAGATTTTTTTATTTTGATGTTTAATTCCTTTAAAATTTCTTGATTTTATAGTCCTTCTTTAGTTGCATGGCCAGTTTGTTGATCTGTTCTTTTTTTATTTTGTTGATTAAAATCATTTAGTTCTATATAAAAAAATAAAGATTAAAATAAGCTCCAACCAAGTCCAATTATATCAAGAGTATTTATAAATAAAGCTGGAAAGATGTGGGAAGTGGGACCGGTATAAAAGTTTTTCTCTCAGTTCTGATAGAGAGTATTGATACCACATTCGGAAACTTAAACCTCAGTAGTGTGAAAATGCAAGGAACTGGCACACCCGATTCATCATCTCTACATACCTTTGCTCCGCACCCTAGGAATTAAATAGCCCACTGAAAATGAAGTCCAGAAAAGGTATTGAACCTGACCTGACCAAATAGATACAGAGGGAAAAAGTATTTCAAGTGACATAATTTTAAAGATACTCAAAGATCAATTTCCAAAATATCTCAAAGGAAAGAAATTTCCAAAAGAATGACAACTATGATTACCAAAAGAACAAAGCAATGGATAAGACATGAACAACTGCCAACCATATGCATACTTTCTCATTTCTATAAAGTCCTTAAGAGAATGTTCTATGCACACATTGATAGTGTCCTTGAAGAGATGAGAAGGAAACAGGCTGACTTTCATTTGTGCATCTTGTCAGGGTCTGTTGCTAGGACTAAAGGGACTTCACAGAAAAATCTGACAAGCCGGTCGATGCTGAAAGCAATAGGCCCTTGCATTTGAGTCATTTAAAGAAAGTCTGTGTGAATCAACTGGAGACAACCAAAGGAGCACAGGGGAAGAGGCAGGGACAAGAAAAGAAGGGTCCTGAGATAACCCAATGACCCAAACTGGGAACAGGACTGAAAGCTTCCAAATGAGTCTAGGAAAGGGCAGGGAAAGAATACAACCAGGGATGTCATCATGGACCCTTTGGTATGATGGTCTTCAAGCCATGATATGAGGAGAGGGTCCATGGTAGGGGCATATTCATTCCACACTTCTAGCAGCTTAAAGCACCTTCTGGAATCAGGGATCATTCCGGTGTTTTAAAAGAAGATGAGGTGTGCTACTCAGACAAATTTGATTGGTTTCCCAGCTTTGAGGTCATAGGCATGGCAGTACCAATAAGCTAAGGTTTCAGACAAAGTATAGAGCAGAAGGGAGAGAATGCCAGCTGAGAAAAGAGGTTTGAGTTCAGATCTAGAGAGTTTGTGGAACTGAGATAAAATAGACCTTTTTTTTCTATGCTACAGCAATGCTGAACAAAAGAACATGTTTTCACAGTTATACAATTGACAGTGAGGAGAAGTAAAGAACATGCAGGACCATAGACCTAAGAAGGACCTTAAAGGGAATGTAGTCTGCCCTCCTCATTTTACAGATGAGGAAACTGAGTCCCAAAGAAGCAAAGTAACTAATCAAAGATAAAAAGTAGCAGACTCAGAATTCAGGTTGCGATCCATGACTCCAAAATCAGTGTTCTTCCCACATAAATACACCTCTTTATTTTTTTTTAAAGGCTCGAAAAGTCAAAGCTCTTTAAAAAAAATAAAGAGGTAATCATTCTCCTGCTTCAAAGGAGTGTGTGTATTTTTTTGGTAAGAAAAGCTCCTTAGGTAAAATTCATCTTCTTTAATATCCTTTGCCTATTATGACAGCTGGATCAAGTAAATTTTTTTTCAGTATCCATCATATCTCTGGACACTAATGTCCAGGCCATAGGAATTATCCCAGAACATCTCTTGGAAAGACCAGAGGAGAGAAGGTATAGCTGGTGACTTCTGTCCTCCATCCGTACAACTGCACCTAAATCATTTGTCTCCTATTCATTTATCCTTTAGTGTCATAATGCTCTGTACGTAGTTCCAAATGTCTTTAGATAGATGAATGAATGGATTTGCATAGAAAGTTATAAACAGTCTGAGTAAAATTATTAACAACCTGAGTTATAGTCATTTATTTAGACCAATTATTTTAGCCTGTTTGGTTCCTCTTTAAACTAGTAGCTTTCTTCCAGAAAAAGTAGCCCAGAAAACCATAGAATAACAAGATTATGACAAAAATTACATGTATTTAAATGGAATGGAACAGCTCTAGGGAAGGCATACAGCACATTTAGACTATCTGGTTTGAACTGTAATGAAAGGTAAACAAAAAGATACCCAGACACTAATTTGTCATTGGTGGAGTTGTGAACTGATCCAATCATTCTGGAGAGCAATTTGAACTATGCCCAAAGGGCTATAAAATTGTGCATACCCTTTGATCCAGCAATACCACTACTAGATGTGTATTCCAAAGAGATCATAAAAAAGGGAATAGGACCCACATGTACAAAAATATTTATAGCAGCTCTTTTTTTGTGGTGGCCAAGAATTGGAAATTGAGGGAATGCCCATCAATGGGAGAATGACTGAACAAGATGCGGCATATGAATGTGACGGAATACAATTGTACTGTAAGAAACAATGAGCAGGCAGATTTCAGAAAAACCTGGAAAGACTTACAAGAACTGATGTTGAGTGAAGTGAGCAGAACCAGGAGAATATTGTATACAGTAATAGCAACACTGTGCAATGATCAACTGTGATTGACTTAGCTCTTCACAGCAACGCAATGATTCAGAACAATTCTAAAACCCTCTTGATGGAAAATGCAATCCATATCCAGAGAAAAAATTATGGAGTCTGAATTTTTGTTTTGATAACTTTTCCCTTTTGTTCTGCTTCTACTCTTACAACATGACTAATGTGGAAATATGTGTACATGATTACACATGTATAACCTATATGAGATTGCTCGATGTCGGGGGGGGGGAGAAAAAATTTGGAACTCAAAATCTTATAAAAATGAATGTTGAAAACTATCTTTACATGTAATTGGAGAAAAAAATTAAATACTATTCACAAAAAAGAAGATATCCAGGTGAGAAGGAGGATTGGTTTACATGGTTTATTCATTCTCCCTTTGGTTGAAGTATAAACAGCAAGTCAACTGTGGAAAATCTAGAATTACAATTTGGGAAATTGTTTGTGCTTGGAATAAACAGAACTGCTGTCAAGGTTCAGCTCTGACGCCAAATTAGACACGTGACTTTGGGCAAAGTCATTCAGTCTCTCTAAGTGTTCGTTTTCTCTCCTGTGACATGAGGTGGGGAAGAGGAACCTGGACTTGGATCTCTAGGGTCCCTTACAATTCTAAAAATCATAGAATCATAGATTTAGAGCCAAAAAGGACCTCAGAACTCATCAAGTCCACCACCCTCCCTCCCTATTTTATAGTTAAAGAAATCTATGAATTATAGACTAGGAAAACAGCAAACTACATATCACAATATGCTGAAACTTATAGAATTGTAGACATTGCATGCTTGGGATATAGGGGAGATGGGGAGAAACACCCTTTCCTTTCTCTCCAGGATGCTGGGTAAGCCCAGAGTTTTGCTTAACTACCATTACTGTTATTTGTCCTTCTTTTTCAAAGAGGACCAATGACATCACAGGGGGATGTCCTGACACATGCATGAACTAGACTCAACTAAGGCACAGTTGCAAAAAGTTATCGGCTTTCAGTTCCAGAGTCACTAAAGTCCAGTGGCAAGACAAAAGTCAAGACCAGCGACGGATCCCATGATGCAGCAGATGTTCTTGGCATCTCTGATGCCTGACCAAAGTCTAAGCACTTCGCAGTGCCTGCTTCCGAGGTGGTCTTCGTGGTCTCTGGACCAAATTGATCTCATCCACCCATTCCACCGGGGGAAGTTCTCACCCATCCCCCCAACACTCCGCTGGGTCTGAGGCCTGTTGATGACCCTTAGCCTGGTTTAGTTCGTTTGGCGGAACATCAGGAGGTAGCCACTGCCCGTGCTACAGTTTCTTGGAATCACAAGTGAGATCTGAGGGCTGGGTAGACACCAAAGGTGGATGCATAGCCCAGAGAAGGACTCAGCAAACCCTCCTGCCAAAGTGCCAGTCCTTGAACACCCCATATAACATCATACAGATTCATGAAAGGTACAGAGGGTCCATTCTACGTACTGATTAGAACAAATATGCCCAAAACTCAGCTACTGAGAGCACATACTGGATTCAGATAACACAGAGCTAAGATACGCTTACTATCATTGCATATACCCAAGCTTTGCCCCTTTTCCAGCCCTCCCTCTCACTAAGCCACCCTTGAAACAACACTTCAAACACAGCAGGGATAGAACAGGGAGAGGCAGTCGTGTAGCAATAATAGCTGAGATTTATTCAGCCCCTACTATGTGTCAAACACAGTGATAAGGCCTTTAAAATTATTATTTCATTTGATCCTCACAACAACCCCATGAAGGAGGTGCCGTCATGATCCCCATTTTACAGATGAAGAAATTGAGGCAAACAAAGGTTAAGTGACTTACCGAAGGTTATACAGCTACTAAGAATCTGAGGCAGAATTTGAATTCAGGTCTTCCTGACTCCAGGCCCAGCACTCTGTCTGCTTTGCCACCTAACAACCCTATCTACTTCATGCAATGTGATAAATTACTTCAAAATTCTGCCTGACAAAAAAAACCTCCTTCATAAGTTTATCACGATGCTGTCATCCCCTCTTCCCTGACCCAAAATTCCTACTGCCAGTCACCCTTTAGGGCAGCTAGGTGGCACAACGGATAGAGTGCCACTGGCTCTGACATCAGGAAGACTCATCTTCCTGAGTTCAAATCTGGCCTCATACATTTGCAAGCTGTGTGGCCCTGGGCAAGTCACTAAACCCTTTTTTGCCTCAGTTTCCTCAACTGTAAAATGATCTGGAGAAGGAAATGGCAAACCAGCCCAGCATCTTAGCTAAGAAAACCCCAAATGCGGTCATGAAGAATCAGCCATGATTGAACAACAGTCATTTCTTAGAATTAGAAAAAGCTAGAATATTGTTTCCAATGTTAGAATGTATTCGTTGCCAGGGGTCCTAGAAGCCTCCCCTCAGAGAACACAATGTATTGAAACTAGGTAGGTAATTTGCCTTCAGATAAGTCCAAAAAATGTAAGACTGGCCCAAAATAAAAGAATAAGTTCTAGGTAGACCGTGTTAATGTTGTCTTCAGAAAAAGTATGTGAGAGAAAGAGGGGGAGGGAGGGAAGGAGAGAGGGAGAGAGGCAGGGAGGGAGGGAGGGAAGGAGAGACAAAAGGAGGGAGGGTGGGAGAGAGAGAGAACTGGCAAGATCTATCCCCAAAATAAAGTCTCTAAATGAGAGAAATTGGAATCTGCTTTATACATTAGTAGGACCATCCTGCAAACTCTTAGAAGTATATTCTTATCTTTCTACATTTCCTAGATGTCATTGTCTCAGCCCTTTAAAAAGAGAAACGGGGTCCATCTCCTCTTTCCATCTCCACAGCTCCTAACTCAGAGACATCTGTAAGTATCCTGATGATGAGATAGCTGAGGCAGGCAAGATGGAGGGCCTAATAGACAAATGGGGAAATCTGTTCCCACATGGTGCTAAGCAAACAGCTCGAGGGGGTAAGAGAATAAATCCAGGCAGTGGTTGGTTACCCAGCCTGCTCTCTTTCTGGTGTAAGTCTTTGCCGGTGAGTGGTGTTATGAAATGGTGTGATTTTAATCAGCTTTGACTGCACCTCATTCTAATGGTTTACTCAGTGAAGTCCTTGGAGGCACATTACCAATAGGCCCCATTCCAGGGTTGAAGTCTGTTCTTCATCAGCTAGGATAGACAGGAGAGCTTTTGTCTCACAGCTCCAGAACTAAAGGAGAACCTAAGACCCAGATGGACTTTAGCCATGGCCTCTGCCTTGCCAAACTACAACCACAGTCATATATTAAGTAGGCCAATCTGTGACCCAAGTCTGTAGCAAAGACTTAGCAGAGGCATGTCAAAATTCCAAGTCCTGGGGGCACTCTGACCCCCAGCCCTTCATCCTGCAGCTTTGTATTACAGCCAAAAGTGGAAGAATATCCAACACTCTCATAGACCAGCACAAGTAGAATCACAAAATGTCAGAATTGGAAAAGACCTTAGAAATCATTTTGTCTAACCCCAATTTTTTTTAACAGATGGAGAAGACAGACACAGAGAGGCAATCTCTATTTATTGCTGAGTCATTGAAAGTTTAGCTCTCAGAGGTGTTAATTTCTATATGCCTAGCTTTAAAAATGACATGTAACTACAATTTTTTAGCTATTTATCCCTCCCACCTCCTCTGCCCCCTCCCCAGCTACTTGTATTTAGATATATAGATAGGTTGAAGTGGAAGTTTTTTTTTAAGAATTTAAGCCACATTCTACTATGCATATATACAGATATAGATATAGATATATACACATTCTTCCCTGAGAGGGCCATTCTTACTCTTTTCTTGTTTTAATTATGGCAAGTACTCAAGGTAAGTGGTTTGGATGAATAGGAAGGGCTGTTTTACAAGGTGCTAGAGAGAGAGAGAGATTAAGATTAAAGATGACTGATAAACTGAATAGGTATTAGGGCAAAGTCATAAGTAGGATTTTTTTTAACCTGAGGCAGAAACAAGTGAAGACAGCAGGGAAAGTGCCACTGGTGGTAGTACTGGTGGTAATACTTGGAGGAGCCTGACCAAGGATACATTTGTACCAAGGGAGAGGGCAGTCCATTCTATGGTCCTCAACTCCAAGGACTTTGGGGTGGAAGATGAGCTGAGGAAAGATTCCATGACAAGAGGCCACTGGGGGTGTGGCCACGTTGTGTATAGCAGGTAAAAGATGGGGATAGCAGTTACGCCAGGGAGGCAGGGTGCCGTCATCTCCAGAGGAAGCATCCCCCTGGACATTAGCACTGTGAGAAAACGTCCCATTCACCCTGGGCTAGATAAGGCTCTGAATTATAGGAAGAAAATCCTATGGGAAATAGGACTTGGAAGGAAAGGGGAATCGATTTAATAAAGCATGGTAAGAAAATTCCTGAAAGAAATTTTCAATTCATTTCTCCCCCTTCCTTTGCTTTAACAGTGTTCATGCCAAGCAACTATAACAACAACTTATGTGCTAATGAGTAACACCAAAAGAAAATGCCACCAGCCTACTTCTTGGTCTACCAAGGGACCCCAAAGGGCTGTCACTCTGGTGGCTTAATTTCAAGAATTTTCAATGACCACAACGGTTGTCCTGTCTTCTCTCCTTCCATCTCCCCTAATCAATCAATCCATAAATATTTTTTAAACTCCTCTTCTGTTCCAACTACTGAACTAGGAACTAGAGATCCAAAAACCCCTAAAAAAAAAAGTCTTTGATCTCCAGAAGCTTACATTCTATCTTCTAAAAACCCATCCTCTAAATATCATAGAACCTTTCATAAAAGACCCTGAAATTATTCTGTACATTCAGAAAGCATCCAGATTGTCAGAATTGATCCTTTAATCGGGTGGGTCCATCTCCCCCTCCCTGTGCTCTCTCCTCAAAACAAATTACTTCCCTAAATCTATTACAAGACTTTCCCCACCCACTAACTTGAGGATATAAACCAAAGCAAAAGTGTCTTGGTTATAGAAACATTATGGTCATGAGCTGCTTCTCCATCCTTAGTTTCCCTAATGGCCACATCCTGTAAAAATTTGTGTCCAAAGAGGGCATCTAACTGTTACAGATAAACTTTACATGTGGGCAGCTAAGTAACATAGTGGATAGAGTGGATAAAGTCAAGAAGACTCTCCCCTCTTCTTGTCTCCTACTCTCTGAAGAACTAGTAGGATCCAAATTTAGTTCATTTCCTACAAAACATATGTCCCAACAAGTTCACGACCAAAGTCATCCTGGCCTTCACTGAACTAGCATCCTAAAGGTCTCTCCCAAAGAGAACTACTGTCCATGATTCTATTAGGTGATACCCTGTTTTCCGGAGCTAAGGCCCAGCAAGCAAACTGTATCCTGAGCTTGGCATAACAACAATCCTTTGTGTTCATGTTCTGGAACTGATGGTTCCTGAGCTTAGCAAGCACTAACAGGCCCAGACATGAAGCCCTGATACGAATGGACATTTTGTCACTAGACAACTTTGCTTCACTGTTGCTGTTAGGCCTCACTACTGTTCCTAAACCACGCTGTTTGACTCTCTGTCTAGCCTCAAGTATATGAATCAAGATTCAGCTCCACTGCCTCAGGTTCCCCCACTTGGGTGGGGGGAAGGAGACACATGTGCCTAAATCCCCTCCTTGTTTATAAGCCATTTCCATTACTTTGGAATAAAACTTCTATTTGATTCCTCACTCTCCTGTCTATGGCCTGCTCTGTTTGACTCTGGTCAACCATAGGTTAGAGGCCAGTTCTGTTCAGTAGAGTGACAACACTTATTCTTTCAATGCTCAATGATGGGTTGCTACAAAGCCTGGCCTGGAATACAACTCCCAGATTCCTGTGGTTTGGAAAAGCATAAACCAAAAGACTCATTTCTCTGGGTCATGTAGCCTCAGAGTAGAAGAAGGTTCAGAAGGCCAACATCAGTACATTTTCTAGATAACTGGAATTAATACCTATATATGCCAGCACTTCTTTTATTTCAACCAGCTTGGATGGAAATTTTACTAAAATAAACTAAACATTTCCCTACCATTTTAAGCAGTATTTAGAACACAATTTAACCTGTTACTGATGAGTTGTGCCCAACATCATTTCTTGCCTACTGTTGCAATGCTGTCCTTTTCGTGACCCACTGAGACATTAGGGCTCCTTTCATCTACTCAGAAAGCCTTTCTCCACTGGCTCCTTCCCATCTACCTTGCCTTGACCTTCTCACTGTAAACAGCCACCTCTTCATCTCTTCCTCCCCTTAACTGCTGAATTTATCAAAAAACTCATCTATAGCCAATGTTCCCACCTACTTACTCTATTTTCTATCCTTAAACCCTTGTAATTACCCTTCTACTCTCACCACTACAGAAACTGGGTTCTTAAATTAGATAATAATTATAAAGTGTTTAGCACAATGCCTGGCACATAGTAGGTACTTTATAAATGTTTATTCTTTTCACCTCCTCCCTCTTCTTAACCTAGGATCTACAATCTTGGTTCTGCTAAGGGTGGTTTGGTGGTAGTGGGTTTTTTTTGTCTTTGATCCAAATGGACACATTAAAAAAAATATATACCTCAGCACCACATGGTTAATTTTCAGAAATAAATTATCTGCTTTAGCACAGAGAAATTATAAATTAATGTTTTAAAAATATATAAAACTTTTTTCAAATTAAGAGGTCATTAAATAGACCTCTCGAAACACTTAACCCTAGAAAATGTAATTGAGCAGGCCATAAAGAAACTACCAAAGGTAGAAGAAAAAAAAATGGGTGCAAGCAAATTCTATCAAATATTTCAAGACAAAATAATGCCTTTACTACACAAATTATTCTCAAAAATTGAGTAACAAAGAACTCTAAAGAGTTTTTTTTATGAAGCAAATATGGCCCCACTGTCCATATCAAGGAAGAACAAAATAATGTAAAAAGACCTCTAGACCAATATACAATTTTTTATATTGAAGCAAAAATTTAAATAAAATACTAGCAAAAATACTAAAAATATTCCCCCAGAATTTGCTTGGATGAATTGGATTGATGTTAGAGATGCAAAAATGATTCAACATTATGAGAAATTAACATAATTAAACATATTAAAAGCAAAATAGTCCAAAAACCCTTCTTATATCAACTGATGCTTTTTCTGACTCTAACAAAATACGCTACTCATAACACTAAAAAGTAAAGGCAAAAAAGGGATATTCTTTCAGTATGATAAAGGTACATATTAAAAATCAAAAACTTGTATTATTTGCAGTGAAGGAACACAATAGAAACTTCCTCCCAAAAACATACAGATTCGAAACAAAAACGCTTTCTCTCCCCACTATCTGGCATGGTTCTAGAAATGTCATAGAGAGTAAAGAAAAAGAAAAAAAGGGAAAAAAACAAAGATAAAAAAACCTGGCTAAATAAATAAATAAATGAATGAATGAATAAATAAATAAATGGATAGATAGATAAATAGATAAATAAATAAATAGATAGACAGATAGATAAATAAATAAATAAAGGGAAGGAAAAATTTGCACATTTGAATACAACATGAAGATTTACTAAGAAAATTCAAGAGAATCCATAAAGTAATTGAGACAATTATTAGCTTCAGTTAAGTAGCAGCATGTACAAAATAGATATATAAAAATCTTCAGCATTTCTATGTAACAATAACAAAAAACAGGAAGAAATAATAGAGCAATCTTATATAAAATAACTACAAAATGGATTAAGCACCTGGAAATTAGTTAACCAAGACACATTTAAGACTTTTGAAAATGCAGTTACAAGACATTCTTTAAGAAATAAAGAATGAATTCAACAATTGAAAGAATATTCGTTGTTCATGATCAAGACATGCCAATATAATAAAATGAGGATACTACCTAAATGAATTTATGATTTTGTAGAGTTACTGCATTCTCCCTCAAACTACAATAAGGATGTGTGTGTGTGTGTGTGTGTAAGTATAATTGCTAAATAAATTGAGGGTAGCTAGATGGAACAATGGATACAGCACTGGGTTTGGAATCAGGAAGACATCTTCGTGAGTTCAAATATAGCCTCATATAGCTAAGTGACCCTGGACATCACTTAACCTTGTCTGTCTCAGTTTCCTCATCTGTAAAATGAGCTGGAGAAGGAAACAGCAAACCACTCCAATGTTTATCTTTATGATGAAAACTCCAAATGGGGTCACAGAGAGTTAGACACAAATGAAAATGACTGAACAAAAACAAATTGATAACAAAATTTATTTGGAGGAGCACAAGTTCAAAAATCTAAAAGGCAATACTTTTAAAAATAGGAATAAAAGGAGAAGAGCACTTTCAGACCCCAATGCATAAAGTGTAAAGAAGCAGTCGTGTAAAGCCAATCAACAGTAGATTCCTGAGAGAATGCTACTGTGAACAGTTTTTAAGATTCGGATTACACAGTATTAGTGAACACTGTTTATTCCATTACAAAATCAAGATTCAGTACAATATTCACAGTATC
>CM053594.1:216580134-216605826 GCA_028646575.1 Pseudocheirus occidentalis
TTTTTTTCCTTTCCTTCCTTCCTTTTCCTTCCTTCCTTCCTTTCTTCCTTCCATTTTTGTCACTGAAACCTCAAAAGATATCTTGGGATTTATGGGCTAGATTTCTTTTTAAAGGATCATGCTTTAAACCCAAAGTATTTTGGCCCTCATTAATGGACCAACTGTAGGTCCCAGTCCAAGCCTCATTTGGTTATTGTTTGGGCTCTCCAGGTTCAGAGTAAGTATAAATAGTAATTATTTCTGTTTTGGCCAGAAACCCTGAGCGTTTTCCTCTCCCAGATTGATTTTTTTTTAAACTAGGTAAAAGGTCATTTGTTGCTTCCTTTCTTACCTGGCCTTCATCACTGAATGGCCATTGCCTCCTATAAACTGAGACCTAGGAAAGACCTTAGCTTAAAAAGACCAAGGCCTCTCACTGCATCAGGGCCATCTCCAGTCATTCTGAACCATATTTTGCCATTGGATCCAGGTAACTCTGGAGGAGAGAATAAGGCTCTGTGCATAGTGGTGACTATGCACAGCTCTGTCTCACTAAAATCCAATTCACTTGCAAGTCATGGAATTATGTTCCCAATGTCATGTTCTTCTTTGAGAGAGAACTTTCATTGGAATCAACTTAAAGAGGGAATAACATAAGCACTCAATTTTATATAGAAATCTATCTTACCCAACCTTCCTTATTCAAAGAGTAGGAGAGCAAGCAGGTAAGGGGTGGGGAAGAGGGTTGATACCAGGAAGGGCAGATTGGGGGAGGGGGTGGTCAGAAGCAAAACACTTTTGAGGAGGGACAGGGTAAAAGAGAGAAGGAAAAACAGGGACAATAGGGTGGAAGGAAATACACAGTAATCATAACTCAAAAATTTTTTATCTGACGTTTCTCTGATAAAGGCCTTACTTCTTAAATATATAGAGAACTGTCAAATTTATAAGAATGCAAGTCATTGATAAATGGTCCAAGGATATGAACAAGTACTTTTCAGATGAAGAAATCAAAGCTACATAGCTATAATCATAATGAAAAACATTTCTAAATCACTATTGATTAGAAAAAAGCAAATTAGAACAACTCTGAGGCATCACCTCACGTCTCTCACATTGGTTAATATAACAGAAAGAGAAAATGACAAATGTTGGAGATGTGTGAAAATTGAGACACTGATGCTCTGTTGGTGCAGTTATAAAGTGATCCAACCATTCTGGAGAGGAACTATGCCCAAAGGGCTATAAAACCACGCATAACCTTTGACCCAACAATAGTACTACAGGTCTATATCCCAAAGAGATTAAGAAAATAAAAAGGAAAAAGATCTATGTGTACAAAACTTTTTCTTTATACCATTACTTTTTGTGGTGGCAAAGAATTGGAAATTGAGGTAATGTCCATCAAATGAGGAATGGCTGAATAAGTTATGGTATATAATTGTGAAGGAATGCTATTGCACTATAAGAAATGGTGAGCAAGAGGGTTTCAGAAAATCCTGGAAAGACTTATATGAACTGATGCAAAGTAAAGTGTGCAGAATGAGGAGAATATTATACATAGTAACAGCTATATTAGGTGATGATCAGCTGTGAATGACTTAGCTATTCTCAACAATACAGTGATCCAAGACAGTTCTAAAGGACTTATAATAAAAAAATACTATTCACTTAAAGAGAGTATGCTGATGGAGTCTGAATGCAAATTGAAGCAAATTTTTAAACTTTCTTTCTGAGTGTGGTTTTTTTTGAGGGGTGTAGTAGACTAGACTTTCAGGGGTCCCCTAACCCCATTAAGGAATTAAGGAATGACCTCTTCTATGAGGTCATTAGGCAGATATGCAGGAGGAGTATAATCTTGTTGGATGGATGCTTTCAGTTGGTTCTATGAATAACTAAAGAAAGTATAGGGTAGTTAATTTGCAAGTTTTGTTTGTGACTCCTTGTTTATTTGTGCCTCCAGACAGGGTCCTAGGATTAAGTCTTAAGAGATAAATAGCCTTGGGCTAGGGTAGGGAGCAGTCAGGATTAAAGGAGGGTCCTTGCACTTCAATTACTTAAGAGTTTCTGCTATAGGGTATATAAACCCTGTGATTTTCTTGTATCTTGGCACTGTATGAAATGATTCTGTAATAAACAGACTATTGAATACATCTACGTCTCTCTTTTTTTATTTAGCTGGTTGCTGGGCCATACAACTGTGATGGTCACAGTAAGTGACACCAAGAATGTTGGGGCATCAGGACAGCAGGCAAGGCTCTAGCAACAGGTCCCCCTGGAGTTTCAAGCAGGTAGCAGGCCCACAGGACATCTGAGGGACAGTGGATTTCATTCAAGGTAAGGGGAAGGCTCTATGAAGAGCAATCGCCAGCTCAGTTTTTCAGTTTTCAAAATTAGGAGCTCACAGAGACGTTAAAATGGGAGGAACCTTGGTAAAGGGTTTAAAAGATGAAGGAAAAGATCTGAGAATATTGCCATTTATAGTCTGTAAGAAAGAATTTCCATTAAGAAACAGATTCTAAAAAAATTTCTAAAAATAGTCTGTCAAGCAGCTCCATGGTTCCCAAGCTGCTCTCAGATCAAAGTGATAGGATCTGGGATGCTTTTGTCTGTAACCCCAATTTGTAAAATCTCCCTTGTGTTTGGGTACCTACTATGTAACATCAGTTTGTAAGCCTGTGTAATTAAGTTGTAAAAGTCACACTTTTCCCACCCCCATAAAAGCATAAACCCTGCTTCTCCCCTTCCCCCAGCCTGAAAGTCTTCCCTTAACTAGCAAGTCTGCCTAGAAACAAGCTTCAAAAGTGTTCTATAAACAAACCCTTAGAGAAATGCATAGCCCCTTTGTTCTAAGTGGCCAGCTGTACCCAAAAGCCTTGAGCAACATTATCAGACAAGATAACTCCATCTCAATATGGTACCTCCTGAATCCCTAATCAGTCTAGTTCCCAGACTTGGAAACAATTAAGCCTGTCTTCCCAAAAGTCATATTGGCCATACCTCATACATCCTTGACCAAAAAGTAACCTAGTGACGTGTCAAGCTCAAAACCACACCCCCTGTAACCCCTCCTAAGGAATTTACCAGTGAATTATGAGTAATTTGCATGCGTAATTGATATAAAAAGTGCATGTCCCTTTAAGCACTGACCACTCCTAAACTCCTCCCAAACTCCTCCCAAACTCCACCTTTGCCCACCTAGTTATCATAATTAGCCTTTGAACCACAGTTTTCACTACATAGCGTAAAACTTTATAATGACTAGCCTCTGCTCTTTGCAGGCTATCCCTTAACCTTTTCCTGCCTGCTGCAGAGTGTAAAACTTTATAACTCTACCTTAGATCCCTGCACTTTGTAGGTCCCCCTATTTCTCCTGCCAGCTGCTAACAATAACCTTTGAAACTTTGCCAAAAGACAGCTTGGTCCTATTTGAAATTCTTTTCCAGACAAGAACCCATGAGGGATTAAATGACATCCCTAAAACACTCCCTCAGGTACCCCCACTCCCCAAATCTCTTCAAGAGTACCTGATTGGGAAGTAGCAGGAGATGCCTTAGTCAATTATTTTAAGGAGAATGGGCAGGAGAGTGATTCTAGTTCCATATTTGCAATTTTTTTTTTTTTTGCTTTTTGGAGGGCAGTTGGGGTTAAGTGACTTGCCCAAGGTCACACGGCCAGTTTTTGTGTTAAGTGTCTGAGGCCAGATTTGAACTCTGGTCCTCCTGACTCCAGGGCCGGTGCTCTATTCACTGCGCCACCTAGTCGCCCCCGAAACCTCTTAACCTCACTCAGTGTCCATCTTATAATTCCACATATGGACCTGAAAAACCTGAGAAGTCTGATGGCAGTCTCACCACAGTTTCAGAATTATATACACCTTTTCAAAAACTTATGAAAGAGGAAGGACAGGCATTGTGAGAAATGGGATTTAAAGGCTGCAATTTGTTAGCATACCCTGTTATAACAGACTCCCAGGGTAATAGGACATGGCAAAAATTAAATATAAAAGATCTTAAGGAAGTGAAAAAGGCTGTACAAGAATACAGAGCAATAGCTAACAGTGTCATTATTGGAAAATTTAGCAGCCACAGCTTTGACACCATATGATTGGAAGCAAGCAGCTAAAATATGTCTCACCCCAGGTGATTACTTACAGTGGGAGCCCAATTATAAGGGAAAATGTCATAGCAAACTATATGATCTCTTGTTAGCAGAGGGACCTAATGCACCCAATATTTTTATGCTTTTGGGTGAAGGGCCTAATACATTGCCCAACACACAAACGAACTATTCAGTGACAGCATGTAATACTGCTCAAGAGTGTACAGTGCAAGCATGGGAAGAGATAATCAGTTCTGGCCAAGCAGGAAAAACTTTTACAAATATTATATGGGGACCTGAGGAATCATTTCCTGATTTTTGTGGTCAAAATACAACAAGCAGCTGAGTGTACATTAGGAAGTACTGCAGAACTGAAAGAATTTGTAAGACAAATAGCTAGAAGGGATTGCAATTGTAGAGCATAAGAAAGCCTTTTTGTCCCTTCTTGCTGATGCCTCCTTGGATCAATTAATTTGAAAATCTATGGAGGTAAAATCCATGGTCTTTCAAGCGCAAATTTTAGCAGAAGCTCAAGTAGCCCCAAATAAACAAAACAAGAATTATTTTAAATGTGGTAAAATGGGTCATTTAAAAAGAGAATGTAAAGGAGATGGTAGTAATGGTGAGGCTTGACCAAAAGCAAAATGCCTCAAATGTCATAAGGGCTTTCATTGGACTTCAAAATGTAGATTTTGAAATTTGGGAAACGGCCTAAAGGGCTAATTCCCGGGCCCACAAAAAACAGCAGAGACCTATATCCAGTTTGGGACTCCATAGGTTCAGGAGGGCAAGCCAATTTGTATTCCTCCCCCTCTGAACTAACTCATGTTATTTTACAGCCTGAAGCTACATCCCTGAATATTTATCATGGCCAGGAGAGAGAAGTAGTTTTTAGAAGCCCTTCTCCAGCCACAGGGGTACTTTTGTTAAGCTCCGAAGGGGAATACGTGGATATACAATTCACTCCAGCTTATGTGGAATAAAAGGATTGGGAAGATTATAATAAAATCAAAATTAAACTTGCTAATCCCAGCAATTCTGTGATCAATTAAAAAAGGATCAACGGATATTTCAAATACAGAACCCAGAGGTCATGTGGTCCCAAATCATTACAACCTCAAGGCCCACTCTTCATATATATGTGGAGGTCAGAAGAATTTGGGGTCTGTTAGACACTTGGGCAGACAGGTCCATTATCAATCAAGAACAATGGGACCCAAAGTGGATTGTCCAAGAGTAAGATATAAACATGAGGGGCATAGGAGAAGTTAGCCAGCCCTTTCAAAGTGTGAGGAAACTTACTTGGGAATTTGAAGGTATGTCATGAAAATTTCAGCTGTATTGCTTGGTTTCCTTGCCAATGGCTTTATGGGGCATAGATATTTTATCACAACTTAAGGTTACCATCACAACAAATTTTCAAAAGGGGCCCTGATTGATGGGCAGCCAACAGCTGATCCTATTGAATGGCTTACCTCAAAACCAGTGTGGGTGGATCAGTGGCCCCTAAGTGTAGAAAAAATCGCTGCCCTATTAAACATAGTGCAAGAACAGCTGGAGCTAGGTCACATTGAAAAGACAAAAAAGCTCATGAAATTCTCCAGTTTTCTCAATTAGAAAAAAGACATCTGGAAAATGGAGGTTGCTTATGGATTTGCTGGAAGTAAATAAGGTCATGAAGGATATGGGGGCATTACAGCCTGGCTTACCATCTCCTAATATGGTACCAGCACAATGGCTTTTATGGGTCATAGACATAAGGGACTGTTTCTATAGCATGGCTCTCCAAAGTCAGGACCGAGAAAAATTTGCATTTTCAATACCTTCCATAAATCTAAGAGAATCCCTAAAAAGATACTGTTGGAAAGTATTACCCCAAGGGATGAAAAACAGTCCCACATTATGTCAAAAGTTTGTGGTGAAGGCTTTAGGACCAACTAGAGACAAATATTCTATAACTTATCTAATTCATTACATGGATGATGTTCTATGTGCACACCAAGATATATTTACTCTAGAGAAGATACTAGAGGAGGTTACAGATAATTTCACTGCTGTAGGATTTAAACTAGCCCCTGAAAAAATACAGAAGACAGCTCCTTTTACATATTTAGGCAATAAAGTTCACAATACTACTATAGCACCTCAGAAAATGGAAATTAGGAGGGATAATATTAAAACCTTAAATGGCTTGCAAAAGCTTATAGGAGATATAAATTGGATCAGATCTAGTCTGAGTATCTCAAAAGAGTGTTTATCACCATTATATCAATTACTGGAAGGCGATATCAACCTCAATTCTCCTAGAATTCTTACACCTGAAGCTAGGAATGCTTTGGATTACATTCAGGAAGCTATTAGAACTGCAATTACATATAGGATAGATCCTTCTGCAGGAATATAACTCACTGTGCTGAGCATGAAATACAGCTCTACAGGTGCCTTAATGCAAAATGATTTTGTGATTGAATGGGGTTCTATTTCACATCAGCCAAAATATTCCTTACAAACTTCTCCTGATGGCGCAACTCTTAAGGAAAACGATCAGACGATGCTTGTGCCTAAGTGGTCATTTGCCTGAAGTCATAAAAGTTCCTTATACTCAGGACCAAATCCAGCAATTGGTTGAGAATCAAGAATCTTGGCAATTGTTGTTAATATATGCTATCCCCATACAACATTATACACCAAAAGGTATTTTTAGATTCTTAACAAACAATGAGTTCATAATCACTAAGGTATGTAAGGATCATCCTGTTTCCGGATTTAATGTATTTCCTGATGCCACAAAAGGCTACAGAGCTTCTGTGTACTGTCCTGATAGACAAGTTATGAAAATGATCACCACTCCTTATGATTCCACACAAAAGAACAAGCTCACCGCTATAATATCTGCTCTCACTTTATTTCCTTAGCCTATTAGCATTATTACAGATTTTCAATATGCAGCCCTAGTAATGCAAAAGATAGAAACAGCCAATATACGTAGAAATAAAACTCAGTTGTATACATTGTTCTGTAATTTACAAGATATTGTACAACATAGATCACATCCTTTTTATATTATGCATATTCCTTTTCATACTGGTCTTCCTGGACCACTTTTTAAAGGTAATCATACAGCTGATCAAATCCTTATGGGACCATTAGAATTAGCAAGGGAATCCCATCATAAATTTCACCAATCTGCTAGAATGCTTGCTAGGACCTTTGATATCACTAGAGAACAGGCTAGACAAATAGTTAAAAGTTGTCCATCATGTGTTGTTTGTACCCAAGGGGGTAAATCCCTGTGGACTGCTACCCAGTGAAATTTGGCAATCTGATGTTACCCATTATTCTGTTTTTGGGAGACTAAAATATATGCATGTAACCATGGACACATATTTAGGGTTTACATGAGCAACTGCTATGTCTGGAGGAAAAACTTCTCATGTTCCAGAACATCTTATTTCGTTCTTTGCTTCTGCAGGTGTGCCAAAACAATTAAAGACTGACAATGGCCCTGCTTACACCTCAAAAAAACTTTGCTGAATTCTGTCTTCAATGGGGTATTCACCATGTTACAGGGCTTCCTTATAAGGCCCCCCCACCCCCTGCCCCGTCAGGCTATTGTTGAAAGAAAAAAAACTGCACACTTAAAACTGCTCTTCAAAAACTAAAAGGAGGAACCTGGTACATCGGAGTCCTGAGACAAATTTTGGGGTTGTCATTATATGTAATAAATTATTTAACATTAAATCATGAAAATAAAATACCAGCAGAAAAATTTTGGGGTGTTACTGACCATACAGCTGGCAATTCTAAAAGGTCACAGCCCCAGGCAACTGCAGTTACTGAACGGGTGATGATGTGGAAAAATGCTAAGGGACTATGGTACGGTCCATCTGGATACTGGAAAGAACATGGTCTGTGTCAACAAATGCAGTCAGCCTGCCACCAGGACCAGAACCAGGCGAAGCCAACAGTGGAGAAGGAGAAGAAGCCAGAGCCAAAATGAGGGTAAACAGACTGTGACCCTGATTGCTACTGTCTTTGCTCAGCTCCAAATGGTTGCCTCTACAAAATACTGGGCAGTCAAGGTCCACCTACCTTGGGTAGAAATGGTCAGGTGGGGGAATTCCTTCCACAAATCACTTTGGAAGGAAACAAGTTCATCCTTATTGCCAAAAGTTTTGATATTCATAATTCAAATGTGACCCATCCTGTGCTTGATTTTAATTTTACTGGATTAATAGATGAACTGCCTTTGTGTTTTTCTACTCTTGATACATCCTCATTCAGCTTAGTGCAAATTATCAAGTATCATTATGAGAATCAGCCTTGGGGAAGATTCAAAAATGCTGGAGCCCTCATGGACATTCCTGTTGATGTATCTTCTATATCTAGGCAAAAGGGCAGGGTTAAGAAAAGGCTGAATGAGAACCTCTATGCCAAAGGAATTTTCAGAGCTAAGGAATTAGTATGCCTTGAAAACATCACAATGTATACTAAGGGAATTTTGGGGACTTTTTCCAGTTGTTCAGATTTGTGGGGTAAACTTCAGGCAAAGTGTCCAGACCAAAACAAATGGGACTTATCTTCCGGGCAAGCGGATCTTCCATTTTTGAATTGCAGGACAGATGTACCTGCTTACCATTAGGTGGATCAGCAAACCTACGTTTCCTGGCACAATGACACAAACATTAAACAGAGACATGGAGGATATCCTAAACAAAATTGGTTTGGCCATTTATGGAGAGGAAACCTGGAAATATGGAAGTTCCTTTTGCTGTGGGCCCCAATAACAAGTTTTTGCTACTTTTGCTCCTAATCAGACATACTTGAGCAAGACTCACCACAGCTTTGTACACACTTGTTTAGGAGGGAGGTATGCATTCATGTGGGGAAAATCTTAGCAATGTAAATATCACTAAAGTTGATAGGCATTATAATGTCACATGTGTTAATTGTAAGGTTTCTTAATGTCATGACAATACTTTGGGACAATTGCTATTTGTTATAAGAAGACTTAGTATGATTATGATTCCTGTGGAGTGTGAGAATTGGTTTTACTCTCGGGCTGATCATTCTATTGCTCAAATTAATCAGCAACTGGGTTTTAATAAAATAAAAAAAAGAGGTGTATTTCCTGTATTGTTGTTGGGATAATTGCTTTAATTTCTACTATAGTGAGCAGTGTTGCTGTATCTATGTCTGTCAGCACTGTACAAAATCAGATAGTGCAAGCTCAATTTTTGCATGAATTGTCTGCCAATGTTTCACAAGGATTTTTGTTACAATCAGAAATCAATGCGTTTATATAAAGTGATAATACAGCTCAGAGATGATGTAATTGTTTTAGCTGAGGAGATTGAATTAATGCAAGTTAAACAAATATTAATATGTGATTATAGATATGTATTTTTGTATGGTAAACAAAAAATGTAATGCGTCAGAATATGACATAGCCCAAATTAGAAATCATCTTAATGGGCTATGGGGTCACCATAACATCTCTTGACATAAATGTTTTGGAGAATTTGACTCACCTCATGGATCAGGAAAGACAGCATTCACTACTACCAAATCCAGAGGCACAAAACATTGTTGATTGGATTAAGAGAGCTCAGGGTATGTTACCTGGGCAAATACAACAAATTATAACTTTCCTAGGAATAGAGGTGGTACTACTGGTTTTATGTACCTGTTCACCCATCCTTATTTCCTGTTTTTCTCACATCATTCAACAAGTTGTATATAACGTATCTGCATGATTCTGCCCATCGCCCTATAGATAATATAGGGGAGATGCAGAGAACTCCCAGATGTCTCCCAGGCTTCGCTAATGGGATGTTCCCCTCTCCTATAAATTAAGAAAAAATAGACTAGACTTTCAGGGGTCCCCTATCCCCATTAAGGAATTGCTCCCTTCTTCTATGAGGTCATTAGGCAGATATGCAGGAGGAGTATAATCTTGTTGGATGGATGCTTTCATTGGTTCTACGAATAACTAAAGAAAGCACAGGGTAGTTAATTTGCAAGTCTTGTTTGTAACTTGGTTTGTTTGTACCTCCAGAGGAGGTCCAAGGATTAAGTCTTAATGGATAAATAGCCTTGGGCTAGGGTAGGGAATGGTCAGGATTAAAGGAGGGTCCTTGCATTTCAATGACTTAAGAGTTTCTGCTATAGGGTATATAAAACCTGTGATTTTCTTGAGTCTTGGCTCTGTAAGAGAGGGTTCTGTAATAAAAAGACTATTGAATACATCCCTGTCTCTCTTTTATTCTGCTGGTTGCTGGGCCATACAACTGTGCTGGTCACAGTAGAGGAGTCTATGTTTTCTTTCACAACCTAACATGGAAATTTTTTTCATGTAACTTCACATGTATAACCTATATCGAATTGCTTACTTTCTCAGTGGGGGGTTGAGGAGAAAGAGAGAATTTAGAAAATTTTAAGAAATGAATTGTAAAAAATAGGTTTTATATGTAATTGGGAAAATAAATTTTTTAAAGAGAAATTGCGAAGGGTAGCAATGTTGGCAGGGGATGGAATGAACATTTTTTTTGTTTATTTTTTTTTATTAATTAAATTATTTTTAGTTTTCAACATTTACTTCCATAAGTTTTAAATTTTCTCCCCCTTCCTCCACTCTCCCTTTCCAAGACAACTTGCAATCTGATATGGGCTCTTCCCAACTCTGCTTACATATATTCCTATTAAAGACATTTTCACATAAGTCATGTTGCATAGGAGAATTATAACTAATGGGAAAAACCATGCAAAAGGAAAAAAAAACAAAATAAAACAAAAAAGAAAATAGTGTGCTTTGTTCTGCAAGGAATGTACATTTATTAAGCACCTACTATATTTTAGGCACTGTCTTAAGAATTGGAGATACAAAGAAAGGCACAAGATAGTTCCTGCTCTCCAGGAGTGGGTGCCCAAAGAGGGGGGTTGCCTGAGACCCCAAAATACCAACATGCTGGGTCGGGCCGAAAGAATTCGACTCAAGCCTTCTCAGTGAAGGAGACCACTTGCAAAAAGGTGTATGCAAACCTACTATATATAACATAAATTGAAAATTATTGACAGAGGGAAGGCACTAGAATTAAGAAGGATTGGAAGACAGAAGATGTGATTTTAGCTGAGACTTGAAGCCGAGGAAGCCAGGAGGCAGAGATGAAGGGGAAGAGGATCCAGGCATGAGACAATTAGTGAAAATGCCCAGTCAGGAGATAGACTGTCTTGTTCAAGGGAAAGTCAGGAAGTCAGTGTTGCTGGATCAAAGGGTATGTGGGAGGGTTGGGATAGGAAAGCATAAGGTTATAAGAAGATTGGAAAGGTGGGAAAGGGGCAGATTATGAAGAATTCTGAATGCCAAAGAGAAGGTTTCATATTTGATCTTGGTGGTAATAAATAGCTACTGGAAGACAGAAGTTAGACACAAAGAAATCTATTAAGAGATTATTATAATAGTTCAGACTGGAAGAAGTGATGACTTGAATGGATTTGGGGGGGAGGGGGAAACCTTGGGAGTAGGAGAGAAGTGAATGGATTATAGAGCACGAAAAAATATTTTTTCTTTTTTTCTATTAATTAATTTTCTTGTTTACATCATTCATTTCCATGAGATTTTGAGTTACAAATTTTATCCCCATCTTTCCCCTGCTCACCACCCCAAAATCCCTATCTATAGAGATATTTTCAATGTATGATTGATAGGACATGGCCACTCATTGGCTGTGTGTAGTGATGTGTGTGGGGGGAATGAGCAATAACTTGGAGTTTTGCAACCTTGGAAAGATTGTGATGTCGTTCACCAAAAATTAGAGAGATTGGGAAGGGCAGGTTTTTTGGGAGGAAGAGCATGAATTCAGTTTTACACATGTTAAGTTTGAGGTGCCAGTGGGACAATCAGACTTTCTTCCATTAAGCATCTGTGTAGCTTTAGACAAATCATTAAAGTTCTTTGGGTTTCACTTTCTTCTTCTGTGAAATAGGGATGCTAGATTAGGTTACCTACTAATGATATGATCTATGAATCTATGACTAGAAAATCTCTCAGAGTCTTATCAGATCTAATAACTTATAAATCTATGAAATTCAGGACTTGAACTTAAGGGCAGCATATATAGATTTAAGAGTCATTTTTCTCAGAGTGATCAATTGTGGGAGTGAGGTTGACAGGGAAGAGCATATAGACATGAGGAGGCCAAGGAGAGAACTTCGAGAGATACTCATGCTTTGATAGGCTGAAGATGAAGAACAAATGGAAGGTGACCAAGAAGGAACAATCCAGATAAACAGGAGTATTGGGTAATGAGAGCATCAGCCAAGAGGATGTTAACACTTTTTTGCTGCAGAAAGGTCAAAATGGGTGAGGTAGAGAAGAGATCGATTTGTAGTAAATGATACAAATAATGATAACTGTACCTATTTGCTTATTAGGCAATATACAAAAAACTTTGTCTCTATTTGTGTACTTGTCCTGGGTATGTGTGCTGTTGGTTTTTTTTTTTCCCTGGGGGTGGGATGCGGTAAGCAGAGTTGGGAAGAGTTAAGTTCTGAAACAGGTTTTCATATTTGTCTAACTTGAGCTTTTGTCAGAATCAGTCTTAAAATTTCCAGAAAAAGATGACCTGTGGCAAGTCCACACATGACATTACCTCCCATCGGGTCATCTCTGGGCTGAACTGTGAACTGAATGGTTGGTGTGATAGTGGGTCGTTTCTGAAGTAGACCTCTCTTCTTTCAGTGACCCCCCACATTTCAGCACTTGATGTCTTACCTCAATAATAATAAGACTTAGCATTTCTATAGAATTTTAGCATGTAAATGTAAAGTACTTTACATCTGAGCCTCATGACAATGCTATAGGCCCAACTCTGGGCACACCAGAACCATTTTCTACATTTTACAGCTTAGGATGGCTCAAAGAGTTTAAACGACTTGTCCACGGTTGTTGTTTGTCCTTCAGTTTTTGGAGAGGACCAGTGACATCATGGGGTGATGACCTGTTTGTAAACTGGATTTAAGTGAGGCAGAGACACACAAAGTCATCAGGCTCACTCTCACAGCAAATAAATATTAGATGTGAAACTTAAATGTGGGCTTCTCCTGAGTCTTGGTCCAGGGTCCTTTTCTCTATTTCATGTTATGTTCTGATTGAATGTCATCATGTTATCTCAATTCAGTTTAACTCAAAATTCAACAAGCATTTATTGGGGATACAAAGACAGAAGGAATACAGTTTCATCCTACAAGAATCTTTTCTACAATACACACAGATAAATAAAATACAAAGTATGCTTCAGTCCTCCATCGACAGCTGCTTAATGGACATTTCAAAGGGAATATCCAGGAGACTTTGTTGTTGCTGTTCAGTGTCGTTCTGCTATTCGTGACACATGGCAAAGATACTGGAGTGGTTTGTCATTCTTTCTCCAGCTCATTTTACACATGAGGAAACTAAAGCAGACAAGGTTAAGTGACTTCCCCAGAGTCACAGAGCTAGTTAGTGTCTGAGGTCACATTTGAATTCAGGAAGATGAGTCTTCCTGACTGGCACTCTACCTACTATACCACCTGGCTGCCCAGGAGACACTGGCAGCTAAGTAGCACAGTAGATAAAGTACTGGACTTTGAATCTGGAATCTTGGAATCAGATTTTTCTCCCTAGTTTTGTGGCCCTAGACAAATCACTTAACCTTTGCTCCAGTTTCCTCATCTGTGAAGTGGGAAAAGTTAACAACACCTACCTCCCAGGGCTGTTTTGAGGAAATGAGATAATATTGGTCTTTTAAAGTGTGTCACAAATCTGAAAACTTTATGTCAATGTTAGCTATTATTATTATTTAAAAAAAGTGCATAATCTTTCTACTCCCTGCCCCTACCTCTCTATCTATCTTCCAGACTTCACTATTTCTCTCAAAGATTCTTCCAGGTAAGCAGGTTCATGCCCTCAGTGTTCATCTTGACCTCTCACTTACTCTCATTTCATATCTCATTCATTGCCAAATCAGCTTGTTTTTGTCTTTACAACATCTCTCAAACTGGACCTTTTCTCTCTTCTCACACATCTTCGATTTTAGCTCAGGTACTCATGCCTTCTTCCCTATACTCTTACAATGGTCTACCGATTGGCCTTCCTACCTCAAGTCTGTTTTTTGAAATAGTACTTTATTTTTTCCAATTACATATAAAGACAATTTCTAAGATTCAATTAAAACAGTTTTTGGAGTTCCAAATTTTCTCCCTTCCTCCTAAGATGATAAACAATTTGATACAAGTTATGTATGTGCAGTCATGAAAAACATTTCCATATTAGTCATATTGTGAAAGAAGACACAGACCAAAAGAAGACAAAAACACACAAAAAATGTAGAAAGTGATAAACAGTATGCTTTGATCTGCATTCAGCTTCCTATCAATTCTTTCTCTGGATGTGGAAGCTTCTTTAGCAGGAGAGTAATCTGGTCAACTAGGCACTGAAGTGATCTCAGATGCTTACTAGCTGTGTGACCCTGGGCAAGCCACTTAACCCTTTTTGCCTCAGTTCCACATCTGTAAAATAAGCTAGAGAAGGAAATGGCAAACCACTCCAGTATCTCTGCTGAAATGCTGACCCAAATGGGGTCACATAGTGTTGGAAATGACTGAAACAGCCCTGGGTGGACCTGTACTGCTTCAGGGCTTCCTACTCAGGTACACAATTGATCTAGCTTTTCCTGACAATGTCCTATTCTCTAAACTTCCTACTTACATTCCTTTATTCAAATGCATTATTATTATTATTATTATTGCCATTTCTTCAAGTCCTTATCCAATAACCAATCTGCTAAATAATTTGTTGATTGGTGTAAATTAATCCTCTATAATGGTTCAACGTGTGTAATCCTATATGTTCTTAGAGTCTCCCATGCCTGAGAATTTGGAACTAGGGCACAAAGTTAGACCAGCAATGAGCATAGCAGGAATTTGTGCATCTTAACCCTAAGCCTTTGGCTGAGATAAACAGTTGCATATATAGAGGCTGATAGCCAAACAAGCAAGGGAAACTATCTTACCACTTTCAATCTTTTAAAAAATTGATTCCAACATTTCCAATACCAGTATCAGAAATATAGCCTACAAGAAACAGAGAAATAAGCCTACAGAAATATAGCACTAATGTTTTCTAGGAGAGTTTCCATTTTTACCGAAATAACAACAACAAAACAGCACCTTGCCCACAGCTTAATTCTTTGATTTTTGGCCTGTTTGTTTTGGTCTTGGGCCTGTGGGTTAGCGCTAATTTGCATGATTGGTCTCTCATTTGATCCCCTCTAGCAATGGATGATTTGGGGGAATTTGGCTCAATAAAATTAGTAAGAACTGAGGAGTGTAAATACTGAAAGTCCTGTACCAAAACCTCAATGTATACATTCCTTCCCAGTGACTTTATATTCTGGATTAAGCAGAAAGACACATAGATTGGTTGATTCAGTGCCATGGTTATAGTTGGAAGTATGGTATTAAAATGAGCTACACATTTCAATTTTTTTAAAAAATAAAATTTTGTTTGTCTTATTATAGTTTATTTTCTGTATCATTCTATACAGTTAAGGATACATTTGGCTCCTTGAAAAAGCAGAGGAATAATTGTAACCAGCAACCAGAACACACATTCATAAGAAGCTGAAATAAAATTCAATTTCTTGGGATTACTGAGGGGTTAGTTATAATGATCTAGTTTTAGAACAGCCACAAGGGGGCAATAGAACCACAAACACTGGACCCAGGAGATGCTGTTTTGCATTATCCCAGGTTAATTTTAATAGCTGCCAGCACCATTTTTTTTTAAAGATTCAAAATTCTAAAGACAAATAGAGCATTTCCTTTTTTTAAATGATAAATTTCATTTCGACACAACAGAAATTTCCCAACAAATACCCAAATCCCGCACAAAGATACATTCCCGGAAAACAGTGAGCAGACCTGCCAAACGGAGTGATTTGGCCAGTAGTATGCAAACACGGGATTTCTCAGTCAGTGTGCTTGGACCCAGCTCAGTGCAGAATCACAGAGCTAGGGGTGGAAGGGATATCAGAAACCATACTGTCCAACCTTTGCAACTTACAGATGAGGAAACTGAGGTCACACAGGTAGTAATAGGGGCATCTGAACCAACATCCTTTGATTCCCAAGCTAGTACTTCTCCCATTGTATGTACCACCAGAACCGCCACCTAAACTGAAGTTTCCCTACTGTGACTGGTGGATGGACAGAGGGATAAGGGATTTAAGTTTAACCACGTCAGCCCCTCTCTTCCGTAAATTGCAGGATTGGCCTGTTACATAGGAAACTGGGGTATTTACTCAGTAGTCAGTGGGGTTAACCTATACTTTCATGTTTTATTACATGGGACAGGGTGAGGATAATGGAAGAGAAATATACATATATGTGTATATATACACACATACATATACACACATACTGTATATATACATATATATATATATAATGTGTATGTATGTGTGTATCTTTTTTATAACAGTCCTGAGATTTAAGTGGCACCTAATATTTCAGAACATTAACAACATTTTCACTCAATATTTACCACTGTCAGAAATGATGTATTTTGTTGAAGTAATGTCCAAATGGTCCTCAGAGAATGCTAAACACCAGGCTATTTTTAATGTTCAAACTGTTTTTCAAATCCACAAAATACAGGAAATCTATAGTTCTCTTCTATTAGGTTTTTCACTGTGGCATTCTGAGAAATGACAACCCCCCCCCAAAAGATGGAGCTGTAGGCATGTCGACATACCAAGCCAAGTCTTACTATATGGGGCTTTGAGTATGAAACATCTTTAAAGCTAAGTGTCTTGTTGTTGAGTGAATTCTTTTTTATGGATTTTATTTGTGGAATTATCTGTACCTTTCTGTCTCATATAGTGTTGTTGTTGGGTTTTTTTTTTTAGTATTTATGGATGGTTTCCAAAGGAAAATAGGAATTATTGATCTAATTACTATTAGCATTATGTGGAATTTCATTGGATTTCCATTTCCCCAGTACTATTAAACACATTTCTAGTTTGGTTTCAGTATCACTGGGTCATATGTTCACAGATTTAGAGCTGGAAAGGAACGTGGAGGTCATCTAGTCCAGCCTCATCATTTTAGAGATGAAGAAACTGAACTCCAGACAGGTTAATTACTTGCCCGAGGTCATAAAAGCACATACACTGACAAGTTGCCTCTTTAGGGATAAAACAGTAGAAATAGTAAGAATAAGAATACTGTAGTGAAGCTATCCCTCACTTGTAGCATGGGGACATCTTTCTGTGGCTTGATGAGAGGCAGAATAGACATCTCTACCTTCCTGTCTTCCACCCTTCTCCAAGAGGGACTTTAATTCCTGCCAGGAGGTGAGGCAGTAGGTTGGGACCAGAACCTTGGTCACTCTGCTATCTTCAGAAAGAGGGGTACTGGGCTACAATCTCTCTCTCCCTTCCTGTCTCTGTCTGTCTCTCTGTTTCTGTCTCTGTCTGTCTATCTATCTGTCTATCTGTCTCTCTCTCTCATAGTTTTCAGGTTCAAGGTGAACTTTTTTTTTCTTGGATGGGGGAAGGCAGGGCAGTTGAGGTTAAGTGACTTGCCCAAGGTCACATGGCTAGTAAGTATTAAGTGTCTGAGGTTGGATTTGAACTCAGGTCCTTCTGACTCCAGGGCGGGTGCTCTATTCACTGTAACACTTAGCCACCTCTACAGGGTAAACTGATTGTCCTTCGTTAATGGAGAAAGAAGGACTCTAAGCTCTGTACCCAAGGCTTGACTTTCTATTACATACTGGTTCCACAATGAACACAAATAGTAAGTAGCAAAGATGCCCTTATTTTCCAAGTTGATAGCCAAACAGAAATCAGAGAAAGTATATATAAAAGAATATATACCAGACAATGTAGAGTGAAATAGCTTTCCCATTGGGAGTAAGATAGCTCAATGGAAAGAGAGTATCTGATTTCACTCAAGTGGAAAATTCTCCGATGTCTCTAGTACAGCAAACTGGGGAAAGGGACATGATAGAGATTGGCAGCTCCTCTTGTGTTGGCTTCTTCCCAGGTTATTCTCTCACCAGCAGCCTGAAATGGGGTTGGAATTGTCTATTTTCTCCCTCAAAACTGGAAGACAGAAGCACCAGCAGCAACTTCTGAGGCCAAAAAGCTTGAAGAGTCTTCAAGAAACTGAAGAAATTCACAGCTAGCAGCTAGCGGAGTCTAGAATATTTGAGTTCAAATCTGCCCTTCGATACTTAGTGGCTGAGTGACCCTAGGCAAGAAAATTTCTTCTCCTATGAAATGGGGATAATAATAGCATTTACCTGCAGGGTTCTTGTGAGGGTCAAATGAAATAATAATTGTGAAGTGCTTAGCACAGTGCCCAGCACATAGTACAATATAAATGTTGGCTATTACTAGAAATGCTAGCTATCATTATTAACTATTGCTAAAATCAGGAGACTGAAAAAAACTAGAGCTCTCCTCTCTATTCCTTTTATCCCCTCCATGCTACCCCTCGTGCAGGTCCTGGGGTACCGATCTCTACCACTGAGGAGACAGTCCCTTGCCAATGGGCTTTGGAACTTGGATTATGTTACTATACAATTGTAGCTCAAGGCAGTGATCATTCTCTCCTAGAAGGAATGGGTGTCTGGTGCTCATGCACACAGACCTCGACAGCTTGCTCTGCTGATGTAACCTCCCAGGCGGATGAGGTTAGGGAGTTTGCTTCCAGGAAAATCTTGATAACCAACCAGAGTAGGACTTTTGAGAGACTGTGATGCGTAGTAGACGCTCAATACCGGTTCTGGTCAGCTAACCACATGGTGAAAGTGAGACTTTCCCGTTGAATTCAATATCAGCTATGCCCTCTTTTGCCTACCATCTTAGGGGATGTCCATGACTCCTTCACCTTGTACCACTTGCTGAGAGACTATGTTGTAAAGGGAAATAAGACTTGGTCTTTGGTCTCTGTTTCTCCTTTTCCCCCCCCTTTTTAAGGTGGGAGGAACAGAGTCTTGAAATGGGAGTTAGAAATGTAGTCATGAGGGTGCTGCAGCATCCTGGCTTTCCGGGTGGTATAATCAGCCCAGCACTGATGCCCCTGAGATCAAAGAGGGACTTTCTGGTCCCAAGTCAGTGGAAGCCGAGACAAGCTGAGATATCATGTAGCCTCTGGACGTGAACTTGGTGGGATTAATGCTGTATGGGAATTGAAATAAGTTTTGAGCCTATTTTGCCCTAGAACAAATTGTAGAGGAGAGTATGCCTCCTGAGGGAGGGAAAATATTTGTGTGTTTGTTCTTGTTATGTCTTTGAAGTAAATATCCATTTGTAAAGCTAATTGATGTTAAGTTTTTTAAATGGATGCAGGGAGCTAGTTACTAGTCCCTAATAACTAAGGAAACAGAGCTGGTACAAGCTCAAAGTGATGGCAGAAAGGAGAGACCCCCTCCACCCCTCAGGGCTATCCCATGAGTAAGAGACTCAGGCTGATCATGGCAGGGAAGAGAGAACATAACTCTTTAAAATGACTCCATGGAAATCTGAAGAGCAAATGTAGCCTGCTCAGCCTAAACCTAGGGTTGTGGGCCAGGATGTCTCATTCTATAAAATACATTTTATACATATATGCAGTATGGTATGGTGGATTGAACACAGCAATTATGAGGAGTCAAGAGGCTGGGGTTCTAGAATTAGGTCTGATACCTGTTAGGTGTGAGTCCTTGTACAATTCATTTTATTACTATGATCCTCAATTTCCTCATACATCAGATGGGGAAAGCAATGGCTGTCCTATCTGCCTCACAGAGTTGTCATGGATGTCAAACAGATGAGACTTCGAAAGCATTTTGTTGTTTATTTTTCTTTATCTCAGCTTCAAAAAAAATACTAATTCAGGGCAGCTAGGTGTCCCAGTGAATAGAACACTGGCCGTGGAGTCAAGAAGACCTGAGTTCAAATGAGGCCTCAGACACTTAACACATAATAGCTGTGTGACCTTGGGCAAGTCACTTAACCCCAGTTGCCCTGCCTTTCCCCCTCCAAAAAACAAAAACCCCAAAACCAAAAACCAAAAAATACTCATTCGAAGAATTATTTCTGTAATAAGGTAGAATAGAGATAAAGATTGTACATGAACTATACTAAATACCATCCTCTTTCCTTTAAAGAATATAATAAATTCAACATGTGACTTTCAAAGCTGTCTTTCTTGCTTGTGTTCCCTTTGGATCCTACTTTTATTCTCTTCTGTGCATTTAAAATAGGCTTCAGTGACCCTCTTTTTCTTTATTTTATTTTTGGCAACCCTATTAGAAAAAAAAAAGAATTCCAAAAATATATTTCTCTTTCTATACCTTGAGTACAGAAGTACTCAGAGTTTACCTTTCTGTCAGGAAACTGGTAGCATATTTCCTGGAGCTATGGTTGATCATTGCAAAGTTTTTAAGTCTTTCGGTATTGTTTTTCTTTAGAATATCTTTGTCATTGTATAAATCGATCCTTGGGTACCATTCCCTTCACTCTACATCTTCCTATAGTTTTCTGAAATTGCCCCCTTTATCATTTCTTTTTCAAAAATTTGATTTTTAATTTTAATTTTCAGTCCCAAATTCTTCCTCTTCCATCTACCCTTGCCCCACCTATTGAGAAGGCAAGAAATAGGTTTCCCATTATACATCTAAAGTTATACAAAACATATTTTTTTTTTACCAGTAGTCAGCTATTGGACACTATGTACTACTACATGTTATGGAGGAAGAAAAAAAAATAGAAGCCAAAGTCCCTGCTCTTAAGAAACTTACAAGTCATCTGGGTAAATAAGACATGAATGTTTAACTTCATATCTATCCTCCTAAGCATTTTATTCTGGGTTGGTGCTAGAGATACATAAAAAGGCAAGAAACAGACTCTACTCTCATAGAATTCATAGTCTATTGGGGAGACAACATGCAAATGAGGATGTACAAACAACATCTATATAGGACAAATTGGGGGTAGGCACCCCCAGAGAGAAGACACCAAGATGGAAGAGGTCTGGTGAAAGCTTACAGAAGGTAGGACTTTAGCTGAGACTTGAAGATATCCAGGGAAGCTGAGAGACAGAGATGAGGAGGGACAGCAAATATTCCAGGCAGGGGGACAGCTGATAAAAATGCACAGAGTCAAGGGTCAGATGGCCTTGGATTCAGGGAACTTGCTAGGGAGGGAGGTATAGGGAGACTAGAAAGGTAGGAAGGGGTCAGGTTATGAAGGGCTTTGAAAGCTGAACAGCAGATTTTATATTTGATTCTGGAAGTGAGGAGGCAGTACTGGAGTTTATTGAGCATGTGTGTGTGTGTGTGTGTGTGTGTGTGAGAGAGAGAGAGAGAGAGAGAGAGAGAGAGAGAGAGAGAGAGAGAGAGAGAGAGAGAGAGTGTGTGTGAGACAAGGTCAGATTTGCTCTTTAGGAAGATCATTTTGGTAGCTGAGTGGGAGATGGACTGGAATGAGGAGAGACTTGAGGCAGGCAGACCCACCAGCAGCTACTGCAGTAGCCCAGGCTGGTGCCATTGTTGGAGGAGAGGAGGGAGAGTATTCCAGAGACAGACTTTGAAACAGGAGGACTTGGAAATATTGGATATAGGAAGGTGAGAGAGAATGAGGAGTAGGGGACACTGAAGCCGTGAGCCTTGGGGAGAAAAAACTTGGTGCAATGAGTCCATGAGTCTTTTTTTTTTTTCCAGTACAGAAAAGAAGAAAGAAAGCATAATAGTGCTAACTCTGGTCTTCAGTGGGTCTGTGATCTTGCATTACAGAGAGATAACTGATTCAAGTGAATGAATGAATGAATGAAAGAAACAAGACTAAGAGATGTGGAATACAAGACTAGAAGGTAGTTTACAATTTTTTTTTTCTTTTTGGAGGGCAGTTGGGGTTAAGTGACTTGCCCGAGGTCACACGGCTAGTTTTTTGTGTTAAGTGTCTGAGGTCGGATTTGAACTCAGATACCCCTGACTCCAGGGCCAGTGCTCTATTCACTGCGCCACCTAGCCGCCCCGAAGGTAGTTTACAATTGACCATGCAATCCAATATTAATCTTGCATCTGTTACGGAGAGGGGGAATTGCTCATCCCTCTTTGTACCAGTCTTCAATCTCTGGCTCCTAAGAAGTTCTGCTGGATCAGTGTGGGAATGCTGACACACTTTTTTGGACATAATTTTATCTACTTAGGTCCCCTTAAAGCACGGCGCTCACGGACATCCCAGCGAGTCCTGCTCTCAGTCCAGGTTTTTATCCCCCCCAAACAATACTGCACGTAAAACAATGACGCATATTCTTTGTCTTTCACAAGTAACAGCTGTATTTAGACATTGTTCTCTTTAAGGCAGCCTTGATGACATAATTTCTCTTGTTGCAAGATGAGAGAAACTCCACAGCCAGCATTTGAAGGTGTCGCTCACCCGTTGTTGATATTAGCGCTGGTAGCCAAGCCAGCAGGGTTGAAATTATATAGTGTAATAGCAGAATCCTGCGTGTGTGGCCTCAGTTTACGGAGGCTTCCTATGGAGCTGCCTCACTGTCCTGGAGGCGTATCTGTGATGCTCTGGCCTGGGTTTCTTGAAGTCACTTGGGATGTTGATACAAATGTCAGTCCGGCAGTCCGTCAAGAGCCTTTATATGCAGTAATTTTTTCATCTCCAGTGCTTACCTCCCAGTAATTTCCAATAATCAAATAAGTCCCAGAAACCCTTGCTTGGAGGATTATTGCGGAATAATTTTTACTTGTTTTGGTTAGACCTGTGATTTCGTTGGTGGTGGCTAGAGGGTGCCATAGTGTGCAGAGGAGTGGACATGGAATGATGAAAATCTAAACTCAAAGCTTGCCCGAGACACTGCCTAGCTGTGTGACCCTGGGTAAGTCACTTAACCTCCATCTGTCTACCTCAGTTTCCTCATCTGTAAAGTGGGGATAAAACAGTAATTGCCTCCCAGGACTGATGCAAATCATAAACCTCTATCTAAATGTTAGTTGTTACTGATGTGGGAATTCCTAGCGTGGAAACTTTCCCCACCAATACAGATTGGCGACTCATTCGTCATTTAGATCTTAACAGAGTTGCCTGGGGCTCTGAGAGCATGCTGAATTGCCCGTGGTTACAGAGATAATGTATGTCAAAGGCATAATTGGAAACTAGTTCTTTCTGACTCAGAGGGCTGTTCATTCTACTACACTTTTCACTTTTTTTGCCTTTTTCTTTTTTTTGGAGGGCAATTGGCTTTAAGCAACTTGCCCAAGGTCACAGGGCTAGTTTTTTGTGGTAAGTGTCTGAGGCAGGATTTGAACTCAGGTCCTCCTGAGTCCAGGGCTGGTGCTCTATTCACTGCACCACCTAGCCACCCCCTCTACTGCACTTCTTCTGGTGTAGTAAAGTATAAAAAATTCTGTTAGCAATGCCTCATGCATTTGAAAATAAGCCTGTGTATCAGACCATTTCCTCTGGGCCATGTGTAGATGCTAAAGACAAGAAGAAAGTGTGATTCAGCTAACGGTGAATCCAAACCTAACATTTCCTTGTTTTTCTACTCTTTATTTATTGCTTTTTGGAGGGGAAAGGGCAGGGCAATGGGAGTTAAATGACTTGCCCAAGGTCACAGGGCTAGTAAATGTTAAGTGTCTGCGGCCAAATTTGAATTCAGGTCCTTCTGACTCCAGGGCCAGGGCTGTACTCACCATGCAACCTGGCCACCCCTTTATTATTTATTAATAAATGTGCATTTAGTTTTTTGCCTCCAGTATCCCTTTGGGGGTAGGAAAGGCAGGTATTTTTGTACCTTTTTGATAAAGAAGGGGGATTACTGAGGGTGGTGGGGAGGGGGGGGGGAGGAAGAGTAATTAATCAATCCTTTCACAAGGATTAAAAATGTCAAGCCTCACCTGTACCTTTATTTTTTATCTGTACTTTAATGTTTTGCTGTAAAGATGAGAGAAGTAAGGCATGGTCCCCGGGACCTCGTTACCAATTGTTAGAAGTGGGATTGGAGGTCAAATTTTCAGACTTAAAGTCCTATATGCTTTTTAAATGGAATAGCAGTGAACATTGCTGAATCTGGCTGCAATCCACTTTGTAAAGACACTTTTCTCCTTTAGGATCTAATTGGATTTCCACAACGACTTTGAGCCAGAGATAATAGGTAAGATTATTGCTGTTTAATGGATGATCAGCTTGAAGCTCAGAAAGGTCAGTGATTTGCTCAAGGACACACAGCTAACAAGGGAAAAAAGAGAGAAGCCAAACCTTCTGAATGCAAGCCTACTGTGCTTTGCAATCTTCTTTGCTTTTACTTGTTTGTCCCCTCGTTCTCGAAGACAACCATGACATCAGGGAGGCAATGCATGCAAATCAATTAGATTTAAGTGAAGGAGGGCAGGAAAAGTCACCAGCCTCACTTTCTCCTCCAGAGTCATCTGGTCCAGTGGCCAGATGTGGATTAGGACAACTGGAGATGGTGCAGGAGGCATTGGGGGACCTTAGCCTTTTCAAGTAAAGGTCTCAGTTTGACTGAGGCCTGCACTGTGCCACATTGCCTCCAGTAAGAACTCACCAACAGATTTGGAAAGAGATTGAAAGCAAACATACAGTTATCGTATTATTTTCTCAAAAAACATATGCATTTTAAATAAGCAAACATTTTAAACTTTTATTTAGAGGTTTGCTCTATATTTGATTTGATTATTTGTTTACTAGCATTGAGTGTCAATTTTATAACAACAGCAACAGTAATAGTGGTGTACTGGCAGAGTAAATAAGGAATTGGGTTTGGAGGTGGGAAGATCTGGTTTCAAGTTGCACTTTTGATACTAGCTTCATGAAGATGGTGGTGTAGAAGCAGGAAAATGCTGCAGCTAGCACATAACCACTTCAAATACCCATAAAATTAGGCTCTAAACAAATTTTAGGGCTCCAAATTCACAACAGAAAAACATATCTCCCGCTGAATGCAGCTTGGCAGGAAGAGCTCATCTTAGCATGCTGGGAGCCAAAACCAGCCCAGCCTGAAACCACGGCTTGGCCCCAGGGTGGCCAGGATGAGCACCAGCTGGAGCCTTCAGGAGAGGGCATCAGCAGCAGCTGTAGCGGTTTCCAGAATTATCAAGCCATAAGAAACAAGGACAAAGTGAAGGTCAGTGGAACTCAGTTAAATTTGGGGGAGAAAAGCAGTCTGGCCAAATTGTGTCCAGGGCAAGGAAGTGGTAGAAGCAGCAGCCCTGCATTCTCCTCCACTGGCTGCTTCAGAGCTCCTGGCCTGCAGACTGGATGGGGGCCAAGCCATCATTCAGAGGCTAAGTGTTCTTCAGTTAAGCAGCCTGGATCCAGATCATGGTCTTGGGGTACGTTTTCAGTGAGCCAAAGCTGGTGGACACTGCAAACAAATGGCAGCCTCCCAATAACTCTGGCAGCTGCAAACCCCCCAGCAGTTTGGGAACAGAGGTTTCCCCTCTGGAAGCAGAGTTCCACAGAGCTAAAAAGTCAAGTAATTCACTGGCAACATGAGCAGGCAAAGGAAGCAAAGTAAGAACAGCAACCAAACTCTAGAATCTTT
>CM053594.1:216606326-216629045 GCA_028646575.1 Pseudocheirus occidentalis
GAAGGACCTGAATTCAAATCTGACCTCAGACACTTGACACAAAAACTAGCCATGTGACTTTGGGCAAGTCACTTAACCCCAATTGCCCTCCAAAAAGCAAAAAAAAAAAGAATAGATTAACTCACATGGCAAAAGAGGCCCAAAAAACCAATGAGGAGAAGAATGCCTTAAAAAGTCAAATTTGCCAGATGGAAAAAGAATCTCAAAAGCTTTCTGAAGAGAATAATTCCTTTAGAGTTAGAGTGGAGCAAATGACTTTATGAGAAATTAAGATACTATTAAACAGATCCAAACAAATGAAAAAAAGAAAGCAATGTGAAATGTCTCCTTGAAAAAACCGCTGACCTGAAAATAGATCCAGGAGAGACAATTTAAAAATTATTGGACTAACTGAAAGCCATTATCAAAAAAAATATGTAGATAGCATCCTTCAAGAAATTCTCAAGGAAAATTTCCCTGATATTTTAGAACCAGAGTGCAAAATAGAACTTGAAAGAATTCACTGGTCACCTCCTGAAAAAGATCCTGAAAATAAAACTCCTAGGAATGTTATAGCCAGGTTCTGGAGTCCTCAGATCAAGGAGAAAATATTACAACTTCCAAGAAGAAACAAATTTAATACTATGGAAACACAATCAAGATAACCCAAGATCTGGCAGCTTCTACATTAAGGGATTGAAGGGCCTGGAATATGATATTCTGGAGATCAAGGCAGTTAGGATTAAAACCAAGAATCACCTACCCAGAAAAATTGAATATAATGTTCCAGGGGAAAATATGGTCATTCAGTGAGGTGGAGGACTTTCAAGCATTCTTGCTGAGAAAACCAGAACTGAAAAGAAAATTTGACACTCAGATACAAGAAGCATGAGAAGGTAAACATGGAAAAGAAATCATAAGGATTATGATGATCAAAATTGAGCTATTTACATGCCAACATGGAAAAATGAACATTGTAACTTGGAAATTTTTCTCAGTATGAAGATAGGTGAAGGGAATACAAATGTATATATACATATACATACATATATGTCTATATAGAAGGGTGTATATGTGCATATGGATACATATTTGAGTATGTGTATATATGTGTACATAGAGGGCACAGGATCAATTGAATAGGAAGGGATGATACAGTAAAAGCTGAAATTCTGAGGTGGAAGAGGAATAGAATGAGAAAAGACAGGGAGAGACAGAATGGGGTTAATCATCTCATATAGAAGAGGCAAGGGACAGCTGTTACATTGGAGGGGAAGAACAGGAAGGCAAAAGGGAGAGGATCAACCTTACTCTCCTAGAATTCGGCTTTGGGAAGGAATCTAAACTGGGTATCTTGCCACACAGGAGAGTAGGGGGAATGGGGATGAGAGGTGGAATGATGGAGGGGAGGGCAGGGTGGTGGGAAGGGTTATTGAAAGCATACACTTCTGTAAAGGGACAGGGACAGGGTAGAAAATAGAACAAAAGTGGGGTGGGATAGGAAGGAGGGACATATAATCAGTTTCTCACAATATGTCCATTGTGGAGATGTTCTGCATAATTACACATGTACAGCCTGTATTGAATTGCTTGGCTTTCCAGTGGGCATGGGTGATGATGGAGGAAGGGAAAGAATCTAGAATTTAAAGTTCTATCATCAAATGTTTAAAATATACATATATATATATAATTATTATTATTATTACTATTACCTACATGAACCTGGGAATTAAGATATACAGGCACTGGGGTAGGGAGATCCATCTTGCCCTACTGGAAAGTCAGAGGGGTAATGGGGGAGGACATAGGAGAGAGCATATTGGGGGAGGGGGTATATAGTGGGATTGCTGTTTTGGGGTGGTGGGTGCGGGAAAGATGGGAGAAAATTTGTAACTCAAAATCTTGTGGAAATGAACGATATAAACAAGATAATAAATAAATGAATAAAAATTATTAAAAACCCACCATGCTATATGCATTTTTATAGTAGCAAAGATAAAGTAGAAGCCCATAGATGATTAGATGGTATTAGCTGGTGCAGCAGAGAGAGTGCTGGGTTTGGTTTTAGGAAGCTTGAGTTCAAATCTGGTCTTGGACATATTCTGCTGTGTGATCCTGGGCAAGTCACTCAACCTCTGTCTGTTTCCTTAACTGCAAAATGGGGATAACAATAGCACCCAGGGTTGTTGTGAAGATCAAATGAGATACTAATTGTAAAGTGCCCAGCATAGTGTCTGGTACATAGATAAGTGCTATGCAGATTTGATGATGATGATGATGATGATGACTGGAGATTGGCTAAGCAAATTGAGACCATGAATGTAATGAAAGTCTGTAATGCAATATAATGGAACTGTGTAGTAAGAAATGATGAATATGTTGACTATAGAAGAGCATGGAAAAACAAATGAACTGATGCAAAATCAAATAAGCTGAATCAGGAATCCATATGTATATTGACTACAGTAGAATAAATGGAAAGACCAACAAGAATAAAATAATCAAAATTTAATGCTGCAAAATTATAATGCAAATTTAATTTGGTCCCAAAGAAGAAATATGAGAAGTAATTTCTCCCTTGTTCTTTGCGGAAGAAGAGGACTATGGGTGTTTAGAGCACCATATATTTTGTCAGATTTTTTAAATATGTTGCTCAGTTTTGCTGAATTCTTTTTTTCTTTTTGTTGTTATGAGAGGGAATTGGGGGAGGAATTAATTGGGAAGTATAGATTATGTTTAAGACAGAAGCTATCAATAAAAATTTAATCCATGTGCAAGAAAGACCATAGTTTCATTTATAACCTTTTCCCTTTTTTCTTTGTATATTGAGATATTCCTGTTTGTTGATGTTCATCAGGTTCATAATTAAAAAGAAGAAAAGATACTAAAATGTTCAAGGATTAAAAGAGGTTTTTCTGAGGGCATCGGTGTACCAGGACAAAAGATGCACAAAAACATAACCATGCTCTCTGCCACCGTATTTCATAGAGTCAATATTATGGAATGAATGAGGTAAAGGGCACATTCATGTAAACATGTGCTAATCCAAAGCACAGACTAAAGGATCTTTAGAAAGTGCTACATGTCTCTGTAATCAAACAAATAGACATGGTGAGAATACTTCTATTTATATTGAGGCACAGAATCAGAGAATTGTAATTGAAAGGCACCTTTGAGATCATTCTTTCAGCTTGAAGCCCTCTAGTGGTGCTAATGGTCAAGGCAGAGGAAAAATCCCTAACAGTCCATTTCACTTTTGTACAGGCCTAGTTTTTTATTTGTTTTTTAAGTATTTTTTTTTCTTACAATCAGCTTAAGTCTGCCTGCCTGCTGGCCACTTCCACATATGGCTCCTACTTCTAATCTCTGAATCCAAGAAGAACAACACTAATCCTTCTTCCATGAGACAACCCTTCATTATCTATCATGTAGCCCATATATGTTCTCTTTTTTCAGGCTAGATATTCCCAATTCCTTCAATTGATCCTTCTATGACATTATCACCAGTCTCTAACTACCATCATTGCCCTCTTCTGGTTTTTCTCTACCCTTCCTAAAATGTGGCACCTGGAAGCAAACCCTATAATCTAGATGTGGTTTCACCAATTACCACCTCCCTCATTCTGGACACTATCCTTATCTTAACATAGCCTAGGATAGTTTTAACTTTTAAGGTTTTTTCATAAGATCCCATTGACTTATTTTGAGTACATACTCTACAACAGACCATAGATTTTATTTTTAAGCAAAAAAAATGTTGGTTTATTTTTTTGATCCATCCTTACATTTAAGTTTATTAAAGTTTATTTACATACAGAGCATCATTTTAATCTGTTTGGAATACTCTATATTTTGACTCTATAGTCTAGTTTTCAGATATTCCTCACAGCTTCATGTCATCTGTAAATCTGACAAACAGGCATACTGTTCATTCCAAGTTACCAACAATCATGTTAAACAACAGTAGGTCAAAAGTAGATTCTTGGAATCCTCTACTAGTGACCTCCCTCCAAGTGGCTATCCCATTAATCACTACTTTTACATATCATAATTCAATCAGTCTTTAAAGAAAAATCATAGATTGTGCACTCTCAATCAACTTCATTTTGTCCACAAAGATAGCATGAATGATTTTATTTATTAAGGAAACTACATGTATAATACTCTTTTGATGTACCAGAGGCAGCTTGTGGCGTGGTGGATAGAACACCAGGTCTGGTGTTAGGAAGACCCTGGTACAAATCTAACCTCAAATACTTACTAGCTCTGTCACCCTAGGTGAGTTTCTTAGCCTACCAGTCTCTTCAACCATTTGCCTCAGTTTCCTAGCCAGTAAATGTGGATAATTATAACCCCTATTTCAGAAATTTGTGGGGATCAAATGAGCTGACATTTATAAAAGTGTTCAGGCACAGTGTCTAGTACATAGTGGGTGCTACAGAACTGTGTATTACCTTCCCCGTCTAGTAACCCTTGCCAGCAAATACAATGAGGTTAATCTGGCAAGGTCTGTTCTTGCTGAAGCTATACTGGTTTTCTTAAAAACTCACAAACCTTCTCTTTAATAATATGTCCCAGAACTTGCCAGGAATAGAAACAAGATCGCTGGTCTATAGTTTGAAGACTCCATCTTCTTATTTGGGGGAAGAATTTTGAAAAAAAAATTAGAAGACAGAAAGTTTGGATTGTCCTTAGATGACAGATATGCATTCCAAACAGTACACACACACACACACACACACACACACACACACACACACACGTACATACACATACATACACATTTGTGTATATGTATGTATATATACACATGTGTATGTATATACATCTGTGTATATACATACATATATACATGTGTGTATGTAAACGTGTGTGTATAGCTAAGCCTATTTGTCTCCAAGTTTTTCTAATATGAAAGGACTATTGATATGCTCTTCATAAGCTCAGGTTTATATCCATACTAGTATAAGTATTTATAGAAGTTTTAGTGGAAGATTATAGCCCTCCTGTTTAGGGATACTGACCTAAATAGTCTTACTTAGAATCAGATGACCATCTCAACTAAAAGACTGCCCAGAGGGCAGATTGACCACCATTCCTTTAAACCTGGATGGATGGTAATAATAAGAAGAGTATCAAGATGAGCCAAAGTTTTGCAAGCAGATAAGCAGTGTTGCCAGTTACTTAACTGATATAATAAACCAAATTCTTATAACCAACAAGCACCCATTTCCTTTTTAAATAAATATATTATGAGGTATTTTAATTGTTTTCCAAGAACACAATAATTTCTGAACATATATTTTCCTTACCTAATGAAAGATCCCTTAAAACAATAATAAAAAACACATTTCAGCAAAACTAACCATTGTAACTATATCTCATATAGGGCAGCTCTTCTGTCCATGGTTCCTCTAATTCTACAATGAAAGGATGGAAGTAAAACTGGTTTTATAGTCTCTTTCCTTGTCATTAAAGAATTATCAAAGTTTATCAGACTAGAAACCTGGGATGATTTCAGTTGGTGAATATTTCCTTAAACAGCTTCTCAAAACCAGAATATCTTCATATTACAGGCTGCCTTCCTCAAATAGCCTAGGTTATGGTGATTCTGGCCAACCATCAGACATCCAGGTTAATTTTCCCTTTTGATTTCATGTTGCACTTTAAAAATTTCAATGATTCAATGACAATGTGCTCCCTGCCTTCATAATATTCTTCCCACCCAACATAGATGGGACTTTTTAAGCCTTATTGAACTCTGAATCCTATTCTATATTCTTGAACTAATACGATCTTTAGATAGTGAAAGTATAAGGATTCAGGGTTTCGAGCCCAGGGACTTGATTAATATTAAATCAGTTTTGTTGTTGGTCTTCCCCTGATCTTGTACCCTATTTTCAGAAAGTAGATTTTTCCTTTCTTTTTAAAAATTAACACCATATCCTACAGCTCAGTCATATAGCCCAACTCTCTACTAGATAATGCCAAATATTCTGAGATTGGGGTCCTATCTTGCCTCTACTCCCACCCCCAACCCACCCAGAGATTGGATTCTATCACCTGACTCTAATTTCCTGTGTTTGGGACCATCCTGTCTCCTTTTAAAAAAATCCCCCTAATTTGTTCTACCTACAACTGTTCTTATTTGTTGCTGTACTCTTCTGATTTGCTTTCCTTCTCTTCTGAAATACCCATCTATTCACCTTTACTGAAACTCTTACACTAATCATTACCTGTCAGGACTTTCCAGCTTTTCCTGGTTCTGGCATCTTCCCAGGTCACTTTTTCTTGCATAGTGTAGTGGATAGGGTACTGTACTTCAAGTAAAGATTATCCGACTTCTAATTCCATTTCAGACAATTACCAGGCATATCACCTTGGCAAGTCATGTAACTTCTGCTTCTCAATACTCTCATCTGTAAAATGAGTGTTGGACCCAATGGTCTTTAAGGTCCCTTCTAGCTCTAAATCTATGACCCTAAAATCCTATGGGTTCTAGTCTCTAAGTTCTCACCTTCCCCTATCTGATCCATCCTATAATTTCTTTGAATCCATGTTGTGACAAAATATGGCTCATGCAAAAGTTGCAGAGAGGAAAATTTTGGCTTGATACAGGTGGAAATTTCCTGATAATTGGAGCTATCCAAAAGAGAAATGGATTGTCTTGGAGAGGGAATAGATTATTCATAACAGGAGGTATTTAAATGAAGGTGGGACATCTGAGCACTTGTCAGGGATACTGCAAAGGCTAGATAAGAGATGGTCTCAAAGGACTGTGAGCTTACTTCCAGTTCTGATATGGTGATTCTGATTCTGCAATACTGTAATGTTATCCTGATACTCTGAGGATTAAGAGAAAAGTAAACTAAATGGGTAATTTACCATGTGTAACAGCAACCACACTGGCATACCCAGGATGGCTGCTAGCACAGATTCTTAGATCTGCTTTACTAGGAAAGATAGCTGTTTAAGGGATCAACAATCTTTTAATAAAAATTATATTTACTAGTTCAGGGGAAGAGTTGGCACCCTGAAATTCAGAGAAAATACAAGCAGAGAAATAAAGACCAACAGACAGGGCTCTGACTGCTTGAAACAACTACACACTTTACATACATCCCTGGCTAGAGAGAGTCTTTGCATCTGAACAGTCAGGGATCTCTGACTATATGGCCACTCAGAATCTCCACTAGGGAATCACAAGATCCTTCTCATAAGTGAGTCCCCCAAACCAAAATACCAACTCAGAGTATATACACACTTCTCAGAACCAGAAGGCATCACAACCATCATGACTCAGCGCCTAATAAGAAATTAGCAAAAGGTGTGAGGAAGCCTTCCTACAAGGCAAGCCTCACTTAATCAAGCTTCCTTTAATGGGCTCCAGATGAGACCTATTAATGGGCAGAGAAAATCTTAAATCGATACCATGGCTCTGAACTCTACACCCAATTCATTAAAAATATTCTTTCAACCCTACTCTCACATGTGCTGGTTGGCTTAGCCTGCACACATGGATAATCTATTGCTTCCCCCTATGAAAAATATTTGCCAGCCCAGTTGAATTGTGGGGGTCACAAAATAGCTAGAAAATCATTATTTTGACTAATTATAGAAAAGATAACTAAGAATATCCAATTAATCCTGGCTATTATTTAGATAACTAAAATAGCTCATTGGTAAAGAAATGAAAAGATTAAATACTATCATGCTGAATACATTTTCCTCTCCATTTCTTTTATTTTATCTCTTGCTCTTTATTTTTTATGTTCTTGTGTGTGGAAACCTTAGGGATGCATTTAAAAATAATGAGACCTTTATAATAAAAGACTTAAGAAGTATGAAAGCATTGTCAGGTTATTTGTGAAAATTTTAGGGTTTATTGATTACTAAGATACTTTTGCAAAATACTAGGAAAACATTCTTAGGTAGTTGCTCCCTCTTTTAAAGGTTCCTTACACATATAGCAATGATGTGCTTGTTTCCAGCTTTTCCTGGACAGCATTGAATTTTCTAAGTTGAAAATCATCTCTCTATGCTTGCTGTTAAGGAGCAAGGTTATGTTACTATAGGTATTCCTTATAGAACACAAGTAAATAGAAGTATTTCATAGATACATACATGAAAGATATGTTTATTGGGAAAAAAGGTGAGAAAAAAGGAATCCCTAAATCTCTTATGGCAAGATGACAATGAAGGGTGTCCTAGTGTTGTTACTAGCCCAAATTTTAGTATGGGAATCAAGACAAAACAGTTATTTTACTACTCCCATTTAAATAATTTTATTGGCAACAAATGAATGGAAAAACTCATGATTTCTACTTTTTCCAACATCAATCCACAAAGTGACCTAGAAAACAAGAGTACCTAATTATTCATATTCTTGATCAATAGTCATAGATCTAGGGTTAGAAGGGACCCCAGAGATCCTTTAATTTCACCTTTTCATATTACACTTTTAATATTTATTTATGAATCTTTTCTTATTAATAATAAATTAATTAATGATTATATTGTAAATATAAGTATTATATAATTACATATAATTGATAATTAATTACTAATAAGAAATTTAATTTAATTTTGTCTTTCCATTTAGTTAAGTGACTCACCCATGGTCACATAAGAAGCAACTCAATTTTCTTTTACTTGATTAGTTAAAGAATATCTGGCTAATTTTTTTAACCATGGTTTTGCCCTCTCAATAGCAACCAGAATTTAATAGACAGTCATTGAGAGCTGTTGTGCAGGAAATATTAATTAATCTCTAGACACTTAACAGAATAAGCATCTCTGAACTAAACTAGTTTGATCAATTAATTAATCAATAAACATTTATTAAGCACTTACTATGGTCCTCAGTCCACAGACATGGAGATGTTCATATGATTGTGTTAGGATATTAATGTCCCAAGCTTTCATTTCTCTGGCATAACTTTCAAGATCAGAGCATCATTTCTATGAAATGATGAAATATTATAGAAGGAATTTAGAATATTTTCATCCCTATAAATTATTTTTTGAATGTTAATTGTCTATGTATGCATTGAGGGTATACTTTATGAAGACATGAAAAGGGAAGAAGTCTCTCTCAGATTATTTCTAATAACAGGTCTCATATCTTCATAGTCAAGTAATACAGTAGACTGAGAAGTATGTAGCGTATAAGATCTGATTATGGATTTCATTCATTGGCTATTAAAACAAGCAAACATTTGAGTAGGTGGTACTAAGTACAAACTTAGGAATTGTTTTCCATTCACGTGTGTGGGAATAATGCAAAATTGATACTATCACAGTCCTGACTTTCCTTTATGATTCTCTGAGTAACAAGAAGGAGATAGATAATCACAAACCACTAAGAACTAAGATCACCACTCGTGTTCACCAATGGAGAATGTCTTGTGCAAAATAGAAGAAAGATATCCTATAGCTGGTGCTGATAGGTGGTCCCTTTGGTGGATGACATTGCACCAATTAGTAGTTAATTGTACCAAGCCCTAGAAAATTATAGGGTTTCTTCAATAAAATATATGGTTACCAAAAAAAGCCATTCTTCCAATTAATCCACACAGGAAAATATACACACACACACACACACACACACGTACGTAGATTCTTCATGAAGAAGGTCCACATTAGGACATGTATTTGGATGGATAGTCCCATTGGCTTAATCTTTAGCTTCATAAAAAGTGGGGACCAGAATTAAAAAATTAGCTGAGGAACTTCATTTTGGAAACTGAATAGCACATTCAGTGATGTCAAATTTCTTCCTACTACTGAAACCCAGACTTTTAAACACAATTTTCTCCTCATAATTCCATGTCTGCAAACTATGGAACATTATATTCTTAGAAGAATCCAGATTTCAGTTGACCCAAAGGCCAATGGAAAGATACACGGTATAGCATCAGGCTAAAGAACACTGTTAAAGATGACTTTTATGCAAGGAGTATCATAGAAGAAACATCAAGAAGACATAAAATAAAGGAAGGTTAAAGTAGATGACATTCCCTTTCTCCCCTCCACAATTCCTAAATTCTATCATCTTATTTTTTTCTGTACATGACTGTTAAAGGGCATAGGATGGTTATTTGCTATTGTGACAACAGATACATAGCCTGAGAGTGTGCTTATATTTTCACTCAACATTAAAAGATGGTAGCTGGATTCCCCATAGAGAATTTATGGAAAGCAAAGGAAAAATATTTCATGGGATGTGAACATGGAGGGGATACTCACATTGATGATATCACAGACCCATAAAAGTATTGGAAAATCAATGAATACGGAATAATCTTTTGGGTGGAACTAGGGGAATGTAAGGCAAAAGTTACCAAGTTCATCCTTTCCTTCCTGTCTGACCGTAATGGAGCTTTCATGTAATTAATCAATGTAGTCAGGAGTGTGATGACAGTGAAAAGGAATTGTCTCACCAAAACCCAAATAGTAGGCAGACATTAGAAAGTGCTCTTTGAGACAAAAGCAAAGAAGTTTAAAAGACAGACTTGACCTAATGACTTTTGCCGATTAGTTGACTGTCTATGACAGTGAGTCTTACTAACAAAAGAGATGGAATAGAAAATTAGGGCTATCAAATATCTTAGAAAAGGACTCTAACCATTCCCCTGGAGGAAAGAAGCTACATAGAAGTGAAAATTCAATTGAGAACAATAAGAAGGCAGAATAGCAGAGACATCTCAACAGATGTACTGGTGGGTTCAATCACTGGAGCAGTAGCCTAGCAGTTAGCATCAACAACTGGCAACTCAATGGAGAAAGCAACTTGAAGCTTGAAATTGAAACCTTAATAATGAGATAAGCATTACATTGCACTGACAGTCGACCAGTAGTTTTTTCTTTTTATCACTAACAGAACTAAAACCCCCAAATGAAAGCATACAGATGTAAAAATAAAATCAGGGGATATGGAGACAAAAAAGACAGTGTCTGTCTTAGAGGAGTAAGCAATATACATAAGTATATACAAAGCATATGAAATATATAAAGATACTTTCTACCAGTAGAGAATACATATACATAAGTACGTACTATACAAGCACACACACATATGTGTGTCTGTGTGTATATATATATGTGTGTGTGTGTGTGTGTGTATATGTGTGTGTGTGTGTATATATATACACACACTACTGGTGTATATAATATAGAAACACATTATATATAATATGTTATATATGTATGTGTATATGTATATATAGATATGTATATATCTGTAAATATACACATGCATCTATATAGATATATATTTGCACAAAATAAATAATAAATGTAAGATAATTTGGGTGAGAAGGAGGTACTGGAGAGGGAGGAATGGTCAAAATATCACCCAGATTTTGAAGGAAATTAGGGATTCTAAAAAGAGGAGGAGAGAAGAGTGTAAATCCAAGCCTTGAAAGACAGTCAATGCCCAGGTATGAACATAGGAGATCAAGGATCGTGTTTGTTTGAGCAGTAATAAGAAGGCTAGTTTGTGTCCCAGAATGTGATGAAGAGAATATAGATAAACATACATATAGATATGCACACACATATACATGTGTCTGTGTGCATGTGTACACACATGTGTATAGAAAATGTAGGTTAGGGTCAAACTGTGAAGTATTTGAATGTCTGAGAAAGGATAGAATCATGTAGGGATGTGTGTCCAGGATAGCTAAAGGCACATGGAAATGATTTTAGACTAAATGGCACCTGGAGAGACCTTCTAAATTACAATCGCTGAGAAAATATTACTACCTTGGGTGAATTCTTCACTTGTAAACACTGTGATGTTTCAGGATCTGGAGTCCTGGACTGTCAGACTGTGACATTAGCAGAGCCCTCAATGAGGGAGGGGCAAGACTGTGAACCCAAAGTTTGAAACTTGTGCCATCTGGGCAGATTTCCATAAAGGGAAGACAAATTAGCTAATTTGCTTCCATCAGGCTTGCAGAGCCCTGGGCAAATATTTTATTAGTCTACTGGGTAATCTAGTACTGTTTGTGAGTCACTTAGAATTAGGAAATTCACAGTTTTATGGGACAGATAAAGTTTGAACACTGAGATTCCTTTCACCAAGAGCTATTAACTAGTAATTTCAGGGAAAGAAGCCTAAAATATGCCCTTAGGTCAACTATGTAATTTGTGATATGAAAATAATACTCACAAAAATCTGTGATCTCATCCATGTAGATTCTCCCTCCAAAAATACAGATGCCAAATAGCATGTAATAAATTGGTCACTGGTCTTGGAATTGAATGACTTGGATTTTCATCCCACCTCAGACACTATTAGCTGTTTGACCTATTACAAGTCACTTAACCTATTTATGACTGAGTTTTCCCTATCTGCAAAACAAAGATGTTGTACTTGGTATCTTCCAAGTTTCATTCCAAGTTTAAGTCTATGTTACTCTTGAGGCATTTATGCTAGCCCATCCCATATAACTTTGCCTATGCTCTTGCATAAGAGAAAGGAGAATTTTACTGGAAATCTTCCTTCTTATCTCCTGACTCAAAGGAGGACCAGTGAGACATATAATCTCTCTAAGGGGTCTCCCTCCTTCTTGCCATATCGCAAGTTCATTTAATTCATTTAATTATTTATTTTATATTTCCTTGATGGCATTTCTTACTCTAGTACTTCAGAATTCTTTGTCATAACTTCCCGTCCACTATATGTCTCTCCGTTGTCCTCTGAGTGATACTTAACTTTTAATTCTTTAGACTTCTTTGTGTTCTGTAAATCTCAGCTATACGACAACACCAGTAGAATATTAGTATAAACATTATGGGTCTTTGTTTCTGAAAGAAATTTTGGGACATCAAAAAAGCTTTGAAATGTTCTGAAAGCAACCCAGCTAATGTCCTTCCTCTGCTTTATTTTAATGACCCTCAGCTATTTGTACTTTCTATTCCAAAGTTTCAAACTGATGGATGAGATTTGTAGGCCATTCATGTGACCTGTATATATAGTTTATACAACAGATATTCCCCATCCACAACATTCCATCTTCTCTCTCTATGCTTTAGCTGTCCCCCATACCTAAAATATATTTTCTCTTCCCCTTCACTTCATAGAATGTCAATTTCTTATAAGATAGCTTAAATACGATTTCCTGCAAAAACTTTCCTGATCACACAAATTGTCAGTGTCCTCCCTCACTAAATCAATCAATAAACATTTATTAAGGACCTACTAGGTGCCAGGCACTAAGCTAAGTGATAGGAATATGAAAAGATGCAAAAGACAGTCCCTGCCCTAAAGATGCTTAAAATTTAATAGAGAAGACAACATTCAAACATCTATATCTATATATCAAGCGACATACAGGACAAACACAAAATAATTAACAAGGGGAAAACACTAGAATTAAGCGGGGTTAGGGAAGTCTCCATGTGAAAGTTAAGATTTTAATTTAGTCTTAAGTTGTGAGGCATAGTTGGGGAGACATAGTATTCTAGGCATGGAGGAGAGTCAGACAAAGTGCCCAGGGCCTAATAGATGGAGTGCTTGTTTGTTGAAACAGGCAGAAGGCCAGTGTCACTGGATCAAAGATTATGTGTCAGAGAGTAATAGGTAAGAAGAATGGAAAGGAAGGAGGGGAAAGGTTATGAAGGGCTTTGGATGTGAAGCAAAGCATTTTGTATTTGTTCCTGGGGCCAATAGGAAGCCATGGAAGTTTATTGAATAGGTGTGTATGTAAGTATGCATGTATATGTGTATGTATGTGTGTGTGACATGATTGGACCTGTACTTTAGGAAAATCATGGACTGAATAGAGGATGAATTAAAGTGGGGAGAGACTTGAGACAGGTAGACCTGTTGACAGGAGACAGGTAGACAGGAGATAAGGGGTAGTGTTTCAGAGATGTTTCAAAAGTGACATCTGCAGGCCTGTGCATCAGCTTGGATATGGAGGGAAGGTGAAAGATAGTAAGGAATCCAGGTTGGTTCCTAGATTGTGAGCCTAAGGGACTGGGAAGATAATATTGTTCTAAAGTAATAAGGAAAGTGGGAGGGGGGAGGGTTTAGGGGGAAAGATAATGAGTTCTGTTTTAGATGTGTTAGGCTTAATGTCTACTAGACATCCAATCTGAGATGTCTCAAAGACATTTGGAGATGTGAGACTGTGGGTCAACAGAGAGTTTGGGGAAGAATAAGTAGATCTGAGAGTCATCAGTAGGAGATAGTTATTAAATCCATGAGAGTTGTCACCAAATAGTATGGTAGGACAAGAGGGTTCAAGACAGAACCTTGAGGGGCACTTACAGTTAGAGGGCATGATTGAGAAGTGGATCCAACAAAGGAGAAAGAGAAGGAGAGGTTGCATAGGTAGGAGGAAAACCAGGAGAGAGTGGTGTTCTGAAAACCTAGAGAGAAGAGATTATCGTGGAGGGGAGAATGCTGCAGTGTCAAAGGCTACAGAGGCACGGAGGAGAATCAGCCCTGAGAAAAGGCAATTGGATTCAGCATCTAAGAGATCACTGGCAATTGTGGAGAGAGCGATTTTAGTGAAGGATTAGGTAGGAAGCTGGGGAAAGTAAAGGCATTTTGTAGTTGTCCTTTCAAGGCGTTTACCTACAAGGAGCAGAGGAGATATAGGACAATACTGAGAGCTATTTTGTATTGAACTGTAGCACCTTATATTTATTTTGAATTTTCAGAGTGTTCAGGTAAAGCCTTTTACTAGGCATTAGTTGACAGAAGGGACTCCATGTTTCACTCCTTATTGACCCACCTATATATTGGGAAGTTTCTATGTATCCAACAACTGGCTACATGACTATCATCTAGCAACTACCATATGTATATATACACCATATATATACCATATGTATATATACCATATGTATATATATGTATATATGTATATATACACACACATACTTAAAATTATATATATTTGAATCCCCAGCACCTAGCATAGTACCTGGCACAGAACAGGTATTTAATAAATATTTGTCAATTGGTAGATTAAGAAATCACTTATTATATTGTTCATCATTCTTAAAGCTCTCCTAGTTGTTTTTTAAAGTGTTATTATCATTGTGTTAAATGTTCTAATTCTGCTCATTCTATTTTTGTTAGCATATAAAAGTCTTCAAAATTGTTCCATTTTTATATTATTGATGTAATAATATAAATTATTTTTCTGTCCATGATGCCTTGTTGCGACTCTATACAAAACAGAAAGAAACAAACAAATAAACAAATACAAAAAATACGAAGCATTTTTTTGGTGGGGAAGAGATATTAACAGGGGTGGTGATTTTAAAAGAGGTCGTTAAGCAACTAGTGTTTGAGATGAACTTTGAAGGAAACTAGGGGTGCTAAGTAGTGGAGGTGAGGAGGGAAACGTATAATAGACAGAGTGTGAGAATCAGCTTTTTGTTTGGCTCTTGTTGACAGAACAACCTCATGTTCCTTCTTATTGACCCACCTGTATATTGGGAAGTTTCTATGTGCCCAACAACTGACTTGGTCAACTACCTGATTTATCTGTCAACTACCTTACACCATACATGCACACACACATATATTCATATGCACAAATGCATATGTACAATGTATACATATAAATCACATACCCTATATATCAGGGTTTCTTAAAGTTTTTCTACATAATATACCAACTATCAACTTATAAAACTTCCACCTAAAATGAGTATGTAAAATTAAGAAACTTTATGAATTACTCTGCTCCTGTGATTGATAAAGGGGATTACAGATCAGATTGTCTACTGACTGAGCACCCTTAATGTCTCCCTCCCATTCTGTGACTGTGAATTTCCCTAGCAACAGGCTAGCAATAGTCTCCTGCAGTGACCCAGGAGATCTGGACTTTCAATCAGGGTACTCATTCCACAGACTCTCCTGAGCCTTCATTCCTCTGTGAGTCCATGGGATTCCAGGAGTGAATACCCAGCATGGTGGTGAGTAGTAAACTTTCTGACTCATTATCCTTTTATATAAATGACAATTTATCCTTTGAGTACTTACATTTTTTCTCATTACCACCTCCCCCACGATGTCCCCATAAGACGATTGCATAGAGACAGCAGATGAATGTTAGGTGTGAGGAAATGTAAGTAAACTGGTTTGGCTGGATCAAAGAGCGCATAACAGGAAACAACATGTTATTAATCCATTTCCTAAATTTTCTAAGGACATTAGAGAAAGCAAAGGTTTCTCCCCTGAATTATCCAGTAAATTTTTACTTTGTAGACCTGGCCTCAAAGAACAAATCTTTTAGCAGAATAACCTGATATAGAACGATTTTCTGATACCTGCTTCACACACAACTGTATGTGATACCTCTGAATTTATGGATCTGTAAACTTGAGTTTTCTGGGAATTCTAGACATGATTTTGTAAACTCATGACACAGAAAGTCACTTTTAAGACATTCCTGCTTTGGGACATTTTCATCTTTGTGACATTTATTTTCTGACCTCTTCCCTTTTCTCAAAAAGGGAAACATTATGTTTGACCCTTATTTCAGCTGGTCCTTTGAGAAAATTACAAATGAAGTTTACTGCTTTTCCTCTGGTATTTATTGTAGCTCTTTAAAGCTCAAAGAATTAATGCCTTTCCTTCCTGACATAATTTCTTCAGGTGCTTATTCTAAGCTCTTGAAAACTCCCCTTGACACAAATAAAGGAAGGAATGGTTGTCAAGTCAACTTTCCATACTGTGGAAGACTTTTCTACAGATTGCAAGTACTTTATAAATAATAATAGTAGCTAATATTTATATCATATAAGCATTTAAATTAATATTTAAACCATATTACATTTATATTAAATCAACATTTACATTATATAACATTTATATTTATATTACATAGAGAGGTTGTTAGATGACTAAGTGGATAGAGCATTGTGCCTGGAGTCAGGAAGACTGCAGTTCAAATGTGGTCTCAAACATTCACTAACTGTGGTGACTCTGGGTAAACCTCCATTTGCCTTGGAGGCAGCTAGGTGATTCAGTGGAAAGAGTGCTGGGTCTAGAATCAGGAATACTTGGGTTAAAATCTGGCCTCAGATACTCACTAAGTGTGTGATCCTGGGCAAGTCACTTAATCTCTGCCTTTATCTGCTGCAGAAGGAAATGGCAAATCACTCCAGTATCTTTTTCCAAGAAAACCTTATACAGGGCTGTAAAGAGGTGATCATTATTGAATAAAAACAACATTTATACAGCACCTAAAGTTTGCAGAGAATTCTACATGTATTATTTCATCTGATCCTCACAAGAACCCTATAAAGTAGTAATTTTGTGCCCATTTCACAGAAGAAATTGAGGCTAAAAGGAGAGTAAGAGACTTAATCAGAAACAGATGTCTAATAAGTGTTTGAGATGGAATTCTTCCTGACTCTGCATCCAGCATTCAATTTACTATGCCAAGATGCTTGTCTCAACAATAAAAACACTCTAGTCAAGCTTATTTTGAGGTGTTTTCCTTCCCGCCTGACCAATTTTCTCTGATATCAACACATAGACTTTGCTATCAGATAGTAACACCATAGTAATGATAAGTAGTTTTCAAGACTTAATAATTCCCATGACCAAAGGACGATGATGTCCATCTTTACCACTGACATCTCACTGGAGCTGTGAAAAGTCAGCCCAAAGGGGTCCCGCGTCTTGGTTATTACCACCTTCTTCAGGCTGTTGCCTGTTTATTAAATTATACATGATAGAAAGCATCTGAAATGAAGTGAGAGTGGAGAGAGAGGGGAATGGCGCACCTGTGCTTCTTTCAGCCTCATTTAATTTTTATTCCACTTATCCTACCGGATAATGGTGGCCAGCCTTAGACCTTCCACTGAGTAGCTTTTGCCTTTCAGCATCCTAATGTCTTCAAAGAGTTTATTCTAAACAGGAAGTTGCTCCTGATAATTATTATCTTGTTTTTCAGTTATTTTTCAGTCATCTCTGACTATTCATGGTCCCATTTGGAGCTCTTCTTGGTAAAGATACTGGGGTCATTTGCCACTCCCTTCTTCAGTTAATTTTACAGTTGAGGAAACTGAGGCAAGCAGGGTTAAGTGACTTGTCCAGGATCACACAGCTAGTAAGTATCTGAGGCTGGATTTGAACTCAGGAAGGTGATGCCAGATGTGGCACTCTATCCATTGAGCTACCTAGCTGCCCTTTAGTAACTTAAGGTCATAGATTTAGAGATGGAAAGGACTTTAGGCATCAGAAGGTCCAGCTTTTAATTTTACAGATGAGGAAACCGCTATTCATTGAGGTAAAGTAACTTACTCAAGATTACACGGTAACCAAAGGTGAAGCTGGGATTTGAAATAAGTTCCTCTGATGACAAATCCAGGGCTCATGACTCTGTAGCACAAAAGCTACCAAGGACAAATCTCGATCTCTTTCTGGGAACTAGTCTTGTGGAAGGTAGACAAGGGGGACGCAAAGCTTGGGAGCAGAAGTGGATGCACACAATGTGCGCGAGTGCATTTTCCTCTGCAGCTGAAGGAGGCTGCTGACTGAACATAAAAAGGAGCCCCACATGGCAGGTAATTTGGAGGCAATCCTCCCGCTCCATGGAGCTACCTTTTACTTTACAGTAAACCAGTAAGTGCTTACAAATGCTCTTTCCACTCTCCTCCTACTTCCCCACCTTGTCCATGGTTCAGTGGCAGACTTTGTGAGGGCTTTTTATTTAGAAGCTTTACTGTTCCTTTCCACCTCATTTGCTACTGAGAACTATAACTCATGTGTGTCAGTGTGGTCAGCTCCCAATCTTCCAAATGAAAAAAAAATTGAAACGGCTAGAGGAGTTCAGGTAAGTGCCAATCTACCACTATGACTAGGCTTTTGGCTTTTTTTTTTGGTCTTTATCCTACTTGTTAAGTGCTCAAATATGGCTAATTCTAATTCTTCTTTGACTAGTGATAGAAATAATATATATTTCCATGGGTTTAATGCTTCCACGCATTCAATTGCTTCTATAACGCCATAGTTTTAAAGCTAAAAGGATGGCTAGAAGCCAACCTCCTCTGTTTACCTATTGAGAGAAAGGATGAGAGAAGTTAAGTGACTTGATCAGGGTCATACAGATAGTAAGTATCTGAGGCAGGATTTGAACCCAGCTCATCCTTTCTTCAGGGTCTATGTGACCTCTGCTTTCCGCATTGCAACTGTGTGACGTAAGGAGTGCAAGTCATTTCAAAGAGAGCTTGGCACTAAGTCACATGTGATAACTTTAAAGTTGTGTAGGAAGGAAGGAAACAAGCATTTACTTATCAAGTGCCTTCTCTTTGCAACCCTTTGAAGTGGGTACTGTCATGTCCATTATGTACAAGGCACTATGCTAAGGTCTTTACAAATAGAGTAATCCCTTCCACATCATGACTTTCCCCATTGTGGACTTAATATAATGTGGGTTGGCATAAGAAATTAAATGGGAATTTTTTGTGAGTTTTGTGGAAGCCGCAGATGACACACATAGGCCAGCACAGGACACAGAAAAAGTTTAGAAACTCAGGAATGAATAAAATATGCACATAGTATTGTATATTATCAACATTTTATTTAATTTTTTTTGGAGGAGGGAGGGCAGGCAATTGGAGTTAAGTGACTTGCCCAAGGTCACATGGTTGGTAAATGTTAAGTGTCTGAGGCCAGATTTGAACTCAGGTCCTCCTGACTCCAGGACCAGTGCTCTATTCACTGCACCACTTAGCTGCCCCAACATTTTATCTTTAATAACATAATAATTCATACTTCTCTGATATGAAGGGAGGGCCAAAAATTTTTCCATGGGTTTTCCATGTGAAAAAGAGTCATTATGCCCCTAACCCTTGCAATGTAGAAGGGATAGCTGTATTATACCATTTGATCCTCACAGTGACTCTGTGAGATTAGAATTATTACCCCCATTTTACAGTTGAGGAAACTGAGGCAGACAGAGGTTAGGTGACTTGCCCAGGATCACAAAGTTAGTGATTGTCTGAGACTGGATTTGAACTCAAGTCTTCCTAACCTCAGACTTAGGACTTGATCCACTGCCTCCCTTTGCTGCCTCTAACCCATAAGCTCTTGCCGAAAAATCATCATTTTAATGTGGAGGGAATGTCCTGTGGTTTTGAGATAAGCTGGACCCAAATTGTACTCCTCTGGAAATGTTTTCTCTTGTGTAAAATCAGGGACATGGATCCTAGAGTAGGAAGACATAACATTGAAGATGCAGATTTCTCAAACATCAAGGGAAAAGTAGAAGGAAATCTAGTTCCTTCATTCCAGGGCACTTGACCTGGAGTCAGGAGACTCAGGTTCCAGTTCCAGGACCACCATTTATGAGCTCTTTGGCCTTGAATAAATCATTTTCACTTCATTGCACTTCAGCTTCCACATCTATCAAACTGAAATAAAATTACCTTTACCAGCCCTCTCCTAGGGTTGTGAAATTATATTAGGTGAAAGTGTTTTGTAATTAGGAAGCACCATGCAGCTGTAGATGTCAGTGAAGGAGATTGTTGGGAGCTAAGATACAATTGTCTCTGGAACCGAAGGAAAAAATCAAAAAGGATTAAAAATAATTTAGGAGTAAAATGAATGATGTGAAATTAAATAAATAAAATAAATAAGAAATGTAACTTGCATTTATTTGGAGACTATAAGAAATATATTTAATCTACTAGGCATTTTAATAGAAAAGAAATGCAAAAGCTGATCTAGTTGATGGCCAAAAAAAGGAAGAAAAGAATGAAAAAGGAAGCAATTTTATCACTTGTATAAACTGAACATAATTGGAACAAGCGACTGGTCATCTATAATGGTAGGGCATCAAACTGGACTTTTGAAAAGATGTGGTAAAAGATTGATTCATCTGGAAGATTTCAAGTGATGGGAACATCCTGAGATATCAGTCATTGCAAGATTCTTTTTTTTTCACCTTTTTTTTTTGGAGCAGGGAAAGCAGGGTAATTGGGGTTAAGTGACTTGCCCAACATCACAGGGCTAGTAAGTGTTAAGTGTCTGAGGCTGGATTTGAACTCAGGTCCTCCTGACTCCAGGGCTGGTGCTCTATTCACTGTGCCACCTAGCCACTCCCATTGCAAGATTGTTAAGGTTATCTAAAGACTCAGACTGATGTGGGCTTCAAGCTATTACTTGGAATTAAGACTCATTATTTTAGGCAGATTAGTTCCCTATAAGTAGATTGGCAGTATCATGTAGTGGATAGAGAGATGGCCTTGGAGAGCAGGAAATCCCGACTTTACTACATGCTGGCTTTATGAATCAGGGATAGTCATTTAAACCCTCAATGCTCTAGGCAACTCTCTAATATTATAAGTTGTAGAGAAGGTACCAATCTGCATTAGTGGAGAGAATTTCCTCTTCTGGGAGTTCTTTTTTTTTGGAGGGGCAACTGGGGTTAAGTGACTTGCCCAAGTTCACACCACTAGGAAGTGTTAAGTATCTGAGGCTGGATTTGAACTCAGGTTCTCCTGACTCTAGGGCCAGTGCTCTATTCACTGTGCCACCTAGCCACCCCTCTGGGAGTTTTTTATGGCAATGAAATTATAGGTCCAGTTCCTGTTCTTCATATGAACAATTACTGAATTGTAAAAGTTGAGCTACTACTAAATTTGAACTAAGTTCAGTTTGTACCAGTGTGAGCATCTACACATATCTAATGGAGTTTTCAAAGAGAGATATTCCTGCAACTTTGAATAAGCAGATGTCTCCTGTTGATGCAATTTCTGGAGGAACATAGACATTTTTCAATTTTCAGGTGTGTGTGTGTGTGTGTGTGTGTGTGTGTGTGTGTGTGTGCAATATAAAGAGGGCTGGATTTGCCTTGAGAAATAAAAAGATTCACATATTAGTCTCTGTGTGTTTGCTTATATGAGTTTAGGCCAATTACCTTGCCAGTCTTGACCTTGGTTTTCTCTTCTTTAAAATGAACTGTTTAGATTACATGGTCTCTCAGGTTCCTGCTAGTTCTAGGTCAATGGTCCTACTATCCCTGTTTTATAGATTAAATAATCAGGTATTTCAGCAAGCAGAAAGGTGAAGTCACACATCGCCAGTCATAGAACAGAAACAGGAAGGCAAGTGGTCTGATCCCAAATCCAGGGTTCTTTGTGTAGCAATTTGCCACCTCTCACCATCCCAAGATGCCACTCTACTAGCCTACTTACAGATTAAGATTCGATGACAGGGAGAAGGAATCTCAGGGGAGATATCCTGACCATGACCAGGCCTCCCTGCTACTTTCTGGTCATCTACATACTATGTTGCTAGTACTCTAACCATCATCTTCAGCCTGCTTCTTTTCTCCCCTGGGCTCTGATAGGTGAGTTTTCTTTTTATCTGGCCATAAACTAGGGGAGGGAGTATCTTGCTGGTTTATATTTTTATTTCTAATAATTGATATTATTTGATACAGAGTAAGCATTTGGAAAACTCTGTCTCTTTATCTGTCAGTCTTTGTTTCTTTGGCTCTTAATAGCTTTTAGTGAGACATCTGGGTGGCTGGCTCAGCTCAGACACAGCCTCAGACACTGCCTGTGTGACTTTGGGCCAATCACCTAACTTCTTCCTGTCTCATTTTTCTCAATTATAAAATAAAGATAATAGCACTGGACTCACAGAAATTGTGAGGATGAAATGAGATATTAGGCACTTAATATCTTAATCCTTCCTTCCTTCCTTCCTTCCTTCCTTCCTTCCTTCCTTCCTTCCTTCCTTCCTTCCTTCCT
>CM053594.1:216629545-216657807 GCA_028646575.1 Pseudocheirus occidentalis
TCCTTCCTTCCTTCCTTCCTTCCTTCCTTCCTTCCTTCCTTCCTTCCTTCCTTCCTTCCTTCCTTCCTTCCTTCCATCTAATTGTCTTGAGTGGCAAGGAAGGTCTAGCATCTTTTAAAACTTGCCATTATATTCCTATAAATGGCAATAAAACTGTGGTGCCTACAGAAAAAGAACTTTTGTTGGGAATGCACATTTTCCAAAGCCTGATCCACAGGGCAGAGATGATTGACTTAGGCTATGATTCAAGTCAAGTGCTTGACCTGTACCTGTCTGGGTCACCTGACCTCTCTCTCACCTACCTCCTTCAGTGTAAAATGAAGATGATGGATTGAAACACTTCACAAGGCTCCCAAGAGAAATATTTAATAAACATAGTTTTCTAATTAATATTTATACAATAGCATTTGGGGGACTAATCCGAAGCAACTGTTAAAAATGCTTTAAAATAGCAAAAGCAAGCTGAGTTGGTCTCCTGTTCTCAGCGTCTTGTGTAAAAGGTATAGCAAATGATTAGGAGGAAGCGAGGTAGAAAGTTAAGGGGTCAAGAACAATTCTTCCATTCAATAAAGGCTTTCTCCCAGATCAGAGAGAGCAGAGAAAACCTAAGGGAGGATAAGAGGCTGATGGAGTACGTTCCTTCCACTTGTAATATTTGAGGAAATGGAGCCACTTGGAGAAATAACACAAAGTTACCACAGTGAAAATACCAAACGCAATGTGGAAACCTTCTTAATGCCAGCAAAGGGAAAAAAAAATAACACGGTTTTGTAATTTCACAAAACAGCTTTGGATTTCCTTAAACATTTTAGAGTTAGAAAAGAAATTCCTACACATGAAAAACCAATTTTTTCATTATAAAATTTTTAAGTACAACCCTCTCTCCATACTTCCCTCCAAAAACAATATGAAACAAGATAAAATAAGCATGCATCTCCACAATGCTTCCTTGTATGACAGACTTCAATCTTCAAAGTGCTATGCATGCAGAAAAGATAATGTATGCAAAGTTATTCAGTCAGATCTAAATTTTTTAAAAAAGAAATTACTTTTTTTTTTTTTACTGCTATCGGAAAAATGTAGGCATTGGAGGCAATGGGGAACTGCACATGAAAGTTGTTCTGCCAAACTAATTTTTTTAAAAAAAGATTCCTCTTAATGTTTTGGTCACGAACTTTGACAATGATAAATCACTTTTCAGCAGCTGCAGACAGCTGTTAAAGTCTGGAGCCTAGGGAGCTTAATTGGGGAAGTGTGTTAAAAGTTAAAGTGCCAGAGTCCCATTAGGCTTCGAGGGGAACTTTGTTCAGTGGACCCAAAAGAGTGCATTCCAAAGCCTAGGAAGGAACATGCCACCCCTCAGTTAATTATAAAGGTATGCTCTACTAAGTATTTATGTTGGCTCATGTAAAATGTGTCCTTTTAAATTGTATCTCTGAAAGGGGATGCAGTTTGAAATACTAAAAAGAAGGCACTTGAATCCAGTCACTTATTTGGTAGCGGAAATGGTTTTATATATTTGACTACAAAGTGAAGGTTCATAATTTTTCATTATTTCAGGTGGTTGTTCCTGATTTCTGTTGCCCTCTTGTAATAGACAAAATTTGATGTCCATGTTTATGAGACTCATTTAGTAGAGATGTATACTCTGATTCATTTTCCCTCCTCAAGATATATCATTACAATTCAGATCATATGGTACAATGGAGGGCAACAAGGAACTTGTATTTAGGGGTTCCAGATTTAATCCCAGCCTCTGCTACTTCCTAGTCGTGTGACCCTGGACAAGTCTGTTAACTTTCCTGAGTCTCAGTTTCCTCGTCTATATAATAGGGGCACATGAACTACCTATCTCACAAAACTGTTATGAGGAAAGTTTTTGTGAAACATTGCTGTTAAGAGTATACTAAAAGTCCTAATCAAGGCTTAGAATTACCCTATGATTTTTGGAACAACACAGGATCTAAATATGAACTATTGTTCTAGATTCCTACAAGTCCCTTTACCTTTCTAGTCTTCAGTTTCTCTCTCTGCAAAATGAAAGGAGCTAAAGAAGATGACCTTTAAAGATTGTAGAGGTAGCTAAGTGGCACAGAACATAGACCATTTGGCCTGGAGTCAGCAAGAACTGCATTCAAATCTGGCCCCAGATACTTACTAGATGTGTGGTCCTGTGCAGGTCACTCAATCTCTCTCTGCCTCAATTTCCTCAATTATAAAACGGAAATAGTACTAGCAGCTACCTCCCGTAGTGGTTGTAAGAGTTAAATGAGATCATATTTATAAAGCCCTTAGCACAGTGCCCAGCATATAGTAAGCCTTTAATAAATGTTTGTTCCCTTCTTGTCCAAGCTTTGATAATCTGATCAGGCCCAGTTAGGTATTTTAATCTGACTTGGTACCTTCTGGTTGATCTCTGGTTTTTCTTTATGAAAGTGTTTCAAATTTAAGCATTATTCAGTCTATTTACTCAGGAGTCTTTATCCATTCAAATGTCCTCCCAGAGCAGCCTCCATTGCTCACACATAACTCTCTTCTCAAGTGTGTCCTGCACATGAAGATATATTTCCTTGTAATCCATCCCACGATTAACCTGGTTGTTTTTTTCCATGGTCACCAAGTGTGCAGAAGTGAACAACATCTATCTGTTTGAAGAAGTGCTTTTAATGTTAAGTAACTGTCAGCGGGTCATTTCTCCTCTGTAAAACCCCTGACATTCAGGAAAGGGAGTAGGTCTGTTTCACACTCCATAGCAAAGGCAATCTCTGGGAATTGTTTGCTGAGTGATTCTCTGATATACAATACATCACTTTTATTGGTAATAAGGCAGATGTCACCTACGGTGTAGTTTGTGCAAGGGTAGCTCTGGAATTTCGTTTAAGACATTATGCTCCCAATCAAGCAGAAAATTGACATCAGCAATTGCAGATTTGGAGATCACATTGCAGTGCCCAAGGACTGTTTATGATTTTTCCAGTTGTACATAAAGAGGGCAGTTGGTACGAGGGGTCTTGTTCCAGCTGCAGCTAATCTGGAAAGCATTGTTGCTGGTTGCTGGTAAATGAGTCTTTGAGATGAACGCACCACAAAGGATGTTGTCGTGTGAATGTTATACTTTAAGATGCATTTGGTTAATATTAAAGCAAATAAAAACTCACTCAACAAACATTACAATAAATGTGTCCTCTGGGGCCAGAACACCACTGTGTGGGCTGGGGAGATACCAAGTTTAGATAAGGCTCAGACTGCCTTTCTGGTGCTTATATTCTACTGGGGGGGGATTAGGCATAAGTGACAACAATTATAATGCCTAAAATTTCGATTTATGTGCAAGAGAGATGTACAAAGCAAAACATTATATGAGTGTTGAAGACAAAGCCATTAATGGTCAAAGGATCAAGGAAGACTGGGGAAGAGATGGCCTTTGCCTGGGGTTTTACAAGGCGGGTAGAAATTGAGCAGATTAAGAGGGAGAGGGAGGACATTCCATTTTTAGGGAGAGAAAAGGCACACATGGAACATTCTAGAGACAGAGATTATTATAGTTTGTGCTGCAGGGTAGAATTGAATGAAAGTAATAATATAATAAAAATAGTGTAATTTACAATTCTATATCAATTTGAAGCATGCAAAGTCTGTTACATTCTTTACTTAGATCATCACAATGACCCAAAGAGGTATTATCACCTCCATTTTATAGATGAAAAAAGAGAAGCATTGATCCGTACCATGATGCATCAGAGTCGAGAACAAGTATGTATCGTTGAACTTTCATGTTCTAACAGGTAGCAAGCCTAGCTAGTGACGAAGGGTGACTTTAAATGAAAGGTCTCAGTTCAGACTTCTTGTAGACAAGGTCCAACATAGGTTGGTCAGAAGATCAGAAGATGGTCAGGAGATCCCTTTGTAACGGATGGAGCACTTGGTTTAAACTTGGAAGATGTGGGTTCTAGGCCTAGCTCTCCCATTAATTGGTCTTATGACTGGACAAATCACTGAACTCCTTTGAGTTGGGACAATAATATTCTACACTACCTCACAGGGTAGAGTTCTTGGAGGAGAACACTGTAATCTGTTAAGTTTTTTTATAAACATTAGCTATTAGACAGCAGACACAGTGAATTGAACAAAAGACTTTAAATCAGGAAGACAGGTTAAAATTTTGCCTCAGATGCTTTATTTATAACCTCTGTAAGCCTTAGGCAAGAGACCGCTAGATGGCTCAATGAAAAGAGCAGTGGGGTCAGGAAGACCTGAGTTCAAATTTGGCTTTAGACATTTACTTTTTTCTAGCTGTGTGACCCTGGGCAAGTCACTTAACCTCTGCTTGCTTTAATCCATTAAAGAATGAGATGGCTAACTATTCTTCGTATCTTTGCCAAGAAAATCCCCTGGGCAGCACTGGCATGCTATGGTCCACAGGGTGACAAGGAGTTAGAAATGACTAAACAATAACAAAGCTTTGGCAACTACCCAAGAGTGCAAGTAAGATAAAGGTAGGCAAATGCGAGGCACACCAAGGAAACTAAATATTCTTATTGTCTGTAACTAATGGCATATAATCATAGCTTAGAACTGAAAGAGAATTTACATCTAGTCTTATCCCCTCATTTTACAGAATAGAAAAATGGAGCCAAGAAAGATTAAACCATTTGTCCAAGGCCAAATGGGCATTTCTGGGATTTGAACCCAGGTTGTCTGATTTTAAATCTCCTACTCTTTGTATCATACCACACTGCTTCTCTCTCCCAATTTATTTCATAAACTGAAAGGATATTAATCAAATACTTGGTTACTATTACTTAAATTTTTGCCTTTCTTCAAGTGTAAAAGGACCTCTATTCCATTACCAAAAAGGTTGTAGGCAATAGAGCAGAGCTATAAATTTCATGTATTTATAGTGAAAATGGTAAAATGGTCCATTTCTAAACATTGTTCCAAGCAATAAATTTTCTTTGTTTTTCTCCTTAGCTCTGATGTGACAACTAAGAGGCCATAGCTTGCCAAGGATAGTCAAGGAAAAGAATGAGGGTTGGGGCCTTGTAGACTCAAGATCCATATACCTACAGGCGTGCACACACACACACACACACACACACACACACATGCACACACACACATACACACACAAGTGCCCCTAGGTATGGGAAACTGAATGAAGCATAGCTAATTAAGTTTAGAGGAGTGTGGGGAGGAAAACAAGATGTATCTTATTCTGGGAGTACTAAAAGTTTCCAAATAATATGAATGACTTATTTGAATAGTTTTTCTTCTGAGGCAAGAAATTTAGTGTTGTTGTGGAAACTTTAGGTATCTGTAGATGAACTAGATCCGTGGTTCCCATTTTTTCAACAACATCAAAAATGTGTTATACATTCCCAGTGTAATTTAATATACCCCTCAAAATATTATTTTAGGTTTATGCATTATATTTATGCACATATTAAGTGCTTACGATAACTACAATGATAATCATCCCATAATGCTTCAAGTATACAGATGCTCATTGTCACAGAAAAAAATATATTTGTACAAAAATTATGCAGTTTTTACTGTTTAAGATGCCATTCATGAATTTTGAGGTCGAGCCCCTTGAGCCATCTTCCTGAAACTCCAAAGGGGTTCAAAAACCACTAAATGGAAACCACTGAACTAGATTATCACCATAATGGGCCTCATTTTACAGTGTTCTGGATATGTATTGGATACCAAACCTGATTCAGGCTTCCCAGTAAAAGGCCATTTTCAAGCACAGACAAAGGAATCAACTAGGGCTTTTCTTTGTTTTTCTATCCCCAGTGACTGCAGAGCACATTGACTTGCAGTGGTAGGAGCATAGTAGGATAATTGGATTTAGACCTGGGACATTAGAGGTCAAATAGTCCAACATGCTCATTTTGCAGATGTGGAACCGGGGGCCAGGGTGATGAAGAAACTTGTTGAAAGTCACATAGAAAGTAAAGGTCTCAAGGAAAGGGACTAACTTTGTGATTTCATTGATAAGGGGATCTCTCTGGTTAGGAAGCTACCTTCTATCAATGCATGTAGACATCTTTCTGCAAGTAACCTTTCAGTTAATTGGAGCAGTGTTCAGTGACTCCATTGAGTCTTGCAGCCATTATTTGGTAGATTATCTTGTCTATATCCACTACACTCTGCTGTCTTTCAAATAACTTTGACAGGGTCAGTCTCAATTTCAAATCTGGTATTCTTTCTACCATGTTCTACTGCTTGCATTTGTTGAAATTGAATTAAATGAATATCTGTGAAAGAGAGCAGGTATTTAAATCTATAAAGGTGGCTTTGAGAAAAAGATAACATAAAATTCTAAAATTCAGGCTTTTGAAAATGGAGGAGAAAACAACAATGAAAGAAGGGAATGAGCGAGGGAGGAAGAAAAGGAAAAAAGGAAGGAGAGAAAAAGGAAGCAAAGAAGGAAGGAAAGAATATGAAAGAAAGAAGAAAAAATTTATCAAAGGTCTTATTTATAAAATATATAAAGAATTTTGTCAAATCTATAAGAATATGACTCATTTCCCAATTGATAAATGGTCAAAGTATATGAATAGGCAGTTTTCCAGAGAACAAATCAAAAGTTTATAGTCATGTGAAAAAATGCTCTAAATCATTATTGACAAGAGACATGCAAATTAAAACAACCTTGACATATTATTTTATACCTACCAGATTGGCTAAAATGATAGAAGGGGAGAATGATAATATTGGAGGGGTTATGGAAAAATTGGGACACTAATTCATTGTTGGTGGAATTGTGAACTGATTCAACCATTTTGGAGAGCAATTTGGAATTATGCCCAAAGGGTTATGAAACTACCTAAACCCTTTGACACAGCAATATCACTACTTTGTCTATTTCTGAAGTTAATTAGGGAAGAAGAAAAAGAACCTATATGTTTTAAAATATTTGTAGCATCTCTCTTTGTGGTGACAAAGAGCTAGAAATTGTGAGGATGCTTATCGATTGGGGAATGGCTGAACAAGTTGTGGTATATGATTTTGATGAAATACCACTGTACTATAAGAAATAATGATCTCAGTGATTAAAAAAATAGGTGGATTTGCATGAAAGAATGAAGAGCAAAATGAGCAGATCCAAAAGAACATTATATATAACAGCAATAATGCCTTAAGAATGACTGAGCAAATGAGTTATTTTGTTCCTTATAAATATTTAATTAACTATAATGGATCTATGAAGAAAGACACTGCCTCCAGAGGAAGAACTGATAAATAGAAGTATGTATGTATGTATAGAATGATTTTTACATATATGTATGTATGTATGTATGTATGTAAGTATATACCTGTTTGTGTCTAATGATAGCCATGTGGGGGGCAGGAGCATAACATTTTGCATAACTTTGTTGTATATTTGAGAAGAATAACAAGTTGTATATAGTACATTAGCAGGTTCATGTGCAATCTTTTTTATGGTACTACACTATGAAATTCTTGCTTTATTCCATAAATTAAAAATAAATGAGAGAGAGAGAAAAAGAGAGGGGGGTAGGGAGGGAGGGAGGAAGGGAGGAGGGAGAGAAAGTTTCTTGAAAACTAGCAGATTTCTTCTATAGAGTGTGAACCACTTGAAAATACTACCAGGAAGGGGGGAGGGAGAAAAAAGTACAAAAGAGTCAAAATAAGTATAAAAGATAGGATGAAACCAAATTACACAAAGGAATTAAAATGCAAAGAGGAATGCTCAATCCATATGCTCCCCTCCCCCCTGCCAAAAAATAAAAACAAAAACAAAAACAAACAACCTGAGCTGGGGCTGATTCTTCAAGGAGAAATTCAAAGAAGCTATATATGTAGGGTTTATGGGAGGAAGGTCAAGAAATCTAAAGCTGGAAATGTGATACAACTTACAGAAGACAAAGGGACACGGAAACGTATTTAATTTTTATAAGTAGAAAAACACTGAAAAGAAAAACCATAAAACTCATTAAAAACATAAAGTGATCTTTAATTACCTTGAAGAGAACACTTTACAACCAACAGGTAGAATAAATCCTATCAGACAGCTCAAATATCTTTCAACTACCAAGTTAAAGATCAATAGCTTAAAAGGAAGCAATCTATTATGATTTCATCAAGGGTCATGATTTTCTCCATAAACAGACCTATGATCTAGACCATATACGGTATATGTCGCAGACCACATCACTCACAAGGTCATACCCCTTCTTGAAATGGTTAGTTGTAGAACTATGATTATCATAGAAAATTTGATAAGATTTGGTCATTCAGTGCTGGGCTCAGTGAGAAAAACCTTTCCTTTACTTCCTTCACATCTCATTTACTGGGTGATAGAATAGGGGAAAAAATGTTTCATTAATGCCAAGGTAAAGGCTGAGGATGGAAGAAAGGATAAGAATATAAAGTTTCCTCAACAAATTGGAATATCCAGAGAATAAAAGGACATTGCTCAATAAAAACAAACCCAAGTTTTGAATATTAATCAGGGAAAATGGTGAGTGGGGGAGCATATTTGCAATACAAAGAACAATAGGCTAAAAAACAAATACCATAGGAAAAAAAATATCTAAGTTTCAAGGTGGCTAAGAAACAGATTGGAATCACCAACAAAACTTTACAGTTAAAGCAGCAAGCACTGTATTCCAATACCTAGATCAATGATTCTCAGTCTTCCTAATGCTGAGACCCTTTAATACAGTTCCTCATGTTGTGATGACACCCCCAACCATAAAATTATTTTGGTTGCTACTTCACAACTATAATTTTGCAACTGTTATGAATCGTAATGTAAATATCTGATATGCAGGATGTATTTGCATTGTTACAAATTGAATATAACCCACAGGTTGAGAATCACTGATCTAGATAGTCATGTAGAAAAGGTGACAATATGTCAGCAATTACCTGGTTGCTACCAAAGAACTGTCCTCAATCTTTTTTTTTCCCAAATTTTATTTTAGACTCAAACACCAGAACAGAAATAGAGAATAGAGAACAAAAACTTATCGTAAGCTTAAATACAAAGTTAGAAAAAAATAAAAGCATGTCATGTGCATAGCAGAACATGCAACGATTCAAAATATGTAACAATAAATTTTCATTTCAAGAAAGCCTATATGATAAATAATACTTGTGTGGAGAATTGTCCATCTTTTATTTGCTTCCTTGTGAGTTTTCTTTTGTTCTCTGCTGTGCGCTTTTTTACTTTGTTCTTTTTTCCCTCCCCAATATCTCCCAGAAGACCAAAATAAAGTTTAGATATGTTTCTCTATAGCTATAAATATGCATATGCATATACATATATACATACATATGTATAGACACATAAATTTCCAAACCTGTTTTACTCCTGATCTTTGTTTTTATGAATATACATATCTCTTATATCCTATCCCTTCTGCCTCTTCTACACAATAAAGTTTAGATATGTTTGTCCATAGCTATAAATATATACATACACATATACATATATACATACATGTGTAGACATATACATTCCCCAATTATTGTACAACTGTCTTCAATCCTAATATACAAATTTGAACAGGGTCCAGATAAGTATCATATGACCTCCAAAAGATAAAAAAAATAAACTCTAAGAATAAGAGTTCTAAAGATGAAAGCATGAAAAATGATTTAAAATATTATAAAAATGTATATATTTAATATATATTGTTCCTGTAATGAAAGTTTATTAATTTACTAATAATTTCTTATGCCTTTTTTTCTGTGTTTCTAATGTGCTGGCATCTGAACAAAGGAGGGAAGATCAGGGCAAGAAATACAGAGGGCATTGATATACAAGCAAGGTTATCTTCCTCCTATTCCTGTCTCTCACTGTTGTAGCAGCAACTCATTCTTTGGAAGTTCCTTGCCATTCAGCAACTTTGAAACGTTGTTCTATGTCATGGGATACATTTCCTAGCCTGGTGGTTGCCTTCTAAATGAGCTTACTCTTTCTCCCCTGATTCTACTTATCCCAAATACTAATTGCTAGGCATCAGAGGGGAGACAGAGAGTTAGAACAACAGGAATGGGAAAAAAGAGAAAGACACATATGTCATTTTTAAATGTCATTAATAATAATGTATGTTGTCACTAAACATTGATGGGTGGTTCCTGCATATGGGGATCAATGGACTAGATGACCCCAAATTGCCCTTCAATCATTTTATGGAGGTTTTGATAGTGAAGTATCAATTTTCAAGGAAATTCTCTATTTGCTGTAGAATTTACTCTTGGTTTAGGGATGTGGAATTTGGTAATTTGTTCCTTCAGTGGGTCCCAATTCTGATCTCTTCATACCTCATTTTGTCTGTCTTTTGTACATATCACTCCATAAATCCTTCATAAGGGATTTACTCAATGCGCTGTAGGTCTTGCCCAGAGACTTTTTAAGTAGGGAGTAGATTGGGAAGGGGTGACCAATGTATTATTCAGACCTTCCACCTGTTGTCTTTCATTCTTGTTATATGATTGCTCCATCTCTATTTTTGCTCATACGGAGGTCATCATTGGTTTTGAACAATGATCTATTGATGCCCCCACCCCCCAAGAGCTATGGTTCTGTGGATAATTTGCAATTTTTTATTATTCCATGTATAGCATCCTTTATCTCTGTGATATCTTCAAGGATATAAAATTATAGCAAGGAAACAAATATAGCCTAATTCACAAGAATATAAGCAACATAATGCAGAACATTCAAGAAAACATTAAAGTCAAAGAACAGCATGAACCATTAAAACAATTTATTTTTAAATAATGTTTTATTTTTCCCTAATTGCATGTAAAAACAATTTTAAAATTGATTTTTAAATAATTTTGAATTCTAAATTCTTTCCTCCCTCCCCCAATCAGTTCTTTCTTTCTTTGGAGGAGGATAACATTTTTCCTCACAAGCCTTTAGGGATTGTCTAGTATCATTGTATTGCTGAGTATAGTCAAGTCATTCACAGTTGTTCATCTTACAGTGTTGCTGTTACTGTGTACAACGTTCTCCTGGTTCTGCTTATTTCACTCTGCATCAGTTCATGTGAGTTTTTCCAGGTTTTTCTGAAACCTTCCAGGTCACCATTTCTTACATCACAATAGCATTCTATCATAATCATATATCACAGCTTGTAAAGCAACAATTTAAAGAAATTTTTAGCTGAGGAATTGAAGTTGTATTAGGGAGGGGGCTATTACTGCATAATTGTAAACATTAGGGTAGAAACTAAAAAAATTATTTTCAGGATGATTTTTTTCTCTCAAGACATAATTTTATATGCTTAGGAAAAATGCTTTGGGGTCTGAATTGTTTGTTTTTCACCTATTTTGTAAAAAAAGAGATATTACACAAGTTGGGTTCTTCTAGATCATATGAAAAAAATCTATAACAATGAATACTGTTAGTTTCATTCAAAAATCAGTGCAGAATAATAGAAAATTGACCTCAGAGTCAGGAAGAGCTGGATTCAACTTCTGCCTCTGATAAGGCAATTCATCTTTCAGGCACTGAGACTGTGAGACTATGCATATAGAACAGTACCTGGAACATAGTAGGTCCTTAATAAATACTTGTCGATTGATGGATTGACTAAATATTGTAGAATAATAGTTAAATTTCCTCACTAAGTAGTTCTCTATAGCCATAAAATCATAAGTTCCAACAGAATATCCATTCAATATTAAACAAATATTTATTTTGATCTTTCTCTACATTAGACCTGGCACTGAGAATTATGAATGACATGAAGGATATTGTGCTTGTCCTTAAAGACTTTGCTATTTAGTTTTTCCTTTTCTGGACATGTCAGAAGCTAGACTCAGAAACACATGATTGGCTAGTAGGTATTATACCTGATGTTACTAAAGTCATTTATTCATCCAAAAGCTTTTATTGAGAACCTACTATGTTCAAAGCATTGTGATAGTCTCTGAGTAATTAAAAAAAATAAGATTAACATAGCCTATAGCATGTCAATGGAGTTAAAACATGAAAACGAGTAGCCACAGTACAAAGGAGTATGTGATAATTGCCAGATGGTACAAGAAGCAAACATCAAAAGATCACAGATTTGGAGCAGTCGCTGGAGAAGGCTTCATGGAGGAGGTGGCCATAGCATTGTATTTTCTTTTTCTGAACACCCAAAGAGCAGAGACTAAATCATTTCAGAACTGGTCCTTCTAAGTATAATCACTCTGTTGTGCACAGCAAATATTTCTTAGACAAAGTAATACTTAAAGGTTTGGACTAGACTAGTTAGAGTTAAAAAAAAAGGTATTGATGGTGTGATTTTAGGAGCACCAAAAAGGTCTTATGCCCTAGAAAGTGCCCCCTTTCCACTTCCTTGAATTCTCCCATTCACCACTGATTATTTCTTATAAATTCACAATTATAATTTCCTGCTGGGTTTGAATCCTAATGTGCATATACCCTTAGGAAAGTGATATCACCTCTCAGGGACTTAGTTTCCTCATCTGTGGGATATGATTGGACTAGATAATCTCTGAAATCTCTTTCAACTCTAAATCTCTGATAATATTATCCTTTTATCTTAAGCTTTTTACTCTGGTTAAAATGGAAGTCCTTTGGTGACAGCAAATACTTCAAGGCATTATCAGCTGTTTATATCATAGTGTAAATGAAGGATCCAAGAATAGATTTTTATAAGGTATTTTTACTTTAAGAGTAGAGGATGGGAGTCTTACAGAGCTGAAGCAACATCCAAAATAGGAAGAATACAGATTTGATGACATGCTAAGCCTGTATTTAGACAGCAATTTTAAAGATCCATTCAAAGTTTCAGTTCAAATAACTTCCAATAATTTTTTGCTATAAATAAGTATCCTTCTGGTTATTGGGAATATAAAGATGAAATTTGGTATGGAGAAAGGAGAGGGAGAAATGAAAACAGGAACATGAGTAAAAATGTAGAATGTGTGAAGAAGAGTAGCCTTATATATTTGGAAAGATAAGATGGAGTCAGAATGTAGATGTAATGTAGTCTTAAATGCCAAGCTAAGGAGTTTGTACTCTATTCAATAGGAGAGCTAAGTGGCATAGTGTATAGAGGGCCCATCCTGTAGTCTGAAAGACTCATCTTCCTGTGTTAAAATCCAGCATCAAACTCTTACTAGCTGTGTGACCCTTGGCAAATCACTTACCCTGTTTACTTTAGTTTCCTCATCTATAAAATGGAATGGAGAAGGAAATGGCAAAGTGCTCGAGTACATTTGCCAAGAAACTCCAAAAGGGGTGATAAAGAGTCAGACATGATTGAAATGAATGAACAACAACAAAGATTCTATTCAATGAGGTTCTACTGGAGGGTTTGGGTCATGAGAGTAAGATGTTTAATAGAATAATTAGGAAAACTAGCATTCCAGAGGCGTCATAGATAACTCAAGGTGAGAGTTAATATGAGTTTAATCTAAGGTGGTAGAAACAGAAATTGGAGAGAGGGGAATGATTTAAAAGGCTTTGCAGAATAATGCAAGTCATTATTAACAAGTCATTAGGTATAGAGAGTATGGGAGAAATGAGAAGCAAAAAGGACTCCAGGAATTCTATCTTGGTTCACTGGAAGATGGTAATACCATAAACAGAAAGGTACCATCATCAGAGGAAAGTTAAGTAATGGGGGTAAATTAGGAATTTAGTTCTAGACATGTTGAGCTTGAGAAATTTGCAAGATAGAATGTTCTGTATGAGATTTATCATGTTTTTCAACTCCTAAAATTCAGATGGGCATTAAAATGGTATACCATAAATCCTAAGGTTTTGAAAGTAATCTATTGGTAATGTGTTTTTAATGCATCACTCTTCTTGGCAATTTTTGTTCTTTCCTATTATTCAGTAAACTTATTGGACCTTGAATCAAAATCTTTGATTTCCATTAATCAAGGTAACACTAATAATCTATCAGCAACATTTAAGTTTCATATAAAATAAAAATATATGTCCAAAGATATTTTTATAAATGGAAATCTCTATACATAAAATACCTCCTCAGGAAGAAAATAACTTTTTAAAATTAACAGCTGGTCCTTTACCAAGAAGGTTTGCAAAACATAGTACAGTGAAAAGAGTGACTCCAGTTTTAGTGTTAGATGTCTTACACTTCAAAGTGAACTTCTTACACTTCCTACCTCTGTGACCTTGGACAAGTTTCTTAATCAGCTTGGACCTCCAGGTAGCCCATGGAGGAAATCTGCAAAATGTAGGCATTTGAGATCATTGGTCTCAAACTGGAGTATCTGACTCTCTAGGGCAGTGGTTCTCAACCTGCCTAATGCCACGACCCTTTAATACAATTCTTCATGTTGTGGTGACCCCCAACCATACAATTATTTTCGTTGCTACTTCATAACTGTAATTTTGCTACTGAAATGAATTGTAATGTAAATATCTTATATGAAGCATTTATTTTCATTGTTACTAATTGAACAGAACCCACATGTTGAGAACCGCTGCTCTAGGGTAAGCGGTGTTCTGTATGATTTTCTCATTTACTTAGCTCTGTTGAATAAAGCCCAGTAATATGAAGATGGTGTTTTGATTTGTGGTACAGGTAAGGACTGAAAGATGATGATTCAAAGAACAGAGGTACAAATCTCAGTTATATAACATTAATTTTCTTGACCTCAGTTTTCTTCTTGGTAAAATTTGTCAACCTACTCCCTGGAACTTAGAAAGAGAAAAACTCCTTTTACAATAATAGGTTTAATCTCTTTACTCAGTCGTCCTGTTACAAATACATGTCATTGGTTAAAGTGAGAATTAGGTAAGAAATAAGGTTAGAATCCTGAAGTCTATTCTTTTTATAGAGGCAAAATGTAGGGAGTATTTCCTGTGGAGTTTAGACCAGTAATATATTCTTCATATACAGAGAATCATATGTTTTACATATGGAAAGGTCTTCCATGAAAATAGTCATGCCTGAATTCTTTCGGGAATGGAACTTTCAAAACAGGTACCTCAGATGTCCTTGGAAGAAAACAAAAAGGATGCTTCAAAGACACATTCTACAAATATAATTGATCATTTCTGGATAATTTTAGAGAAGTATATGGCTTGATCACAAATAAATTATTTTAATTAAAGAAATATAGTTTTGTGGAGATTACACTTATTTCCTGGTAATCAGAGTGAAAAGCCCTGCTTCAAAGGCTGACATATTACCATGGCTTGACATAGGGTCTCAAGAGATCTGATTGCATTATTTCATTAATTTTGATATCATGTGGGGCCATTTTGTATTTTAATCTATTTACTAGATTGGTTATAAAATGGGGATAATACTAGCACTTCTCAGGGTTGTTGTGAGGATCAAAATGTGATATTTGTAAAGCACTTAGTACAGTTCCTGGCCCATAGTACATGTGCTCTGCGTGTGTTTGTGTGCATGCATGTGTTTCATATTTATATATATATAATGTGTATGTGTGTACACACACACACACACATACACACACACACATATTGCTTGGCCAGTGCCTCTTTCTGGAATGCAAATGAGACTGTGACAGTGGGACTTGAATAGGCCCTGACCTGCTGAAAAAGCTTCAAAGAAGGGCTCAGTGACAAAACTTTTCTGCTCCCCAAGGGCCAGACCAACTAGGCTTCTCATCAGAAGACTGGCCAATACAATTACAAAATCAGAGATTTCGAGCTAGGAGGCAATTTAGAGATCATTTAATCCAGGAGGTTTGCACCTGGGGTCTATGAACTTTAGAAAAAGAAAGTAGATTTCACTGAAATCATTTTCCTTTGTAACCTTATGTATTTTATTTATCTATTTCAAAACATTATTTGGAGGAGTCCCTAGGACTCCACGCTGTCAAATTGTCTATAACATACATAGTAAAGAGATGTCACCTAACCTTATTATATAACAAATAAGGAATTAGTGGTAGAAAGTTTTTAAGTAGCTTGCCCCATCACAGATAGACCCAGTTTTTCTGACTCCAAATCTATTGGTCTTTCACTGAAACATAAATAATTGTTACTTATGGCATCCAATTTTAATCCTATGCCAATTCAAACAAAAGGAACTTGGCAAAGTTCTGTGACATAGTTGTAACTCATATTTATATTATGTTTTATACATCTGCAATTCTAAGAACCTTACAAACCATATTTTATGCATCAAGTCCTTGTAGATTAAATTTGTATTTTAGTTCAATTTTACAGCTTGAGGAGTTGGACCACAGAAGCCTAGAGAATAGGTAAAACAGTAAATTATGTAGTAAATCCATAAATTACCAATTTTTACCTTTACTATATAATGTATACATTTTGACTACCTAATTTGTTGCATTCTGTTCACATCTACCTTGTTCCTATATACTAGTCTTTGAGTGATGCTCATTTTGTTTATACTTTGAAGAAAATAATATGTTTTATGATCCAGTCATATAATAACATAGGTATGGTTAAAATGGGCATTGTTTCAGGGAAGTTTGGGGTCATTTTAAAGAGCTTTGTTATTTCCCAAGGAAAATCCAATCCATTCTTCTCTTCCTATTTAAGTCTAGACCAGGGGTAGGGACCCTGAGGTCCTCTATGTCCTTGACTGTGGCCTTATGACTTAGTCTAAGTTTTACAGAACAAATCCTTTTATTAAGGGGGTTTGTTCTGTGAAGTGTAGATTCAGTCAAAGGGCCACACTTAAAGACCCAGAGGGTTACACTTGAGGACCTATATGGTCACATGTGACCTTGAGGCCACAGGTTCCCCGCCCCTTGCCTAGGTAGAATTTGTTGTTTTTCTTCAATGTCCATCAACTTTTTAAGTGTTGATGGAAGAGCTGTTTAGGTTTTCCATCTAACTTATTGTTTCTCAAACTGTGCTCCAAGAAGCAATGAAGTACATTTTTTTATTCAATCTTACACTTTGATATTAGACATTAGCATTAATCTTTGAAGATTTTACAAAGATTCTCCAAAGGTTTGGTTTAAATTGAAGTTTTATCCAATTTTGAAAAGTTTGCTCAGCATTGACCTAACTTCATATCATAAAGCAAACAAAAGGCATTCTTCATCCATTTAACTTTTCTTCTATAGATGGGTATGGCAAACTCTTTTGAATGGTTATAAATGTTGTCTACATGACTCCGCACTGCTTTGGGGCTTGATGAAACCAATACGTATCAGCAACTAGGAATATCTGGAGAACTTCACCATCTGTACAGAATCCCTCTTCAGAATGAACTCTGCACTGGATTGCTGCCTTCCCTATGGAGAACTACTTCAGTGAACATTCATTTCCCTGTATTTCCCTGCTATTAATGATCACAGAGTCATTGGTGGGAATGAGCATGTATACACTGTCTACTAGGAGCCAGGCACTGTGATAAACACTTTCTGTCAATATTATCTCATCTGATCTTGACACCAATCCTATGAGGGAGACACTATTATTATTCTCATTTTATAGTTGAGGTAACTAAGGCAAACAGAAGTTAAATACTTTGTCTAGGTCACATAACTAGTAAGTGTCCGAGGTCAGTTTTGAAGTCTACATACTACTCTAAGCAGAGTGGGAGGTCATTTTTCATTTGTTTTAGAGTTTGCCTGACTCTTCATGATGCCATTTTGGGGTTTTCTTTGCAGATACTGGAGTGATTTGCTATTTCCTTCTCATTTTACATATGAGGAAACTGAGGCAAACAGGGTTAAGTGACTCATGCAGGGTCACGCAGCCAGTGCCTGTCTGAGACTGGATTTGAAGTCAGAAGATGAGTCTTCCTGACTCTAGGCTGGTGCTCTATCCACTGGACCAGCCACCTGCGGTAGCAATTCATAAAATGACATTGAACCTTTGCTATAACATGATTCACTAGTAAGTAAAATTCTATATAAATAAAGTCTTTCTTAGACTTTTCAAAGAGAATCTAGCTAATAAAGTATCAAGTGGACCTCACGTAAAACGGTTTTGCCTATAAAGTAACCCAATAGCATAGAGCCCAGAGATATCTTTATGATTGGACTCAAATTAAAAGCAAATAGTAGATTCATGTTCTATGATGAGCTTAGCTAATTTTCATCTTCATTGGCAAAGCAAAATGGGAAAAATATGAGAGATTTGAAATGATTTAAATCACCACTGGATTAGTGGTGCTGGAGGAAAGTGGCGAAATTGAATAAATTCAAAGAAAGCTTTTTCTTTCTTTGCTTCCAGCATTTGATCTACTTCCTAGCCTTTCCTAATGTGATTCCTAAGATACCACATCACCCGTGTTCACATCCTGAGAAGCACAAGGGATCTACTTCAGCTCTCTCTACCCTATGCCTCCCCGCCCCCACACCTTTTCATTCAATACAGCCAATATGAGCTGCTTTGTCTAAAATCGTCTAGACAGATATCAGGGGCATGAGGCATGCCAGATGAGTTTTAAAATCTGATAATGCCACTGTATTCACTTACTGCATGGCCCCTTGTGCTAAACAGTTTAGCAATTGCTAATGTAAATCCATTTATTTTGATAAAACCATAGTGCTGATTTGTCCATTATCTGGTGGTGCCTCAACATTATGAATATTGTGTTAGCAGGAATAATATCCTTTCTTGGCTGGTGATGAACAAGTGACTAGGGAGTAGGGGCTATCCACAAAGCTTGACTGTAATAGGCCAGACTCTTGCTTTAGGAGCCTGACTTCAAAGCAGAAAACTAAGTTCTTTTAGCTCAGCATTTTACCTGGCCCAGGGGTTTTATTTTTCTACTTCTGGTACAATGATTCTATTTCAAGAAGAACTTAATTTTAATACACAAAGAAAGTAACCAGCATTCCTCTCATCATAGTTATCGATGAACATAACAGAAGAACTTGCAAGCTCTCTGGCAATTTGAGTATACTCCTGAGGGTTGTCAGCTGGGTAATGAATGAATGTTCCGGAGCTTAGAAGTGGCTTTAGGATTTTTTTTTTTTAAAGATGGTTGGGGTATAGGAGGAGGGAGAGCTTGATTAGTATAATTTTTTAAAAGACTGTATCTTGTATATTTATTTTGTTCTCAATGAAAATTGCTGAACACAGTGGAAAAGACAAAGTAAGGGGACATAGATATACAGAGAAGGTGCAGACAGAGAGACAGAGACAGAGAGAGAGACAGAGAGAGAGAGAGAGAAAGAGAGAAAGAGAAACAGAGACAGACACAAAGAGAGACACAAAGAGACAGAGAGACAAAGACAGAGACCCAGATACAGAGACAAACAGGCAGCTAGAGCCAGAAACAGAGACAGACAGAGAGACACAGACACGTGCGTGCCCATGTGCATGGGCGTGCGCACACACACACACACACACACACACAGAGGCTGAGAGAGAAAGAGTAGACATAGTAGAGAGACAATGAACATTTCCCATGAGCTGATCAGTGCCTGTGGTTTCTTACTCAAGGGAACTATTACCATATATTGGGAGAGGGGGAAAAGGGGGAGAAAGAAATTATTTAAAGGTCAAGTTCAACTACAGGGACTGAAATCCAATTCACCTTGAGTTTTGTTTGCCCTGGATTTGAGGAACTTTAAATGGTTAACCCGATGAAGGACACTCTGTGGACTGTGATGCTTGAAAGTTTCTGAGCTATTTCAGTGATGTGTAGGAATTTGACAACATCCTCCTGTCAACACAATCTCAAATAGAGGAATAACTGAAAGAGTTACCCCCTGGAATGAATTCTCACACGCCCCCTTACCCCCTCCCCTATCTATCCCCAGTGGGGCAGGGAAGTGAAGGAGAGACGAGAATATTGTTCCCATGTATTAAGAACATTTTGTTTTTAATAGCCATGTTTATATTAGACTTTTGAGAGTAAAAAGAAAATTCTTAGAAAGAATCATTTTTGTTGCAAAGGATGGTTCACTTGGGGAAGGAATTTTTTGAAATGAATGTGGTATAAAAACAAAAGATATAAATAAACATTTAAAAAAATAAAAAAGTAATTTAATTTTTAAAAGAATCTTATATCTGGATAATCTGAAAGCAAGTCATTGACATCTCATATCTTCTAAGCAAGAAGCATTTATTCAAATTCATTTTCACAAGACCAAAAATCACATGGGAACAGATCCTGTAAAAACCACAGCTGGGGAATGGGAAGAGAAGCTTGTTTGTATAGAACTTATTCATTTTTGTATCTCACTGAGGACCCAGCACATTTCCTGCCTCATAGTAGGTCCTCAACAATTATTTGCGGAATTGAATTGCAAACCAGAAAATATTTCTTAGAAGTAAGGCATAGGCCTTGTTTTATCTTGGCAGTTGACAGTAATGTGAGTGTTTGATCAGTCAAAGCACTGAAGGACTTGTGGGAATTAAGATAAAAAATAAAGCTTCCCTTCAAATTTTCCCTTTCTTCTTTCTTAGTCACCATGCCAATCATGTTTCTCTCAGTGTTCACTAACCCCGTTATTTGTCTGTTTCCACACTGCTGCATCACAAAACATCATGCCCACTTGCTTAGAAAAGATAATATCTAACACATATGGGGACTGCCTTTGATCTCTGTGGTCTAGCTAGAGGTCAGAGGCCTGTCTTCTCCTGCCCCTTACTTCAAATGGCTCCTTTCATTTACTGAGAAGCCAAACGTTAGGAAGACAAAGGCAGGGAAAATAAAAGCCTTGATTTAATAGCAATTTATGTGTTTGGCTTATTTCAGGTTGGATTTTATTTTCTTCGGGTCACATCTAATAATCATTACTCACTAGGACACTTTCCCCCATCTCCCAGCATTTGTTTATTCACCCACACGAGGACAAATTGGTCATATAAGGGCTCCCTGTCACCTCTTTGCTTGCTCTTGGCTCTTTGAGCGCTTTATTCTACATTATGGCTATCGGTCCATCAATCAATCATTGATAGGTATACAATTTTCTATGTGTCACATTGACAAATCCCATAGGCAGTATAGTTTTGTTGTTATATAATTTGGACTTGATATACACATTTTTTACCCCATAAGACTCAGAAACTGTAAAACATAAAACTATGGAGAAGATTTAGGAAGATGAAGGAAGAAAACTATGGAGAAGATTTAGAAGATGAAGGAAGAAAAACAAGGTAGAACCCTTAGAACCACTGAATAGAAAAAGAATATCTAAGGTAAGATTCTTAATCTGGGGTCTATGAACTCATTTCTTTTAAAAATTATTTAAATTAATTCATTGAAATGAAAATGTTTAACTAATTAAAATTATTACTAATGATGACTATAATAGTTAGCATTTATATGTACTTTGAGGTTTATGAAGCATTTTGCAAATATAATCTCATCTTATGCCAACAAAAACACTGGGAGCTAGGTGCTATCATTGTTTCAATGTGACAGACGAGGAAACATACAAAGAGGTTAAATGACTTATCTAGGGTTACACAGCTAGTATCTAATGAGGCAAGAGTCTAGCTCAGGTCTTTCTCTCAAGTCTGGTCTTCTACCCATAGTACTGCATAGCAGCCAAGATATCAGATTCAGTACAATAACATGTTTTTACTGATCGCTTCCTCTTTCTATGGAGAATTCATTACTATGTCCTTCTTGTCTGGCTACTCATTCCATGATGTAGGGAAAAGGAAGATGAATTTTTTGGTTGTTTGCTTTTTGAGGCAATTGAGGTTAAATGACTTGCCCAGGGTCACAAAGTTAGTAAGTAAGGCTGGATTTAAACTCAGGTCCTCCTGATTCCAGGGCCAGAGCTTTGTCTGCTGCATCACCTAGTTGCCCCAGAAGCATCGAATCTGATGTCAGAGAATGTAGATTTGAGTCCTAGCACAATCATTTACTGCCTTTCTTATTTTGTTAAATTTACTTAATCTCTCTAGTCCTTTGAGAGAGGGGGCTGGACTAGATGACCCGCAAGGTCCCTTCCAACTCTAGATTCATGATCCTATAATTCCCTGATTGTGTAGTAGGTGAATTAGATGCACACAAATAGCCTTGCCCTCCCAAAATATTCTGCCTCAGTGACCACTCGTCTCTATCACCTACCAGTTCCTTTAAAAACTCCCTCAATATTAGCCATAGCACCTGCTCCTTATACATATATACATACCTACATGCATACACACACATATATACATACAAATATAATATTCATGTGTTTATATAAGCCATCTTTTCCATTTCTGACTCTACTGCTGGCCAATCTATTGGAATTAAGGAGAATTCTTACAGTGCTGAAAACAAAGAAGGCATCGTTAATATTTTTGTATGTTTGTTCTCCTTAAAACTTTTTCTATGTACATTGTAAATATCTACCACAAAAATAAAATTAATTCCATCTTTAATAAAAAATAAACTGATAAAAGATTTGGAATCCTAAAATTATGCTCATTGTTTGTCCTCTGTCTATATTGGTCAACTACTTTGTCTTCCAATTCTTGTTCCTTTTATTTTCCCTGTGGTTAGCTGGTATAGTGGATAGAAAGCTGGATTGCCCATGGTTGGTCTAAATGGAGGATCTAAGAAGTGTTAACTATTTAGTAGGAGAGGTCACAGCTCAAGAGTGTACTTCTGGAACATTAGTCAAGTCAGTCAAAAAGCTTTTATTAAGTGCTTACTATGTTCCAATTACTGTGCTAAGCAATGTGGATGTAAAAGGGGGGGTGAGGCGAAAAAAAATCCTGCTCTCAATTACAGTCTAATGGGTGAGACAACATGTAATTACAATGTACAGACAAGATATATGCAGGATAAATTGGGAGCAGTCTCACAGAGAAGGCACTAAGATTAAGGAGGATAGGGAAAGGTTTCCTACCCAAAATAGGAATTTAGCTGAGACCCAAAGGAAACCAGGGAAGCTAAGAGGCAGAGACGAGAGGAAGAGTGTTCCAGGCATGGGGGACAACCCATGAAAATCTCCTAGTCAGGAGGTGAAGGCTCATGTGCAAGGACTCCAGTGTCCCTCGATTCCAAACTGTAGAAAACTCATCAATGTGCAATGAGAGTGTTGGTCCTGGAATCAGAAAGACTCATCTTCCTGAGTTCAAATCTGGACTCAGACGTTTACTTGCTGTATGACCTTGAGCGAGTCATTTAACCCTGTTTTTTTTCAGTTTTCTCCTCTGCAAAATGAGCTGGAGAAAGAAACGATAAACTACTCCAGTAACTTTGCCAAGAAAACTCCAAATGGGATCTCAAAGAGTCAGGCTCAACTGAAGTGACTGAATAACATCAATACTGAACTTCTTCTTTGTCTTCTATCCCATTTCCAGACAACTGGAACCTCAATGATGGTTTAACGATTTAACATTTTCTAACATACAAATTCAGAAATAATACCACAGAGTAAAGTAATTGGGAGTGTGTATAAAATAAATCTATCTGTTGTAAAACTGAATTGCATCTTGAATTTCCAAATCTAATCATAGGATGATGGTACTAGAGCTTAGAGGGAACCTCAGAGAGATCATCTAGTCTGTTATTTTAGAGTTGGAGAAACTCTAAAATCGTAGGCAATCCTTGACTTGTGAAAGGTTAATGTAATAAGTGCCAGAAGGGTAATCAGAGCACTCCCATCTCATACTTTTCTGCCATTCCTTCTGCAAGTTTCAAAACTTTTTCCTCAGGGACCTCCAGACTGAGCTCATTGGTTCTCTCTTTTAATACCACATTAATTCTCATTCAAACAGGAAGCTTCCTGATGGAGATGTAGATTATTTGGTACTTTTCCTATATACTACATAATAATTCAGCTAAAATCCCTATCTCTTCCTATCCTATACACTCATCCAAAAGTAAGAGAGGGGATAGAATTATTTCATATGATTTTTTTCCATCACCAAAAAACCAATACACAATTTAGCCCCAAAGTTTGCCAAAGATACCTTTTTTTTAACATCTAACTAGAATCAGGAGTTATGAAGAAAGTTGATGAATGAGAGAAAGATACATCCTCATCCAAAGCCAAAATTGTACCTAGATGACTGAAGGTGAGGTCCAAAGAAGAATGGAGCAGGCATTCAAAGCCAAAAGAAAGCTATGATGTTCAGGGGAGAGCTTGGGAGGATCAACAGACATGGGACAATTTATCAGGCTTTCACTTAATCAAAATATTGTTTCTTCTTTTCCATGGCAGGCCAGCAACTGCTGGAAACCACTCTTCTTCATTCTTAAGCGAGTCTGTTTGTCAACAGTTGGGATGCAAACAGGGCAAGATGTATTTAAAAGCATTTTCTTTGGTTTGATGAAATCTGTGAACTTTATTGGTCATATTAGAAGTAAGACTGGGGGTTTTGGGGCCTGATCAGTCAACCTCTCAGAGACTAATAAGTACATTTTTAACAAGGTGGCCAAGAATTTAGGACCACTAGAACATGAACTATAGTGTGCATCACACATTTCAATTAATTTGTCTTCTTAAGAATTCCATTTTTAAAAATGTACTAAGTAGTAGGAACTAGGAATAGAAAGACAAATGAAATGGACTCTGTACTCAAGAAATAAATTTAAGTTCAGGATTTACTTAGGCTTTGAGGTGAAAGAAAGCCAATTCATCTTCAACAAGGTGGGAAGTAGAAGCACATTGGATGTGAACAAAATGAAATTGATTTGGGGATCCAGTTCTCAGACTGTCATATAAAATAGAGATATCTAATGGAATATTTAGGTAGGAAATTCAAAGAATGAATTAATTTGGGATTTAGATGAAAGTGGGGGAATAGGAACTCCAATCACTAAAAAAATGAGTTCAAGCTATATAAAACCAATGAGTACTAATGGGAGGGGAAAAAAAGTCTCTGAGGTATTATGTAACTATAAAATTAGGTAGCTTAATAGGTAGAGAACTAGACTGGAGACAGGAAGATCTGGGTTCACATACTCATTTAATGTATCACCATGGGCAAGCCTTTTAACCTCTAAGTGCCCACAGGCAACTGTCAAAGACTATAAGATACAGAACAGTTGTTGAACTTCATTGGTAAAGGGAGTGGTCTATAATGGTGAAATCACAGGTTTGGATAATACATATATGCATATATATGTAAATGTATATATATATAATGTATACATATCTATGTGCATACACACAGATACATATGCATTTATAAAGTATGCATGCATATATGTACTGTAAATGTAATATTTGTGTACACATGTAGTTGTGTGTGCAGATGTACGTGTTTATGTATATGTTTTGCACAGCTGGCAGTGAGGTGTCATGGTTGATAGAGCATTGGGTTGGGAATCAGGAAGACATATCTTCCTGAGTTCAAATCCAGCCTCAGACTAGGTTTGCAACTCTGGGCAAATCACTTAACCCTGTTTGCCTCAGTTTCCTTATTTGTAAAATGAACTGGAGAAAAAAAAGACAAACCATTCCAGTATCTTCACCAAGAAAACTCCTAAAGGGGTGATGAAGAGTTGGACACAATGTAAAATAACTGAACAAAACCAACATTCGGTAGCAATTGTTTGCACAATTTATAAACATCAAAGCACACCTGAGAATAGAGTAAAAGTGTTTAACACCCACCTTGACCTCCCTCAAGAAACTGTTTAGAAGTTGGAAACATTTCGGTACTGAGATTTAGAGAGGTTATCAGTTACTAAAATAGGAGAGACCCCTTTCAAGGCTCAGCTCTGGGTGTCCCCTATAAGAGGCTGTCCTTCATGTCTCATCCTCCCCCCAACCCCCACCCTCAGTCATTACTGCTCTCTCTTCCAAAATTAGTCTATACGTTGCATTTGCCCACATTCCATCTCCTCTGTAGAATGTATTAAGCTTCTGAGGAAAGGGACAGAATTTTTCAGTTTTTATTTTTGGTCTTTGTGTTCCCAGAGTGTAGTTCAGTTCCTTGCACATAATAGGTAACTAACAAATATTTACTGAATTGGGTGGAAGTGAACCGAACTGAGTTGAATTGAATTCAACTGACTTGAATTGAACTGAATTGAATTGAGCCAAATATGTGCCAGTAGGAGTACAGGAAAAGAGAAAGGAGGTATGTAGGAAGAAGTAGCTTGTTTGTTAGCTTCAGAGAAACAAGCCCCTGCAGGAGAGGTCTGGGGAGGTAGTTCCCTCACCACCTCTTCCTGGTGGCCCCTGGGACCAGAGGCATTCAGGTTTTCAGGTGTGCATTCCTCAGTCCAAAGGCGGCCACAAGAGGATTAAAGCTGCAGCACCTGGGACAGCCTGAGATTTCACTGACCTTGGCAGCATTAGATGATAATCTTCCCTAGTAAGGAATTCGTGTTCAGGGTCATGACTGCATTTAGTGCAGCCCTTCTTTCCCTTAGCTTCCATGCACCAGAGTGCCATCTCTCTCATGCTGTTTAAAAGCTATTTTCACCATCATCGCGGCCCCAAAGCCCCCAAACTCCCCCCACGCTTACTAATCTTTCTGCTTATGGTATGTGCTGGGCACTGAAAGCCGGTAACGTTTCCCCACCTGCTTGTCTTCAAAACAATTATACGCCTAAAAGCTCAGGAACAAAACAATTAATAATGTTCGGAGATCGTATTTCCTCCTATTCCCATGTCCTGGGTGATGAGTTGTTTCTTTGTACGGTTAAGGAAAAGTGCTTCTGGAACAGTAAATGGGAGAGAATTGAGATAGAAGTGGGGAATTCATAGGCTCATAGATCTGGAGTTGGAAGAGACCATCTAGTCCAGTCCCGTCATTTTGCAGATGAGGAAACCAAGTCCCAGGGAGATTAAGTGACTTGTGGGTGGTCACAGTGATAGTGAGTATCAGAGATAGGAATCAAACTCAGGTCCTGTGAAGCCAGAGTCACCACTGTCTGGTCTGCCCCACCCTCACATTCCAGCCCTCCTCTGTCTAGCCACTCAAACCCTACACATTTCTCCTAAAAATATTCCATTCCAAATTCCTCCTAGGAGTATTTCATTTGCTCCTTAGCTTGTGAGAAGTTTTTCTTATTTAATAAACAATGTAAAACAAAGTTTACCTGTGATTTCTGAGAGAGTCTCATTTAGAAAATGCAGATAATAATGACAGCTGGCCAGCTAGGTGTCATAGTGGATAGAGTACCAAGTCTGGAGGCAGGAAGATTCTTCTTCCTGGATTCAAATCTGGCCTTAAACACTTTACTAGCTGTGTGACCCTGGGCAAGTCACTTAACTCCATTTGTCTCAGTTTCTTCATCTGTACAATGAGCTGGAGAAGGAAATGGCAAACTCTTCCAGTGTCTTATCCAAGAAAACCCCTACTACTACTACTACTACTGCTGCTGCTACTACTGCTACTACTACTCCTACTACCCCATATAGGATCACATACAACTGAAATGACTGAACAACAAATGGCACCTACCTTATAGTGTTTTTATGAAGATCAAATGAGGGGGCAGCTAGATGGTGTAGTGAATAGAGCACCGGCCCTGGAGTCAGGAGTTCCTAAGTTCAAATCCAGCCTCAGACACTTGACATACTCACTAACCCCAATTGCTCTTCCCCCCTAAAAAAAAGCAAAAAAAAGAGATCAAAATGAGATGACATATATATGTGTACACACATACACACACGTATATATATATGTAGTTAACAAAGCTTAAAGGGATGTGAAAATAAGGGTTATTGTTATGTGGATCAACAACCAGCTAAGGTTTACTAGATCTTAGAATCATAGATTTAGAGGTACAAAGGACCTCACAAGCCCTTCCATGTTCCCTCCTCACTTTACAGATGAGGAAACGGAGGCACAGGGAGGTCATGAGACTTATCCAAGGCTATGCAGCTAGTACCATAAATGAGATTCAACCACAAGTTGTGTCCTGCTTTCCACTAGTCTACACTCAATCTTTACTTAATACATGCATTTGGTCTATTGCTATCCAGCATGTTTGTCTTAGATTAAAAGTTCTGAAAAGGATGAGGGCTAGCTTGTTAACTCATTCTGTTAATAGCAGCAGCAATAGCTATGGCGGCAGCAGCAGCAGCAGCAGCAGTAGTAGTAGTAGTAGTAGTAGTAGTAGGAGCAGGAGGAGCAATAGTAGTAGTAGTAGTAGTAGCAGTAGCAGTAGTAGTAGTAGTAGTACTAGTAGCAGCAGCAGCAGCAGCAGCAGTAGTAGTAGTAGTACCAGTAGCAGTAGTAGTAGTAGCAGAAGCAGTAGTAGCAGTAGCAGCAGTATCAGTAGTAGTAGCAGCAGCAGCAGTAGTAGCAGTAGCAGTAGTAGTAGCAGTACCAGTAGCAGTAGTAGTAGTAGTAGTAGTAGTAGCAGTAGCAGTAGTAGTAGCAGTACCAGTAGCAGTAGTAGTAGTAGTAGTAGTAGTAGTAGTAGCAGTAGCAGTAGTAGTAGCAGTACCAGTAGCAG
>CM053594.1:216658307-216707004 GCA_028646575.1 Pseudocheirus occidentalis
GTAGCAGTAGCAGTAGTAGTAGTAGTAGTAGTAGTAGTAGTACCAGTAGCAGCAGCAGTAGTAGCAGTAGCAGTAGTAGTAGTACCAGTAGCAGTAATAGTAGTAGTAGAAGCAGTAGCAGTAGCAGTAGTAGTAGTAGTACCAGTAGCAGCAGCAGCAGTAGTAGCAGTAGTAGTAGCAGCAGCAGCAGCAGCAGCAGCAGCAGTAGTAGTAGTAGTAGTAGTAGTAATAGTAGTAGTAGTAGTAGTAGTAGAGTAGTACCAGTAGCAGCAGTAGCAGCAGCAGTAGCAGCAATCATCATAACTTGCGTTTTCATACCACTTTGTAATTTCCAAAGGACATTCTTCTTCCATTACCTCATTTAATCTCACAATATACACCTTAACTGAAAGGTTTTTTTATGATAATGCATTGTTGATGCTAATATTGTATGCCGTTCTTTGCCACCTTCTACTCACTGGTGGATTCTATTTCTTATTGTTTATTCATGTCCAGTTCTTCAAGACCCCTGTGGACCATACACTGCCGATGGGGTTTTCTTGGCAAAGATACTTGATTAATCACCAATACCTTCTCCAGCATATTAAGGCAAACAGAAGTAAGTGACTTGGCCAAGGTCACTTGGCCAGTAAGTATCTGAGGTCAGATTTGAACTTAGATTTTCCTGGCCAGGACCAGGTTTTTCTGACTCCAGAAAAAACTCCTGAGCCATCTAACTACCTCTTGGTGTATTTTTTCATGAGGGGTGGGATGATGGTAGTTGAGTTAATCATTTTGTGGACATAAGATGTAGTCTATTCAAATACTCTTTGTTTTCCCCCAAAAGTTTCTGACCTTATGTGGCATGATAGATAATATACTTCCTTTACATGTGTTTATTATTTTTCTCCAATATTTCTCCATTCAATTTAACATGCTAAAGGCTTGACTGAATAGACTATATACAGGGATTATTCCTATACTTTGTGGTTGGATGGGGACTTTTTCCAGGAATGAGCATTAAGGACATGTTTCTTGTATTCCTTGTCTTTTCATAATAATTATTTCTTATATTTTCAAAATGGACATTTGCTCTGGATGACATCTGGCATAACAGGAAAGTGGCAGTTATTTTTAAAGTGTTATTTCTAAAGTCAGTGTGTGGGTTATGAATGTTAAAGAGATTTATAAGATCTTTAGCTATGTTGTAAATCCTTCAGCACATTTTCAAACTCTTCTCAATGCATGATCAGACTTGAAATAAAAGGAATAATTCTGACAAAAATGATATTTCTGTAAAGGAAGCAAGTATAGCATGCGATGGATGGGGGATTAAGACAGTGACCCAGTGATGGGCAGGCTACCCCTGTTTTCTTAGAGGGATGTCTTAATATGGGATAATGCATTGAAGGAGAAAATTAGAAGCTGAAAGGAAGGACCTTTTGGAGGTCCCATGTAAAGTGAAAGGCCTCAAGAGCAAAGAAATGCTCTGTTAAACTGTCTTGATGAGAGACAATTGTGAGAAATTGAGGCAACACCATGGCCAACCTTGGGCAGTCCTCCAACTCCTTTCTACCCATCCTTACTTATAGAATGTGGATACTTTAGGAGCCTCCAAAAATGAAATTCCTACTCACATGCACCCCACCTCAGCCCTGAAATCCTTTAGGAATTTGGTCAACAGAAAGCTGAGAAAATCCATGCTGTTTCATCTAGACAAGGAGATAATCTGTATGTTTCCAGATTTTGGTCAAATTAAAAAATTGGATTCACCTTCTTAATGGAGAGGAGACCATCCTCCATCTATCTTCCATGAACTTTGAGACTCTTTGTTTTGGTATGGTCCCACTGGACCATGGTCATCTATAGCCACAACAAGGTTATATGAGAAAATATTACCTGGCCTCTTCTGTATCTTTAGCTTAGTGGTCAAGAATCTGCACATATATGTTTAGGCTAAGAAATAATGACTTCACTAGGTCTAGGATGGGTTTCTATGTCCCTGTGAGGCAGCAGAAGCTCCTAGAGGCTGGGATGTCTGGGATACTAGGGTAGAGAATTAGAGAAAAGAGTTCCTACAAATCCATCAAGAATCTTAGGAGACCCTGTAGCCCTCCAGTTCTTGGATCTAAAAACCAACTAGAATTGAGATATGAATATGCCAATTTCCTCCTCCACCACCATTGCCATTTATCCTGAAGATGGAGTCAGTCCTATGTCCAGATGGATGTCTGATTCCTTCTTGTCTTGGGAATAGGGATTATTAGTCATCAGAAAGAATAGGTGTCAGCTGGCATGAAGAAAGCAAGCCTTACAAATCCAGCTTACAGCTTTGGAATGAAATATTACAGAAATCTTGGGGATGACCAATAAGTGGGAAACCTGGAAATATTGCAGCAGATACTGAGTTTTCTAGATTTTTATCATTTCTATCAATTGACACTTCTGAGTTCCACAGAAAACTGATCATTGGTGTCCATGATGACCTTGAGACCTAGCAAATCTTGAAGTACTATTGCAATAACTGAAGGAAGCTTCTGTTAAAGTTTGCTTTAGGGAAGAAATGAGGAGTAGTGCAAATAATAGTAATTATCACTCAGTTGCATAAAATATTTCTCAGTATAGAAAATAGTCACATACAATCAATTAGCTAATTTATTGAGAACTTACTGTGTTCTAGGCATTGTGCTAAGCACCAGAAATACAAAGAAAACAGTGAAAATACTCTCTTCCCTCAAAGAGTTAACATTCTGAAATAAGAGACAACAGGTAGATAAATAGGTATATGCAAGATATAAAGAATGCTTGGAAGGTAACCTTTGAGGCAAAGGCATTGGTAGCTGGCCAGACTTAAAACAAGACCTATGACTCAGATCATGAACTTCTTATTGCAAAATCCATATTTAAATAGAAGAAAGTAGGGAAAACCACCAGACCATGTAGGTATGCCTAAATAACACTTCTTACAAATATGAAGTGGGAGTGGTGACTATATTTAAAGGGTAAGATCTGGCAGATAGAGTATCTGAAGAACTATGGACAGATGTCCACAATATTATACAGGAGACAGCAACAATAAACATTCCAAAGAGAAAGAACAGCAAAGTAAAGTGGCTGTTTGAGGAGGCTTTTCAAATAGCTGAAGAAAGAAGCAAAGGGAAAGGGAAAGGAAAAAAAGGGAAAGATGAATGTAACTGAATGCAGAACTCCAGAGAATAGAGGAGGAGGGATAAGGTTTTCTTAAGTGAGCAATGCAAAGAAATAGAAGAAAACAATAGAATGAGGAAGATGAAAATCTTTTCAAGAACATTAGAGATATGAAGAGAGAGTTTCATGTAAAAATAGGCATGATAAAAGAAAAAAGGTAGGGATTTAATAAAAATAGAAGAGATTCAGAAGAGGTGGCAAGAACATACAGAAGAACTATTCAAGAAAGATTTTAGTTATCACCAATAACTATGATGATGTGGTTACTGATCTGGAGTCATATATCCCAGAGAATGAAGTCAAGTGGGCCTTTGGAAGCTTTGTTAACAATAAAGCTGATGGAGGTAATAGAATTCCAGCTCCTCTACTTAAAATCCTAAAAGATGATGCTATTAAAATGCTGCAACTATGCCAGGAAATTTGGAAAGCTCAACAGTGGCCATTGGATTGTAAAAGATCAGTTTACATCCCAATCATAAAGGAGGGCAATACCAAGAAATATTCAAATTACTGAACAATTGTGTTCATTTCACACGCCAGAAGATTATACTTAAGATTCTCTATGCTAGGCTTCAGCGAAATGTGAATCAAGAATTACCAGAAGAGTATGTTAATTTTCAAAGAAGCAGAGAAATCAGAAACCAAAATGCCAATATTTGCAGGATTATGAAGAAAGCCAGGGACTTCTAGAAAGACATCTACTTCTGTTTCATTGACTACACCAAAAATTTTGGCTGTGTAGATCACAACAAAATGTATCAGGACCTCAAAATGATGGAAATACTAGATCATCTTACTTGTCCCTTGAGGAAAATGTATTCAGGTAAAAAACCAGCAGTTAGAACTGAATATAGTACGACTGTTTGGTTCAAGATTGGAAGAGGAGTATGACAAGGCAGCATATTGTTACCTTATTTATTTAAATTATATGCAGAGTACATCATGAAAAATGCCAAGCTGGATAAATAAAAAGCTGTAATATCCATAATCTCAGATATGTGAATGATATCACTCTGATGGCAGAAAGTAAGGAAGAATTAAGAAGCTTCTTGATCAAGATGAAAGAAAAAGTGTACAAGTTGGTTTGAGGGTTAACATTTAAAGTAAAACAAAAAAAATCCATCTAAGATCTTGGTAACTGGTCCCATCACTTCCTGACAAATTAAAAAACAAAAAACTGGAAGCAGTGTCAGATTTTATATCCCTGAGCTCAAAGATCACTACAGATAGTGACTACAGCTATGAAATTAAAAGAGGCTTGCTCCTTCGAAGGAAAGTTATAGCAAATCTGGACAGCGTAGTAAAAATCAGAGATATCACTTTGCCAACAAAGGTTTGTATAGTCAAAGCTGTGGTTTTTCCAGAAGCAATGTATGGCTATGAGAGCTGGGCTGTAAGGAAAGCTGAGCGTTGCAGAACCGATGCTTTCAAATGAAGGCTCTGGAGAAGACTTTTGAGAATTCCTGTGATAGCAAGGATGTCAAATTAGTCAGTACTAAAAAAAAAAGGAAGTAATTCAGACTATACACAGCAAGGTCAAATACTGGAGCCGGCTACATAATAAGAATATGGGACTCATTGGAAAGGACCCTGATGTTGGGAAAGATTAAAGATAAAAAATATGGGAAAGCGGAGGGTGAGATGGATAGACAGCTTCATGGAAGCAACAAACATGAGCTTGGTTAGACTTCAGGAGATAGTAGAGAACAGAAGGGCCAGGTATACCCAAGTATCTATGGTGTCATGAAGAGTCAGACATGACTGAACCACAACGTAGTGTCTTTATAGTCTGTCCCATTTCTTCCCAACATTAAGTTCCTAAGTGACAAGGACTCATTATAAATCTTCATATCCTCTAGTGTCAATACATTTAACATACAGTAGATGATCACTAAATATCTGATAAATGAATTTATTAAGTAGAACATAATGCCACACAACCACAACTATCTTGAGGCTCTCTCAAAAACTCATCTGGGTTTTATAAGAGAGATTTCAAGGACAGATACTTCAGAGTTTTTTCTATAAAGGTCCTGTTGGTTCCAAATATGAGGATCATTATCTTATAAAGTAAAAATGAAATGAATACTATACTGGCATTAATTCATTCTCACGAAGTTTCCTCACACGTAGAGGAAAATTCAAAACACTAGAGAGAATGCTGGAGATAACAAATACTTTTCTCTACATGGTCACAATAAGACTATTGTTAAAGCAAAGCCAAGGAGAAAGACAAAGTAAAGGAGATATAAGAAGGTAGAAGGTATTTTTAAAAAATCATTGCTTCTAATTAGATTCATGTCTGAGTCACACTAAAAACTTAGGAAAACGTACAGCACTGAGAATCTTTACAATACTGAACTGAGAACCTGTTTTCTATTTTTTCCCCAGTCCAGAAGCAACTATTGGGAGGGAGTTTTGATAATTGATAAAATTAGGTAGAGAGATAGACTGTATTATCACTAAGTTCCTTCTAGGTCTAAAATCCCATGAGCATATAAGTCTAGAGAAAGCAATTTGCATCTAACATATAATTTTTTAAAACCACATAAGAGCAATGTAGAAACCCAAATTTGAGCTTAAATACATTGTCAAAAATATGGACTATAGGAGAAATAAACAAGACAGGAATCCTCAGAGATGAGAAGTGTTAAGCTAAAAATTCATCTGAAACTCCAAAATTACCTTCAGAAGAACTTCCTTCCTCTTCAGTTTAATTCTTTTTGTTTCCCTTAATTTCAGTATATACTCCATACTCATTACTCCCTAGAATTTAATGTGCTCTCTTCCATCTCCTAACATTGGCTACCTTAGAGTTTATATGCTTATCTACCATCCTCCCACTGACACTCGATCAATATTTTGTAGATATCTTAAACTTAACATGCTCAAAACTGAAGTCATCATCTTTCCCCCATTAAATCCCCTTTGCTTTCTAACTTCTCTATTACTGTAGAGAGAATCACCATCCTGCCAGTCACCCAGGTTCATGACTTAGGTGTCACTCAAATCCTCACTCTTTCACACTCCCCATGTCCAATTGCCAAGCCCTGTCAACTGTACTTTCATAAGAGCTCTCATATATGTCCCCCTTCTGTCTTTGACATTGCCAGTACCGTGGTCCAGACCCTCATTCATCCTGGACTATCCCAATAGCTAGCTGCCACAAGCCTTTCCTCACTTCAGCCCATCCCAGTTGTCTTCTGTCAAACTGATCTTCCAAAAAGACAGATTTGAACATGTCACACCACTATGCAATGACATCCAATGACTCCCTATGAACTCCCATATCAAATATAAGATCCTCTGTTTGGTCTTTTATAATACAGCCCTTTCTATCTTTCTTATACCCACCTGATGACTCCTTTGTATACTCCGTGAGTCAATGATTTTAATTTTATTTTATTTTTTGTTTCTCCGAGAAGATAGTCCATCTCCTGATTTGGGGCATTTTTTCCTGACTATCCCCCAGACCTGGATCTCCTCGTCTCTGTTTCTTGGTTTTGCTGGCTTCCTTCAAGTCTTGCCTAAAGTCTCAGCTTCTGAAAGACTTTCTTTAATCTTAGTAACCACCTTCTGAGGTTATCTCCAGTAAACAACTATAGTAAATTATACTGTTTATCATTTATACATTGTTGGTTATGAGTTGGCTGCAAGCTTTTTAAGAGCAGTAACCAATTTTTGTCTTTCTATGAGTCCCCAGCCTTTAGCACATTGCTTGGCACATAGTCTACTATCTAATCAATATTTCTTGACTTGAATATAGTATCTTTGAGGGCAGGAATTATTTTCACATCATTATTTCATATTTTTGTTGTATTCATGTCAAATCTTCATATTTCTAGTGATCAGCAAAGCACCTTTCCATACTAGGCACTCAAAAAAGTCTGGTGAATGGAATTCTTAAATTCATATCTTTGAAGACGTATATCTTTGGAAAAACCACACACAGTGGTTTTTAGACTCAAGTACATCAAGTCAAGACAAATCTACTACCACTATTGATGTGTTAGCAATGGAAATAGTTAGCATGTACTAATGAGGAATAAGACAGAAAAAGGCACCTATTTCAGTAACATGAAAATATAACATATTAGCCTGTAATTTTAGAGATTTTCTAAGGCTGTTAGTGATTTTATTTGTCCTATTTCATAGTATTTTATTTTTTTCTAATTATATATAAGGATGGTTTTCAACATTCACTTTTGTAAGATTTTGAGTTCCAAACTTTTTCCTCTCTCTTTCCTCTCCCTCTCTCTCCCTAGTCATTTTAAAAGCCCCTCATGCATTTTTCTGTCTCCTGAATGTTTCTATAGAACTTATAAAGTCTTCAGTTAAAATTATATTAAGCTATTTTAATATGATAATAGTATACGCTATAATAATTAATTAAATTAGTTAAAATTAGATTAAATATTTTAATATAACATGATGTAATACCATATAATATTATAATAATAAAATATTAATATTAGATTAAAGTAATCAGTAGTGTTTTACAGAGTCAGTTGCATATGTGTGTATGTTTAAATGTGCAAACGTATAGCATGATATATCAACAGCACAGAATTTTCAGAAAATAGCAAATAATGTTCATGCTGACTTAAAACAACACCAACAATCCTCTGAACAAGAAAGCACATTTATCGTAATGATAGCAGCAACCTAAAGTCAACTAGAAATATTTTTTTTACCCACGGAAACGGGTGAAATATATTTTTTCTCATTGAAATAAGATGGTATTGAAGAAGTTAAATTGTTCAAGGTTAACCAGCCTAATCTGAAAGAGAGGAAGTTTACCCTTCATTTCCCCACAGATTCTCTTTAATTTTGAAGTCACATTGACAGGTGGCCTCATCACTCAGGGCACTACAGACCACCTTGAAGATATCAGCACCAGTGGCCTTTGAAGTCAGAATAATCAACAAGCCATTTGATCCTCTATCAGATGCAATGGCCCCACAGAAAAGGCCAGCTCTCAGGTATACTGATTGTCTATCAAATGGGGATAACTTGATATGGCTTACTGGGGTAAATTCATAGACCTCTAATGGGACAATATAGTAGAGAGCAATTTGCATTATAAGCAGATTTTCACTTAACAAGGGATTGCTGATATTTTCCATTTAAACCTTCATTGAAACTTGCCCTTGAAAATTTCCATCAAAGGATACAGTGGTTTAGTATGTATGTATGTACGTATATAAGTATGTGTAAAAAAAAATTGCTTTCCAAACAGGAAAATTAAGTTGTGTTTTACAGGCAGATAAACCATTTTATGAACTGCGAATGATGTGATCAATGTTTTACTTCATAAAAATCACAGATGGTCCAAACAGAGGAATCAGATTCTACTTCCTCTAAGACATACGAAGGACAAAGAGGAAGGATGTCTGTACTGGAAGTGGGATTTTTTTCCCCATGAGACAGAACAATAGGGGGAAAGTTATTTCTGAATTTTGAACTTCTCTACTTGATGATTGCTGTTAAGATGGCTACTCATTATACCTTTTCAAATGACTTCTGATACTTAGGAATGTACACTTAGTGTACTAGTTAAGAGTCCACAAATCTTCATTTATTGAGTCTTTTTACTCTTTGCAGAAAGCAAACCCCAATCTTAGTGCCAATAGTCAGAAAATTTGTGTTGATGCGCTGTATTGAAGGGAGATGGGAGCAACATTTATGTGACCATCCACGGCTCACACATGGCTGTGTTTCATGTTGAGATGACTGGATGTTATGCAAATACTGGAAAGGAAGTACTTTTCTCCTTAGATGGCCCTGACTTTCTCAAGACTAATTATACATGTCATGAGTAAAATGAGAGTATAGTCTCCCCACTGTGAAACAGCTATCTAATGTGCTTCCCATGGCCTGGGGTCTTAGGAAACCTCTTTATTACCAAGTTTTCAGGTGTGTCATACCTTGCAGGGGTTGTTTGTGTGTGTGTGTGTGTGTGTGTGTGTGTGTGTGTGTGTGTGTGTGTGTTGGGAGGGGGAAGGTTCAAACTAAGTCCCTGACAGGGGACAGCTCCCATGATTTATTGTATGCTGGGAAAACAATATTGTGGCTGTTACCTGCACTTCATCTCTCACAATCCTGTGACAGCTGAGGCCTTGAGCCTCACTGCCCCCGGTCATATCTTCAAGTAGTAACTTTGACACTGAAAGCAAATGGAAGGGGGAAAGAGGAGGAGGCAGAGGTGTGGATCGAAGGAGGAAAAGCATCTGAGGACTGACTGTAGATAGCCATCCTGGAGGGGAGATTGATGTGACTTTTCATTAAGAGCTATAGAGACAATTTTTATGGGGCTATTTTTGTTAAGGTGATTGTTCCTAATAATTTCCTCCTTCAAAAATCTAACCATTGAGTTTGTGCAAAGCAAAGAAAGGTTGTGAAATTTTTGCCACAAGAAAAAAGGCAAAAAACAAAAGGGAGGGAGAACTCAGCTTAGTCTTGTACATTCACTTCCATGCCCACAGGAATAATAAATAGGTATATGAAGAGAGGCATTAACAGTTAGTAGGTCCTACTACCAGCAAAACTTTCTTTATCTAGTTTTTACTTCTTCTCTTTTACTCTTAAGTGTTTATATTATATATAAGTAGAGTTGAAATGGGTATCTACTATGATGTACTTCAATTCTGGAAAGATCTCTCCTTCCTCAGTCCAAAACTGTCTCTTCCAACAATCCTTTTTGGTGCCTAAAATTCAAGCAATGTTTCTTCCTTCTCTTGCTTGGTTTGTCCATTTACCCAATGTTTATTAAAAGATTAACAATGAACAGCAATACAACCAATTAAACTTGTAACAGTTTATTTATATTGATTGCAATGCATGAAATATGACAACGATTTTTTGGTCATTCCCACTCAGTTCTCATGAGCTTTTCTAGCTAGGCTGCTGACTCATTCCCATCCATACCTTCTCATATAATAGTTGTTAGTGAGAACTCTATTCTTCTGGTTCTACATTTTCTTTCTTTTCTATTTTTTTAAATTTGCTTTGCATTATAAAATTCAACCACGTGCCATAACTTCTGGGTTAAGAAATTACCATCTTTAGGAGCTTCCTTGACTAGATGATCTCTGGGGTTCCTTTCAACTCTGAGATTTCTTGATCCCATGAAAGGAAATGTTTTTACAGCCTTTACTGTAGTTCAGGCTTTTTGAGTCAGAGAAAATATTGAATTATTTTGCTACCCCAACAGAGAAGATCCTACTGTCCTGCCCTGGGGAAGGTGACCCTGTTTGGGAGGATTTGATGTTGGCACAAGAGAAGGAGATGTCATAGCACTAGTAATTTGGCATGCACTCCAAACAGGGGAGAAGGATGTGGAAAAAAGAAGTCAAAGAGGAGCCCCAAATACATTTTGTCTTGTTTGTGCAACTTTGCCTAGAGGTGGCACTAACATAGGATCGTGTCTATGTAGGGAAAATACCATTGCTATTTCTACTTTTTCCCCTGATGTTGACAGAGTTGAAAACTTCATGGGCTTTAAAAGACCTAAAACTCTCTGGGTATTGTGGTGCTCAGTAAAGATGACTTGGCAGTAAAATAACAAGGGAAATTTCAACAATATGATTTAATTGTTGGTCATTTTTACCAGAAGTTTTCTCACCCATATGTCATTTAAGTTTTGTAAAAGTTAGTTAAACTCAAAGGTTTTAAAAAAATGTATTGACCTGTTATAAAATCCCATCTTTTGGGATGGCTAGGTGGTGCAGTGAATAGAGCACCAACCCTAGAGTCAGGAGAACCTGAGTTCAAATTCGACTTCAGACACTTAACACTTACTAGCTGTGTGACCTTGGGCAAGTCACTTCACCCCAATTACCCTACATTCCCACCTCCAAAAAGCAAAAAAAAAATAAATAAATAAGTAAAATAAAATCCCAGATTTTACTGTTATTATTATTAAATAGTAAATTTGTCTCACCTTCAAATACAGGGGAGTCACCATTTGGATTGTAACTCAGTCTTGGATGTATTTGCTGTTCAAGGAATGAGAAATGGAAATAAAGCAAACCAAGATCAGTGAAGCACTTGGACTCAACCAAGAGTGCCCATAGAGGAGGTCCATGATGGAAATGACATAGGACACGATTCTCAAAGACACAAGAAAAAAAATAAAAAACAAAACAAAAACCTTTGAAGCTCATCAATCATCCCCTCTCCACAAAATAAGTGTAAATCAAGAAAATATCAGTAATTACCAAACTATAACTGCTTTCTCATCTATAAAATATTTTTTTAAATAAGACATATCCATACCTACATTGAAGGTATTATTGATGAAGGTGTAAGAAGGGAACACAAGTCATATTCTACAGCAAGTCAAATGAGTGAATGAGTGAATAACTAAAAAGCATTTATTAAGCAATCCTATTTGTCAAGTACTCTGCTAGATATTGGGGAAAAGTGAGGCAGTTCTCACTTTCAAGGAGCTCACATTCTAATTTTGGAAGACACACATAGTAAGGGTTCAGATGTAGAGCACATAGGAGGATTCAGTGATCCTAAGGATATAGATGCAGGGTGAAAGGTTAGACTTGGGGTCCTATGAATATATTGTAAAGTCAGATGATGATGTATGAACGTATAGAAGATTTAATGGTAGGGCAGACTGTAAAACTTGGTGGTTCTACATCTTATCAGAAGAAAAATTAGCAAATCCTTTTTCATCTAAATTATATGAGTGGCTAAATCTCCTTGGGAGGGTAGGTTACAGGGGCCTAATTCATCATCTTTGGGAGATAAGAAGTTCTAAGGTTTGAAGTGAAGTGAGAACTCTAGGCTCTCTACCAAAGTAGTAGGGAACATGGGGTGATGTTTAGCCAGGATGGATGAGGGTGAAAAGATTATTGGAAGAAATGTTAAGGGGAAAAGGACTTTTTATGGCATCTATTCTCATTGGAGCCATCAAATAAATAGGTTCAAATTTAAAGTCCACATCTTTCTAGTCACACAATTGACTGAAAAGTCTAGAGAAGTAGATATCCCACTGTGGGATTGTTTACTATTAAAATATTTTACTCATTTAAAAACAACAAATATCTACTTTATGATTGTCCTCTAAACAGGTGTTTCCTATGCATGCTTTGAAATTCTGTACAAAATACATTGAAAGATGTAGCAATAGAGAAAATTTTGTTTGATGTTCCTTGGGTTATTAATATCAAATAAGACATAAAGTAAGAAGGCATGTGCTCACCTAAGGTATTTGCCACTGTCATGGAAGAAAAATCAGTAGAGATAAAAGTATAATTTCTATACATAGTGACATCCTCTACATCAGCGATTCTCAACCTGTGGATCGCGACCCCTTTGGGGGTCGAACAGTCCTTTCACAGGAGTCACAGGGGTTTCCTAAGACCATAGGAAAACACATATTTCCGATAGTCTTAGGAACCAAGGTACCACTCTTCTATCCATCTCTAGGTAGGTCTGCGCACATGCAGATATGCCCACACACGAATATTAAAGGGTTGTGGCATTAGGAAGGTTGAGAACCACTGGTCTATATGCTCCTCTTTGCAAATAATGATGTACCAATTTAATTAAGTCCTGGAATGCTATAGCAGCTTCTGTATGAATTACAATCCATCCAAAGTATTCCACATAGCAATCTACAGAGCAAAATAAAAGTGGATACAAAAACCTATGATCCAGATTATGATATGAAGTTGAATAGACAAGTTATAGACTTCTTCCATCTATACATATTTCTTCTATGAGCAAGGAAAGGCAACAAGCACATATTGAGCACATGTGTCCCAGGCACTGTACTAAGGACTGGGGATACAAATTTAAGCAAAAAAGACTATCTTTGCCCTTCAGGAGCTTGTAATTTAATGGGGAAAGATAACATAAAAGGCAACTGGAAGTAGAGCAAGGTCAAGTGAGACCACTGAGTCTTAGGACATTCACTGTAGGGAACAGACATTGACAATGAGCAGTGAGCTTTCCCAAATTGCACAAGGGGAGGAAGTTGACTAGATTGCATTTGGGAAATAGCTCCGTTACTGTTGGTGTTCTAGTCACTGCACCACCTAGCTGCCCCACTTCCTATTATTCTTTTGAAATTTTATGGATGTTGGTGTAGCATAAAGTCTTTTTATTGGTCATCCCTCACTTCTAAGTAAGAAGAATATCTCATTTTCTGGTTATACACTTCTTTGATGCAAAGGCTCATGATTTCAATATAAATATATGTCTGGAATTGTTGCGTGGTTATGAGTCAAAGAATGAGACTGAGGATCATACAAGAAGTAATGGAAGATACATAGGTGTGAGCAGCTTGTAATTTCTGTAAACAAGTCATTATGTGTAAGTGATAGGAAGAATGTCATGAAAGAAGTGTATAACCAGAAAATGAGATAGTCTTCTTACTTACAAGTGAGGGATGACCAATAAAAGGACCTTATGCTACACCAACATCCATAAAATTTCAAAAGAATAATAGGAAGTAGGGCAGCTAGGTGGTGCAGTGAGGAGAACACCAACCTTGGAGTCAGAAGGACCTGAGTTCAAATATGACCTTAGACATTTGACACACTTACTAGCTGTGTGCCCTTGGCCAAGTCACAATTCCAATTGCCTTACCTTCACCCCTCTTAAAAAATGAGTAAGAGGAAGACCCTTAGCATCCCTCCTTTTTCCCTACTCTCTGCCATGGCAGATTTATAGGAGAATACAGGAAAAAAAAGTCGCTGAAAATAGGCATGTATATATGGGTTTCATTCACCATTGTTAGATGAAGTACTCACTTTAATGATTTCAAATACCTGAGTATTATGACTCCTCATAATTCATTTACAAAAGCTTTCTTTGACTCCACTTCTGTCTCAGTTTGATGAAGGGAAAAATATTTTGTCAATACATTAGTTAAGGAAGAGGGGCACATGCAAAAAATTATTCTTTTCAATATAAGTGGTGGCTTTGGAAGGAAAAAGAAGAGGCCACTTAGGAGAGCTTTGGGCTTCAGTGTCAGAAAGCTATTCCCCACCTCTTAGTGGTATTGTTTATCTACTCTCTTCCTACCCTTTAAATGATTCTTTACCCCTTTCTAGCTCCACTTCTGCCCTGGCAGCTGGACCGGACCCTCCCTCTTAGACTTTTCTATATCCCATATAAGCACTTACGCTCTGAGTTCCATTCCTTGTGGACGTTACTCGCTGTAAACCTAATAAAATTGATTATTTTCCTAATGTGTTATTAAATATTATTGTTTAATATAGTACCTTCCATCAAATGAAAACGAAAATTTTCATTTTAACAGAGAATTTGTGGAAAGAAGACTTTAACCGAGAATCAAAGGATTTCAGATTTGGAAAGGACCTCAGAGGTCATTTAGTCTAATGTAAAAGAATTCTTAGGACAACACCCCTGACAAATAGTTACCCAACAGTGCATTTAAACCTTTGACAGATCTAATTGTCAGGAAGCTTATGCTAATATTCAGGAGAAATCTACCTTTCTATAACATCCTGCCATTGTTCTGTCCTCAGAGACCAGTCAAAATAAAGGCAATCTATTTCCCACATGAAAACCCTTTAACTACATGAAGTCAGTTATTATCTGTTCCCACTGCTCCCCCTTCCACTCTCCCTTCTGGTTTCCAAGAGAAAAATCCCTATGTCCTTGAACTCATCTTCTTATGACAAAGATACTTTTCTTGGGATGCACTCCAATTTGTCCATGTCTTTCCACAAAATGAGCTTCCTATTTATCAATATCACTTTTTTCAATCAAATTTTATCAGTATACTCTAGATGTAATTTGAATAGGACAGAATAGAGAGGAAACATTGCCTCCCAGATTCTAGATTTTATGACTCTTTTAATACAGACCAGGATGCTTAGGTCTTTTTTTGGCCTTCATGTGGTACTATACTCTCATATTAGGTATTTTAGCACACCAGAAACAACCCAATCTCTTTCATACAAACAGTTATGTTACCCATGTTTTCTCATTCTGTTTTTCTGTTGTATTATTCCCCTCAAGGCAACGTCTAAGACTTCATATTTATTCATGTTAAATATAACTGAATGAGATCTAGCTCACCTTTCCAGTCCACTAAATTGTTCTTGAATTGTTTTTCTATTTTCTAGTGGATTATCAGTTTCTCCCAACTCTGTCACCTGCTAATTAATAAATGTGCCATCTATGCTTTTTTCAAGTAATTTAAAAAATGTTCAGCTACATCTACAACTACTACTATGACTGATATTACTGTTGATGATGGTGGTGGTGATGAATGGTGAAAGTGGTATGGGAAGCCCCTGATCCAGCAAATTTCTGTATCACCAGATTGTAACCTTTCCTTGGTATTTGTGGATTCCCTTACTCTAGCAGCTTTGTTTGTTGTTACTGGTTTTGTTTAAGCTCCCTGATCCTTCAGACTGAAGACCTTGAATTGACTATGACTTTAATTCCTGTTTATTATTTTCAAGCCTTCCGATGGATGACCCATAGCTGTTTCATATATTTGTAATTTCATGAGTTCACAAGACCAAGAAAACTTCAAGTAGTGGGGAAATTGCTGGTGATTAACCTCTTTGTATACAGCTACGTTCTTGATACCTCGGACATGTTCTGCTCCTACTCATATACACTGAGTCACTAACTTGCCAGAACTTTTGATCTATTGATTAAACAGTAAATCAATAAGCATTTCTTAATTTATTATGATTTGCCAGACCAGAGGCAGCAGGGCATAATGAATATGATGCTGGCCTTGGAGTCACAAAGACTGGAGATTATCTCTGCTTTATCCTGTATATATCTTGCTTGTACATATGTGTTTGTATGTAGTCTTCCTCACTAGCCTGTGAACACCTTGAGACAATGAAGTGTGTTTGCTACCTTCCCCCTTTTAAAAATTCCTTGTGCTTCACCCAGTGTCAGGCACATAGTAGGTGACTGATAAATGCTCATTTGCTTAATTTGACTTGAATTCAAGTCCTTTCTTTGATACATACTGTCTGGTAATCTTGCATAAGCCACTTAACTTTTCACAACACTCCAGAGTGCCAGATTAAAATGTAATTGGCAGATGTTTAACAAAATAAATCAATATATGATAAAACATAGATAACATGACATTTTAAAAATAAATCTATTTATGACCCACAAGGATCTTTATGCACAACTTAGTAGTCCTTCTTTTTAAGTCTGATATCACTTTTCTAAGATCATAAATTGCTGGGAAGGTGTCAATCTTATCAAATAAGTGAATGCACTTTAATGTTGAATAATGCCTGCTTCATTTGTAAATAGTTACATGTATGAGGTGCTACTTTTGACCTTCCAGGATGTTTCCTTTTCTGGGAGTTCCCTATAGCAATAAAATAATAGGAATAATCCCGCAACTATGTGCCAGAGCTGGGGGAAGGGGAGAGAACCTGTGACTTTGAGGCCATGTGTGGTCCTCTAGATCCTCAAGTGCAGCCTCTTGACTGAGTCCAAGTTTTATAGAATAAATCCCCTTAATAAAAGGATTCTACAGATTCCCTGCTCCAATGCCAGACATTCTACTATGCCCAGGGAGAGATTTTCAAGATCCTAGTCTCTTCCACACTACACTGAGGTGTCAAAATAGAATTATGCGATGTTCTTATTTTAGCAATCCTTCAAAATGCTTACAAAATTAATATTAACTAATGAATTAATACCTTGATTTTTATCTACCTCAGATATTTATCAGCTATGTGACCCTGGGCAAGTTACTGAACCTCACATAGCTTCCAGTTTTCTCGTCTGTAGAACATGTAGGGTGGACTCCACGATCTCTGAGATCCCACCTAGGTCTATATTTACAATCCTATGAGACCAGTTAGGAGAGGGTTGCAATTATATTCAAATACTCAGATTCATACAAATACTCAGATTCATTTGTGAGTTCATCTATGTTAATCCTCCCCTCAGTGATACAGATCACAAACTGTGTCTCCCCAGCTTTTGAGATTCGTGTCTATGTCTTCACATAAGGTCACCATGGGTGGTATATGTATATGAGTATGTGTGTGTATGTGTAACCAATGGATCCGTTTTTTCCTCTGAAACTCTGGGTATGGCCATGGAGCAATTGTCTTCCTTTCTTGTGATTTGACCAGTCCATCTCATTTTATGATCATACATTTCTTTGATTGCACCCTTTACTTTAGTTCTTGTTGGGTCTTTACTTATTATATATTGTAGCCTGATCCATGGCCCTCTGAGTTTTATTCATTTTCAGTTCTTCAGAAACTATTGTTTTCCATGACTCATCATCACACCATATAGGTAGAATGTTAGCTTTAGATGAGCCTTGGTTTCCAGGATAAGTTTGTCATCACTGAAGGAGCTTTGTGAATTCAATTCAATGTAATTAAAATTTATTAAGTGCCAACTATGTGTCAGGCACTGTAGTAAATGCTGAGGATACAAATGAGTGAAAGAAAGGCAATCTCTGCCTTCAAGGACCTTAGACTCTCATGAGGGATGATAATACACAAAAGAAGCTGAAAAGTAGGAGGTGACTACCAGTGTGTAACTCCATTGATGGAAAATGGAGGGTTACCTGGAAAGTTCAGAAGCTCCGGGGGTAGTTTACTGCTGTGCTCCCCCGATCCTCTGATCAGAGAGGAAAGGCAACTGCAGGAGTTGAGAAGTTATTGATATCTCAAGCTGAGTCAATCAGCCTGGTGGTGAGATTTTAGGTGATTATTAGCTTATTCTGGGGAAAGCATGATATTTTGTGTAATCAAAACCAAACAGAACTGCTAATGGAAAATGAAGAATTACCTGGAAAATTCTGAGCCCCCTATAAAGGATCCCTGAGATAACCTTGGTAGATTTCCTCCTCCTTTTAAATTCAGAGTCTAGTTCATTTTTGCAGTGTCTGTTCAAAAGACAGATCTATATGCTGATTAGGAAGCTCTGTAGGCTATCCAACTAACTGCTTGCCATGATCTGGACAACAGTCATTCCTCATCCCTATGGTTTTTCCTGGGGATATTGACACACCATCTCTTTTGAGTGATTATGGATATTGCCCCCAAAAGCGCTGCAACATTCTGTCTTGCTCTATTCCTTTTAAGACCCTTTTAGAACAAAAGCATTAAATATACCACCTGAATCCCATCCCACCGCACCCCAACTCCTGAGTACAGCAAACAAAATTAAAATAGGATTAGGAAATATTTTAATACTATAGGAATATATGTAGTTTTCTAAGTCAACATGTGCTCTGCAGTGATCTTTATGTATAGTGTTAATTGTGCCATTTCTGAGTTTGACATCATTGCTTTGGAATATATGGTCACTATGTCTTAATTTCCACTTTCTTCTAAGAGAGAAGACACCATTTACTGTGTGTAAGCTCCTTGAGGTCAGGAACCATTTTTGCATTTTTTGCACCCTCACTTTTCAAAGCTCCTGGTGCATTGTAAAAGCATTGATCAACATCAGTACACTGAATGCAGAGAGCTCTTCTTTTTTAGAGAGAAAGTTTAGATAAAATACAATCCCAGTTTTGCTAATTTTATTGCTCTTGCTTAAATTATCTGGCACAATAAGAAAACTCTTAGACCTTTAAAATATTTAATAAAACATTCAAAAGAATATATGGTCACTTCACTACCACAATGTGACATCAGAGTAATACTTTGAAGGAATCCAAATGTGATTTAAAAAAAAAAAAGGAGAGGGCCTGGACCAAGAAAAGAAGGAAGGAATATGTAAGGCATTTCAAAGAAAGAATTGGCTTAACCTGGACTTATTGACTATAGAGACTGAAGATAAGAAAAGACTCAAAGAAAGAGACCAAGGTTTTGAGCCCCAAATCCAAGAGCTCAGTTCCTCCTCAAAGCAAGTCCTAACATGGAACTAGTAAGGCATCTACTCTGGGCTTTCCCACTCGTAGCAAAATTACAACAAGCTATTCTTCAGTTGTTCCTGTTTGAAAGCTGAGCAAAAATATTTCCTTTCCACCCTTACATCTGTTGCATCCAAAGGTAGATTCCCTGTGAAAAGAATTCTGGTAACTCAACATTTTCCGGGAGTCTCTCCAAAGTTTGGCTGTGGCCTGACTAAGCAGGGCAGCACCAGATATGGGGCAATAAATGTCAATTTCCTGGCTTCTTATCCATCTTCTTCTTCTATCTCTGCCCCTTTAGACCAGGAACTAAACATTCTGGAATTCCCCAAAGGGAAAGACAGCCATAGTTAGCTGCCATAGTACTTCCAAAACCAAATAGCAGTTGAGTTGATGATAACAACAGACAACTTTGACGTAGCACTTTACTTATGATATTTCATTTGAATCTCCCAATTACCCTGGGAGGGAGTTACAAATGTTACATGTATGTAACACATAGACACTAAAGCTGAGAGATATTAAGGACTTACTTATGCAGGTCACATAGATAAGATGTGAAGCAGGATTTGAACTCATGTCTCCCAGATTCTCCTTGCTCCCTCATTGTTACTACTCTCCCTGATCCCCCATACAACAGTAACATTTCCTTCACAGGCATATGCCAACTCCTAGAAGAAGTGACTACAGAGACAAGCTCTCATTCTATGTACATCAGGGAGAGTCTACATTTATTAGGGCATGCTTTCAAAAGGGATTGTGAGAGAACAATTCATCCCTTCTCCCCAATCAATGGAAGAGAACAAGAATCTAAGGTGCAATTAAAGCTAACAGACTGACTATGTCATAATAGGACCTGCAAGAGAGTGACAGAGACTAGTCTGCTCATCTGACTACCTGAAGGATGTGCTTTGATCTGGGGAAAGATACATATCTTTAGATACACCCGCCCCCCACTCTCCCCCACTTTATCCTTCCTGTGTTAACTTTAAGTAAGGCTACTGTCAATTCTTTTCCTTAGGCAGACACAAAGCTTCCTAAGAAACCAAATTCAAGAGGAGAATTTATACTGGTTACCCAGTATAAAGTCACCCAGAAAATGTGTTAAACTAGTGCCCTCTTGTGGGTTTGAGGGAGAATGGGTCCCACTGGACACTTAACAAAGAAAACATGTAGTGTCATGATAGTGTCCAAAAGAGCAGGGCAGGTGCTTTGTAAAGAGTAAATGTCTGTACCCCGAAATGACCTAGCTATAGCCAAGTGCCATCCTGAATAATTTTTCTAAGATGATGTGCAAAGAACAAAATAATAGCTAATAAAAAGAATTTGATAGATTCTTACTTCCAGATGTGGACAGGCAAATTTCCAACTCAAATCTGACGAGATTGTTGCTAGCAGTAGAAAAAAAAAGTCTGAAATTGCTACGTAGGGCACCAAATTACTACTTAATAGTTTTCACTCATGTAATTTAAGGTTGTGGTGGTGAACTTCTACTAATGAGAAATGTGATATGAATGTTAAATGTAAATTGTTTCATTAATCATATTAAATGAATGATATATATATAATCACATATTAAATTCTATATAGTTATTCTATAAAATAGGAATTAATTAAAATATTTCACATTAAATATTAATGTTAGAATCAATAAGTTTAAGTAATTTTTTATCAATGAAAGATCTAAGGATCAATGACTTCTGACATGTGCATAGTTTTCACCAATTAAATAAAAACTCAACAGAGCCAAGTGAAGTGTTTAGGATGAGAATTAATTATAAAAATAGCATAGCAATAACTAAACAAAAGTAGAATAAGAATCTCCAAAACTCTCATTTCCTTTAATGGAAATCTAATAGTAAGATCTGATCTATGCATTTCATGGTTTCTACATTTTTCTCAATTTATTATTTCAATCACAATATATGAAATAAAATGCTCACACTTCAGGATCTGAGTTAGCTCAGTGCCATTGATTTGATTGTGCTAACATGTTTCCATAGGTCAAATTGATCCCTTCTTTTATACTCCCTCGGAGTCACTGGGGTGAAGCAAAGGGACATAAGGTAAAATGCCCGATTTCACAGCAGCTCTGTGAATGTGTGAAAAAACTTTGTGGTGAGGTGAAGGAAAGTGTAAATTTTTACACTCCTAACCTGTAAATAAAGAAATAAATCACTTTATATTTCCAGGCCTGAGAAGGAAGCTTAAGAGCTTTCACCTTTGACTCTTGATGTTTTAATTCATTCCATTTGCGGTGGAAGGTGTTCCCTGTGAGACAGTAGTTGTCCATCCCTTCCCCTCCCCATCCGGAAATAATGCCTAGTTTCTTAAGATGACTTAAAATGTTGACAATCTGAAAACTGCAGTTTGTGCTAGCTAATTCCAACTTATTGTTTATTCCTCTCATTTCCCAAGTTAGGGATCCACAAATTCATTGGTTGTGCTAGGGAACTGTCTTTACTAGCATCACAAATGCATAAGATGGACAATTAGAATGAAATCCCAGAATGCTCAAACATTCATTTAAGACTGAGATTGGATCCACACAATGTTAAAAGGTCTAAATTACAACAAAAAATTAAATTAATCATCCCAAACACTTGATGACAAAAACCAAGATTTATGAGAACCTGTTTTTCAATTGGGCAAGTCAATCAACTTCTTTGAGTTGCAAGGTCTCTGATGTTCCTTCTACTTCTAAATCTATGATGCTACAATCTATGGCTAATTAATGAAAATTGCCCAAGATGTCTACAGGGTATTAAGCTTTAGCATCTGGGAGGATGATACTGAAGAAATTGAAACTGGAAGCTGTTAAGACATGAAGATGATGAACTTTTGGTTTGAAGTAAAAGTAAGTACATCATTGTGAAGTTGTTCTGTAAAAAAAATAAAATTAAATAAAGAAGTTGGACCTAAAGAAAAGTTTTTAGGTATAAGTTAGAAACCAGTTTTCTAAAAGAGTAAGTAGGAATGAAAAACAGCAAAATGAGAATTTCGATTGTGCTTAATCAGTGTTTGTTAAATGACTGACCAACTTAGTAGTTAAATCCTAGGGAATTACTTGAGGTACACACAGGTTAAGTGACTTTTTCAAGGTCATACAGTTAGGAATACTGGAAATGGGTTTTGAACACAAACCTTTCTTCTCCAAACATAGCCTTATATCACTATATCATGATGCCTCCAATTAATACTTGTGTTACCATAAGCAAATAACATTTCAATAGCAACCCAAAGTGGGGAATATAAATTCCTGTACTCAGAGCCACCATATTGATGGTTAATGAGAGGGGAACAATAAGAGAATGTAGGGATGGATAAAGAGAATGCTCAGAGAACTGAAAAGAGAATCAGGAGAATGTAGAATTATAAAGTTCAAAGACAAAAATTAAATCAAGAAAGTAGTTAGTGGTCTCAAATGTAGCTCAATGGTCCAGAAGGATGAAAATAAACAAGAGATCAGCAGATTCAGAGGAAACCAGAGTGGGCTTAGGAAAAAGCAAGTTAAGGTATATGGTATGAGAAGAGAGTTGTAGTATGAACTGAGGGGTGTCAAAAGGCCCATAAACTAAAAATATCTCTCTTATTTGTCTGCTGAAATGCTAGGAATATTCAACATCATAATCACTCCTTTGGTTTAAATGCAAACAAATAAACTTGGAAGGATAATATATTGACCTATTAGTAGCCATTAACACATTAGCATCCATTAGTTCAGTGATTTAATATATTTCCCCTTGATTTTTTATTTTGCTTTTGAGAAAAGAAAAAAACAGATTTAACAGTTAATTTGGAATATTGTCAACAATGCTCTAAATTTTTTTCTTTCAATTATTTTATATTTTTGGTTTCATACATCACATAGTTATCCCATATATCCTTCCCACTCTTCTTCCCAGAAAGTAATCTGATACAAAAGATATAATAATTTTTAGAAATGAAAATAAAGTCAAAACAACTGATCAATACATCCCAAAAAGTCTGAAAACCTGTGCAGTGTATAACATCTGTGAACCTCCCACCTCCGGGAAGAGGTAGATTTCTTGGTTCTCCTTACTTCACCCTGTATCAGTTCATATAGATCTTTCCATCCTTCTCTATAGTCACTATATACATTTCCTACAGCACAGTAATATTCCATTACAATCATGTTCCATGATTTGTTTAGCCATTTCTCAATTGATGGACATCTTTGTTTGCAATTCTTAGCTATCATGAAAAGTGTTTTTATAACCATTTTGAAGTATATGGTGACTTTTTAAATCATTGGCTTCCTTGTGATATAAGTCTAGTAAAGGAATATCTTGTAGCCAGGTGGTACAATGCATAGAATGCTGGGCCTAGAGTAAGGAAGACATGAGTTCAAATTCAATCCCAGACACTTACTAGCTGTGGGACTCTGAGCAAGTCACTCAACCCTCTTTGACTATTTCTTCCTTTATAAAATGAGCTGAAGAAGGAAATGGCAAACCATCACTCCAATACCTTTGCCAAGAAAATGCCAAAAAGGATCAGGAAGAGATGGACAGGACTGAAAACAAAAAAAAATGGAGTCTCTTGTTCAAAGTTTTAAGTCACTTTGTTCTCATAATTACAAATTGCTTTACAAAATTATTTTTTTTTACCATTTCAATGTATTATTGTGTCTATCTTCCCACAATTCCTCCAACATTGATTGTTGCCATTTTTAGTAATTTTTGCCAACTTGCAGGGTGATAAGGACTTTTATGGTTGTTTTGATTTGAATTTCCCTTGTTATTAGTGATTTGGAAGAATTTTTCATGTGATTGTGAATACTTTGCTGTTCTACTAAGAACTATTTGTTCATATTCAAAATATGTATGCACATATATATACATACATAAATATACCTATACATGCATATATTATATAAATGCACTATATTTTAAGGGATGGCTATTAGTGTTACATATATATATATACTATTTTATATATTATAATATGCATATTAATATATAATAGCTATATGTAAGTATATGTAAATTATCTATATATGTATGTGTATATATAAAATGTTTTAAACTTTTGATTGTATATCCATCTTTTGCTCTGCATAGTTAAGCTCAGACTTGCAGGAAAAGTCACCCTGGGCTATATGCTGAGCTCCATAGCTCTTCAGGACAAATTATCCCATTCCTTCCCCTTTTTTGTAGTAGATGCAAAGTAGTCTTTTAATATTTGAATGACCTTTTCTTTGTATTTGTCTATCTTTTAATGATCTAAAGAACTTGTTGTTTCTGAATTGAGTTGTTAAATTTAACCACTAAGTGTTTTGGAATTTGTAAACTTAGGTTTGTTTGTTTATTTGCTGTTGCTTTTTTCCCCTTTAAGGTGATGTACAATTTCTTTCAATTAGAATTTCATTTTCTATGTTTAGAAGTTATGGACAATTCGCATCTTTCATTTTCTTTGTTTTAGTGTTAAAGTGTTTTGCCTTGTCCCATTATTCTAGGAGATATATGGTCCTAAGTTTGTCTCTGTGCAGGCTATCTTTGGGTTCAGTGTGTTTTGCTTGAATGGAGAGTATATTTTCTTTTAATGTTATTTTAAAAAATTATCTTCTAAGTTGTCCTTTACTTCTATGTATTTGCATTCTCAATCTGTTGTTCTCTATTTTGTTCCTTCAGTAAGGCTTGCCATTGTAGATTCAAATGTTTCTATTTCTGTTTTATTATGATCACTATTTTTGCTGTGTAGAACATAAATTCTGCCCTCATATTTCTTATTTCTCTTTTAAACTAGTCAGCAATAGCATGGGATGGTTCTATGCCACTTTCAAAGTCCATAGAGGTTTTTTTTATCATTAATGTATCAGATCATTTGCCTTTATTTTGAAGTATTTATTCATAGATATTATTTAGTCATTTTCAGTCCTATTTGCTTTTTCATGGCCCCTTTTGGTATTTTCCTGGTAAATATACTAGAGTGGTTTGCATTTTCCTTCTCTGGTTCATTTTACAGATGAGGAAAATGAAGCAAGCAGGGTCAAATGACTTTCCCCCCACAACTAGTAAGTATCTGAGGCTGGATTTGAACTCCAATCTTTCTGACTCCAAGTCCAGTGCTCTATCTACTGTGCCACCTAGCTTCCTGAACTGATTTACTCATTTACTAGATCTGCAGGCCATGTTTCTTTTGGTTGTTACTATTTTTCCTTTTGATTTATCTGTGTTCAAGATTTTTGAGATATTTTTCTTGCTATATCTGTTTCTTTCTCTGTCTCTCTACTCTCTCTTCTCCACCCACACCCTGCCCCATTTTTTTTTATCACAAACTTTCTTACTCCCTCCCTCTGACTGTGGGTTCCTTGGTGGCTTAATTACAAGGTGTCTGAGGCTCCCTCCCCCCCTCCCCCATAGTGGGCAATTCACAGTTCACCACCCTGGACATCAGCTCAAATTGACTTTTGGGTGGTCAGAACTGGCCCTAGCTGAATGCTGTTCTCTTTCTCTTTGGTTTAGTGGAATGCTGCATGAATCCCCACAGGCCTGGAGTTGTATCCTTGTGACCTTTTCCATTTCCTCTGTTGCTCAGGTCTCTGGCCTCGTGTGGCAGCTGAGAGTCTGTTTTCCCCATTACAGGTTCTTCAGAGCTTTGCAGTATTGGTGCTTGTGGGTTGCTTCACCCAGAAGTCTTTTATTCCTGAAAGGCTATAGTCAACCTGGCTTTTGAGGCCTGAGCAAAGTTCTGCAGCCTGAAGCCAGGATTTCCATGGCACTGGAAATGGGAAGAAGTGATGAGGGTACAGGTGGGTTTTAATGTAAGCTTCTGCCATATCCTTTCTCTTTCTCTCTCTGTCTCTCTTTTTCTCTCTCCCTCTCTGTCTCTCTCTGTCTCTCTTTCCACACACACACACACACACACACACACATTTGCACAAATTTATATACAAAACATCAATATATAACACTTATATAAACTTATTCTACATATTAATATATTATATTTATATAAATTATGTAAAATTTATATAAATTATATAAAATTTATATAAACATTATGTTGTATTTATATATTATATACATATTATATATTTATATAAATATTATATACATTTTATACATATGTATATATGTTATTTATTTATACACACATACACATATATATATGCACACGCATACACAAAATATAGTATAAGAGATGTAGGAGGAACGCTGACTGAGTTAATCAGTTCCTTGGTTTTTGTTATTGCTTTTTGTTTTTCTTTTTGCCTTCTTTTATACTCTGGGTGTTTTAGACCATGGATACAGTTGAAGTTGCTTTAACTTTGCTTTCATAATTTCTGTTTTGGAGAAATTTGAGAGGTTGTGGGAATCAAAGAAAATGTCTAATCCATTATTTTGTTTCTAGAAAGCTTTCTGACACTAACCTGACAGAATTGGTTATTCGGATAAAGATAGAGATATTAATATAATAATTTTGGCATAGGAACTCAAGGTTTACAAGATGCTGTCCTCACAACTACCTTATAAAATAGGTAGTATAAGTCACATTAGCTCCATTTGATGAATAAGAAAACTAAAAATTACGTAACTTAGGCATCTCCCCATCTTTCCCAGTCTCACCAGGCTTTAGTGCTTTCCCCTCTACAAATTTGTATATGTATGTATGTGCACGTGTATGTATACATACGTATTTATGTATGTGGCTTTCCCCTCTAAAAATTACCATATATAAACATGTGTACATGTACTTATATGTGCACATATATACACATACATATACACATGTGTATGTATGCATGCATGTAAAGTTATACATACTTCTCCCCCACTGAATGTGAGATCTTTGAGTTCAGGAACTATTTCACTCTTTCCCACCTTACCTGACACATAATTGGGTAATTCATAAATGCTTTTTGATTAATTGGTTTTTCAGATCCAGGACCCAAACACAAGTCTCTTGATTCTAAGTTCAGAACTTTCCCCTTCTACACAACATTGACTCTTTGATCATACCATGTTGTTTATGGTGGGTATACTTAGCTTTGGGGTTGGGCTATACTATATAAAGTTCACCCTGGACTAATCATTGTTTTGGTCTTGAAATACATATACTGGATTTCTATAATGTCATATATTTAGTTTCTTCTGCTTTTCTTAAATTCATGATGTGTTATTTTAAAGGTAAACCACAGTATCTCACCCACTGTAAAATTTTAAGACTCTCAGCTTCCACTATCTTGTTTAAGTTAAATCTTTGCTTTTTTAATATGGCTTTTCCTAAGAGGAGAAATATATAATGTGGCAACCACTAGATGACTAACAAAAAACATCTTCATCTTCATGTGTGCTTTTGATGCAATTACAGTGATTACTTAATTCTCTTCTTTTTTTTTTGGAGGGGGAGGGCAGGGCAATTGGAGTTAAGTGACTTGTCCAAGGTTATAAGGCTAGTAAGTGTTAAGTGTCTGAGGCTGGATTTGAACTCAGGTCCTCCTGACTTCAGGGCCAGTGCTCTATTCACTGTGCCACGTAGATGCCCCAATAACTTGATGTTTTCTACAAAAGACTGACCTTGTGACTTTGAGTTCAGGGATTTAGCAATCCCTCCTCTTGGCTATTATTGAAATATCAAAGTATTATTTGCTCAGTATGATACAGACATTAGTTAGAGTTAGCATGACATAGTAGATAGGATGGAGGGTTCTGTTTGTTTCAAGAAAGACTAGGGTTCAAATTCTAACCTCTAACACTTTTTAGTTATATGACCATAGGCAAGTAATTTAACCTGTGGGTGGTACTTCAGACAACTCTCTATGAATTTTCTACAGCTAGGTATGGAATAGCATGAACATGGAATCCTATGAAATGGCTGTATATATTTGAAATTGAACTATACAATACTATAATTATGTAAAATATGGTGGTTGGTTCCCACAAATAATTCTATCGTTTCATGGAATTCTCACTAATTTCATGAGATTATTCTCACTAGTTAGAATCTAAGTGTGCTAAGTAGGTCGGTCAACACACATTTATTAGTATATTCCAAGTAAAATACCATGTCACTAATTTGGGGGTAGGAGGGTTCTCCCACCAGAAGTTTCTTAAATTCCATTACATCATGCCACCTTAGTCAAACACCTTTAGAAGGATGAAAATGGCATCCAGATCAGCTTCCACAATGAAGGTAAAGTATTTAACTTGAAAAAGCTACCAGCTAAGGAGAGAGTGGAGAGACAGTTGGTACGTGACTTTCTGATCACAGATAGATCAGTTTTGTGCCAACTGTGCTGATTTTAACCTGACCAAGAAAACAGATGTCCTACACCAGTCAGCACTATACCATCCATATGTGGAGCCATTGGTCACAAAATGGAGAAATTTTGAAAGTTGTGTTTAAGTTCACTTCCCTTGGCAGTATGCTTCCTGAGGATGCACTCATTGAGAGTGAGTTGATGTGCATATTGCCAGAGCTAGTTCACTGTTTGGGTGGCTCCAAAAGAAAGTGTGGGAAAGAAGGGGTATCTGGCTGCCTACCAAACTGGAGATCTACAGAGCCTAGAACAGTGAGTCTCAACCTTCCTAATGTTGCGACCCTTTAATACTTGTATGTGGGTGTATCTGCATGTGGGCAGACCTGCCTGGAGACAGATAAAGGAATGGTGTCTCGGTTCCTAAGACCATCGGAAATGTGTTTTCTGATGGTCTTAGGCAACCCCTGTGACCCCTGCAAAAGGGTCATTTGACCCGCAAAGGGGTAGTGACCCACAGGTTGAGAACCACTGGCCTAGAACATTGTCTTTCACCTTTATCTACTGGCTTCTCTGATTTTCTTCAAGATTAGGATCAAATATCACTTTCTATAGAAGGCTTTAACTGATTCTTGCCCTTTCTTTTCCTCCCCACCAGAGCCTGGGATAGACCTCCTATTTAGACTATATGTTACTTTTTTGCATATCATCATTTGCCTATTATCCATATTAGACTGTGAGCTCTGAGGGTAAGGTCCATATATTTTTCCTTTCTTTATATATCCAGCACTTAACAGAGTGCCTGGAATATAGTAAGAATAAATGCCTGTTAACTGACTGACTTCTATGAACCTTTTAAACATGCCCTTGAATTTCAATGTACTTACTAAGTTTCTTTAGAGGAAGATACATATTTGTCCAAAGGCCAAAGCGCTTTTTGTATTCATTCAAAATCTGTGAAAAGCTTGAATTAGTGCCCTTCCTTCACTGATTACTTGTTTTTGTCTTGAAAATGGCAATTGTTGAGTGGAATTAAAGATAACCATTTGAAATCTAGCCTACTATTGCCCAGGTCTCTGTTGCCTAAGGTCAAACTCAGATGTAAGAAGTGGGTGCTATACCTGCAGATAATGATGAGATGGTCAGTGGTGATGCTAACAACAAACCCAGGAGAAAGGTTGGGATGTGTGCCATTAAACCTTTATTTCTACTCAACCAGGCATGCTTTTACTTGTATTTACTTGGAAGAAACAATGAGATACAAAGATAAAGTTTTCTCTGAATAGAAACATTATTCAAGTGATGAATTGACTGAAAAAAGATGGTAGCACAATTGACTTGGGTTATAAACTTGGAGAAGGATACTAATCCTCAAAACCAGCTTCTTTCCAGTTACCATGGACTGGGATGGTTGAAACCAAGGACTAATCTACTCATGATAAACAGTGATCTAAATCCAGATGTTTTTTTCTAAACATAGGACAAATAAATAGAACCACACAAACTACATTAACTTTAAGAGGTACGTTTTCCTTACCATGAATTCATATAACATACACAAGCCCTCTTATTGGCACTGTGGAGGAATTGTTTCCTTTCATGTCATGTAAATGGCATTGTGCTCTTCCCTAAAGGGTCTGGCTAGAACTCAGAAAAACACAAAAAAAGACAAAGCAAGAAGACTTCCATCTTTTTAAACTGTCCTTTTGTTCTGCTAAGCAGTGCTAACCTTCCATGGCAATGAAGTTCTTGCTCAAGCAGGAAGGACACTTGCCTTTGGTCATGAATCTATAGTTGAAAGGACTGTAAATTTAGAACTGAATGGGTCTTTAGAGGTTGTCTGACTCAATCCCCCTCCTTTAACATGTAATGTGTTTGTGTAACTTGCCTCAGTACCATCTCTCTGGGTTTACTTGGACTAAGTTCAATCTATAAGGTTTTTCATATTTCGTATCCCTTCTTTCATGTACCCACAAAGGGCTTCTCCTAAGAAGATCAGAATCATGTCTAGGTCTCCACAAAAGAGAAAAGGGTCATCTGGTCTATTCAGTGTGAGCTCCCTTTTTCTCATTCTTTTTGTCTCAAAACACCTTGATACCATCTTCCACTCTGCTCCTGTCAAACTCTGACAAAGAGTTGTCCCTTCTCCTGTCCCTGATCCCACTCCATCACATCTTCTCTGGCAGATTAAACCTCACCTCCTTTTCCCCCCTAATCTTTAACCTTTTCTCATCTATTTTCTCCTTCTCTGCTGCCCTCAAATAATCTCTTTCCTTTCTCTTTAAAAATCTTCACTAATTGCTACTGTTCCCTCAAACTATTGTCTTATTTCTTTCCTATGCTCCTTTCTTTGCCATGCTCCTTCAAAAAACATTGCCAGTTGCTGCCTCTATTTCCTCTTTTCTTACTCAACCTTATTGTATTGGCAGCCACACTGGCATACCCAGGATGGCTGCTAGCACAGGTTCTTAGATCTGCTTTACTAGGAAAGTTAGTTGTTTAAGGGATCAACAATCTTTTTAAATCACATTTACTAGTTCAGTGGAAAAGTCAGCACCCTGAACTTCAGAGGAGATACAAATAGAGAAAATACAAACAGATAAATAAAGACCAACAGACAGGACTCTGACTGCCTGAATCAACTATACACTTTACATACATCTCTGGATGGAGAGAGCCTTTACATATGAGCAGTTGGGGAACTCTGAACATGTGGCCACTCAGAATATCTATCAAGGAATCACAGATTCTTCTCATAAGCATGCCCCCAAAGCAAAATGCCAACTCAGAGTATATGAACACTTCTCAGAGCCAGGAGACATCACAACCCTTGTGACTCAATGCCTAATTAGAAATTAGCAAAAGCTGTGAAACTTTCCCACAAGCAAACCTCCCTTAAGCAAGCTTCCCTTAAGGGACTCCACGTGAGGCTGTTGATAGGCGTCACATGGGATCTTAAATCCCATTAACATTACACCTATTCACCTTGACTTCGTATTTCTTCACTCAGCTGTCAATGGGATTGGATAGGGGGAAAAGGGGTATGAAGAATGTCAGGATCCCACTGCTCCACAGCTGGGTGTCTGGGCAGCGAGGGTTCAAGAAATCTAATCCATTTTGCTCATAGAAAGACTGGTCCAATGGCTTGTGCACAGCTCAGGCAAACTTGACCAGATGGCCCAGAGTCTCTGCTGTTTTGATCCTCACTACGGGTGCTGGGTCCTTCAGCAGGAGCTGGAGAGCTGAGATAAGCTGGTTCAGATCCACCTGTTCATAAGTCACTTTATCTGCATGGAGCACTAAGAAACCAATGAACATGGGTGCAGCTGTCCAGATGTCCTCCCAGCAGCTCTTGAAGTAGAACAGGTTTGTACTGACAAGATGGCCCAGTGTGTCAGGGAAGTTCTAAATCATGTATTTACTGGTATCATTCATGAGCCCCCCAAAGTGTAGTCCACATCCATCATGTAGCCACTTCTCAGACAAGGCTGTTAGCTCTTCACATTCCATATTAGGGACACACATGCGTAGGGCAAACTAATAGTCCCTGACAACAGGGGGCTTGGGGTCCTGCAGGATTTTCATGTGATTATTGATAACTTTGACTTTTTCTGAAAACTGCCTGTGTATATCCCTTTACCATTTGTCAATTGGGGAATAGCTCTTATTTATTTTTTAGAAATTTTACTTAGTTTCTCATATTTTAGAAAATTTGGTCTTTATCAGAGAAACTTCTTGTAATTTCCCCCCAATTTCCTTCTAATTTTGGCTGCATTGGTTTCATTTGTGCAAAAACATTTCTTTAAAATTTTATCTAACCAAAATTATACATTTTATTCTCCATGAGCATCTCTGTTTTGTTTGCTCATAAACTCTTCACTTATCCCTAGTTCTAACAAGTAAATTTTTCTATGCCCCCTAGTTTATTTACAATATCACCCTTTATGTCTAAATAATCATGTACCCTTTTTGACCTCAGCTTGGTATATGGTACGAGATGTTGGTCTATACCTAGTTTCCACCAAACTGCCTTCCAGTTTTCTCTCAGAAATTTTTGTCAAATGGTGAATTTTTCATCCAAAGCTTGGGCCATTGGGTTTATCAAACATTAGAATGCTGGGATCATGTATTGTATATCTAATCTATTACACTGATCTGCCAGTCTATTTCTTATTCACAATCAGATTTTTTGATGATTACCATTTTGTAATATAGTTTGCAATCTGGTACTGATAGGCCACATTCTTCTACATTTCCTTCTCCATTCCCTTAATATTCTTGACTTTCTCTTCTTCCCAATGAATTTTGTGGGGTTTTTCCTAGCTCTAAAAAGAATTCTTTTGTAATTTGTTTGATATGGCACTGAATAAGTAAGTTAATTTAGGTCAAATTTTCATTTTTATTGTATTGGCTTGGCCTACCCTTGAAACCTTCCTGTGGGTCTGATATATTGAGGATTGACATAAGAAATTAAATGAGAATTTTGGGGGAGCTTTGCAGAAGCTGCACATGACACACAAAGGCCATTAAATAACACAGAGACCATTACAAAAAACTTAAGCCTGATTTTACAATAAGGTACTGCAAACACCTCATAAAAGAAAAAAATCAAACTTCAGTATGAAGGGAGGGCCCCAAACCCTTGTGATACAGAAGGGAAAACTCTATTTGTGTCTGAGCAGCTTCTTTTTAGGAACAGTAGCTCTGGGTCTATTCATCTGTCTCTAGTTTCTCTTTTAAAATCCAAGCCCAAGGATATAGTCAGGTGCTGTGCACTTGGCCTTGAATGAATCATCTGCAAATGTTAAAGGCCAAGTACCTAGGGCACAGTCAATTCCCACCTCATGAAGAAGGCATAATGCCCAGACAAAGGCTTTAACTATGACTAGAAGTTAATAAAAGGAATCTCACCAGAGGGCCTTACCCACCTTCTATGTGTGGAATAGGGGGATGCTTTCCAAACTCCCTGGATGCATTACCACAAACCTGGGCTGGTAGCATAGATGTGGTTCTTCTGGATGACAGATGCCTTATTTTATTCTTCTTTACTTAGCTTGTTAACAAGACATCATTTTAATCTGCAGTAAGACTGAAAGATTCCTAGAAAGTTGAGGACAGCCCTAAAAGTTTCACAAGATGGTAAAAATAGCTTGCAGTAAATTCTGAATAATTTTAGGTTTCCTAGTAGTCAGTTGCATGTCAGTTTGATTACTTCTAGTAAATAATCCCAACAGATTAAGCCATTGTAGTGTGTTCAGATTATAAATTTAGAACTGTAAAAGAGCTAGTAGCTAATTCTGTCCAACTCTCTCATTTAATTTAGGGCATAAGCAAAAAGAACTCTAAATCTGAATTTAGAGTTTAGTTCCGTTATTTATTTTTTGTATGTCTTTAAGCAACTAATTTAACCTCTGTGGACCCCAATTATCTTTTGTGGAACAAAAAGAGGAAAAAAAGGAAAAAACATCAAAGAAATAAACATAAGATACCCATAAGAGAGTAGAGAGAGCATCATGTCCAATGTAATGCACACTTTAAAATAGAAATACACACTTTAAAATACATGTATGCAGTTTCACACAAAATCTTTTTCTTGTTACATTTCAAATATTCATGTTTATTGATATTTGTTGATTTCATAACACATTTAAAAAATAAAACTAAGGAGATTGGACTAGATGACCTCTAAAATCTTTATATGTCCAAATCCCATGATCTTAATTCTAGTGCTTTTGTGCTATGTAGTAAGGCTAAGCAATATTCATCTCCGCCCCTCTCTCTTTTTCTCTCTTTCGCTCCCTCCCTCCCTCTCTCTCTCTTTCTGTTTCCTTCCTTCCTTCCTTCCTTCCTTCCTTCCTTCCTTCCTTCCTTCCTTCCTTCCTTCCTTCCTTCCTTCCTTCCTCCTTCCTTCCCTCCCTCCCTCCTTTCTCTTTCTTTCTTTCTTTCTTTCTTTCTTTCTTTCTTTCTTTCTTTCTTTCTTTCTTTCTTTCTTTCTTTCTTTCTTTCTTTCTATTTCTTTCTCTCTCTCTCTCACAAACACACACACACACACTTTTCTAAATTCTCCATTCCAACATGTCCATCATGCTTATGTGGACCTCTGGCAGCTAAGGCGTATTTATTCTGTTAGCCACTCTAGGCAACCCTAGGCAACCTCTGCCTTGAAATTCTACATATCATTTCACAAGCCAGGGTGTGCTGCAGAATGGGAAAATATCTACAGTGTTATAATTGACTATTATCCTCTGCAATTTCAGCATAATAGGAAAGGACCAGGAAATGGGGGAAAGGAAGGAACCCTGGAGCTGGGGTTAGAGGAGCAGTATTCAGAATAAAGCAGCAGTCGTTTTATTGTTTTAAGTTTATTTAAGGAAGTAATGATCTTTGCAAGTGAGGATATTGAAGACTGGTATAAATGTGGTGTGTTTCAACAGTTCAAAACTGTTGCTCTAGACCAAAGTTTCTTAACTTGGGGTCTGAAAACTTGTGATTTAAAAAATATATTTTGATAACTATTTCAATATAATTAATTCTTTTTTAATATTAAGCATTTTATTTTATTCATTTAAAAACAAATACCTGAGAAGCAGTTCATTCAACTTCAATAGACTAGACTATGGTACAAAATAAATTAAGAACTCCTGGTCTAGATTTTTTCCACTTTTCCCTCACTTTAAAATTTATCTGTGCTACTCCAAATTTCATTAAGGTCTCTCTAGAGTTTCTAAAACATTGGCCATTTATTGGACAAATTGATTTTTGCTAGTAAATGAATGAATCCTAACATGTTCTGTTACCCCTTCCTAGTATACATTGCTCTTGAGACATTTAAGTACATACAGTGCTTAATCCAGAGATCAATTGCCTTTTGGATATTGCTGACCTCTGATCTTCTGGTGAAAAAATTCAGTTTGATTTCATTCAATTTAATTCAATAAACATTTCTTATGCACCTTCTTACCTGGTAGAAGGTATAGTGGGTGAAATGTTGGATTTGGAGTCAGGCACAACTGAATTCAAATCCACTCTCCAACACCTACTAATTGAGTGGCCTAGAGCAGATAATTTAATCTGTGAGTCTCAGTTTTCTCATCTATAAAACAGAGACAATAATAGGAGTTGTGATGGTTAAGAAAGAGATAAGATATTCAAAGTATTTTCTAAACTTTAAGCAATTTTACACGTTAGTGCGATTCTTCGTACCATGAATTACGCTAAACATTGGTCACAAGATAGAACAAGGAAATTTCCCCAAACCCTCTCCTTAAAAAAGGTTTCAAGACTAGCTATCTCTTAACTTTCCATAAACTGTATTCCTTGGACAAGACTCCACACTTAGAACGCCTCCCTTCCAACACTTTTCAACTTTCTTTTGTGTGTTTTCTTCCCCCATTAGATTCTAAATTCCTTGATGACAGGAGCTACCTTTTTTTTCACATTTGTATCCCCAGCACTTAGCACAATGCCTGGAACATAGTAGGTCCTTAATAAGGTTATTGGCTATTGAATATTGGCATTGGAGATATAGTAACCAAAACTATACAGTCCCTACTAATAAAAGGTTTATGCAGACAATTAAATATGAAGTATTTTCAAAGTAAATTAAAATTAGTTTCTAACAGGAAGAAGACTAAAAATGAGAGGGTCAGAAAAAACTCTCATGTTAGAGATGGTGCTTCAGATGATTCTTGAAGGGAGCTAGGATTCTAAGAGTTGGAGGTAAGAAAGGGGTACTTTATAGGAATGAGGTACAGTGTGTTCAAGCACAGGGAGGTAGGAGATGGAACATCACACAGAAGAAAAAGAAGGTAGGTAATTTTCATTGGTACATAAAGCATGTGTAAAAGAGTAGTATGAAATCAGACTAGAGATACAAATCAGAACCTTTACTTTTTTTCTTGAGTTAATAGCTAAAGGTTTTTCATCAGGGAAATGATGTGATCAGACCTGAGATGTGCTTTAAGAATAGCAACTGGGCAATCTATGGAGGATGTATTGGAAAGGAGAGAAGCTAGAGACTGGAAGACCAGTTAGGAGATTATTATGATAGTTTAGGTGAGAGATGAGGAGGACCTGAACTAAGGTAACAGTTGCATAATTGAAGAAAAGGAGACATGTGTGAAATGTTAAGAAGCCACAATAGACAAGATCTGGCAAATTATTGAACATGGAAAGTGAGGGAGATTAGAATCAAGGGTGATGCTAAGGTTGAGAACCTGTATAAAAAGAAGGATAGTATTCTCAACTAAAACAGGAAAGTTGGGAGGAGGGATGGTTTTGAGGCACTAGTGTGTTGGTTAGTAACAACTGGCTCTCTGAAAAGGTAGTTAACACTTGTAAGTTTAATCTGAATTTTTAACATATTTTCTATTGTTCCCCTAAGTTTTTGCAATAAACAAATAATACATTGTTTAAACCCTGATTTATAGTGTTTTCTGATTTCCAAGGTAAAAATGCTCACACTGAAAATTTAACAACCGGCTCTGCTCAAGCTTGCAGTACTCTCTCAATTTGGAGGAGATAATGAGTTTTATTTCTAGTATATTGAAGGCCTATTCCAAATTCCAAAGGAAGGCTTTTGGAACATCCAGGTGGAGATGCCCAGTGGTATTTGTTGATACAGGACTAGAGCTCCTGAGAGAGCTGAGTCCTGGCTGGAAATGTACATTTGCTCTCAATAAAAAAATTTTAAAAATTATTATTTTGTCTATTTTAACCAAGAGATAATTTCTATAGCAATAGAATGGGAACGCAAGGTCAGTTGGTAAGGAACATATGAATAGTTTTTCTCAGCTCTAGCTCTCAATGGAGGCTTCATCTCTCAATTTTCTTTTCCTTTTTCCTATATACAATCCAGGTCAGCTTAATTCCTTTAACAATAAGAGCTAGGTCCAGGGATGGATGCCTAAAGGCATTCAGATGACTCTTTTACCTTCTCTCTCTTTCATTGATGCTCTAGTATCGGCTAGAACTGCAAATAGTCTTTGGTACCAAGCTGAGATTTCAGGAGCAGGGAAAGGACATATTCTCAAGACTTCTATTGACATTCCCATTTTGTTTCAAGATCCAGCTTAAATAATTATGGTTTTGGTAAGAACAATATCCTAACCCCCACTTCTTGCAAATTAGCTGTTTTTTCCTTAAAAATATATTGTTTCATGAGACTAAGTGTTTATATCACTTCCTGGTTACCCAAGTACAACATAATCACACAAAGCTCTAGGAAATTTCCAAAGCTTGGCAGACCAAGATGGACAATTCAGGCAGGGGAGCTATAGTCAGCTGAATTGGCTCAGGGTGTCCTCGATTGCCTATCTTTGTTGAATATGCTTTTGCTGTAGTTAAGTAAATATTTTGTTAACTGTTGAATAATTTCAGAGTGTTCCATTTTGTTCCAATAACAACCCTAAACTACCAGGTGACTGACCTGAATCAGATCCAGTTCAGAATACCTTTGTCCATGAAGATTCATCCTATCAGGTAGAAATCACTCTTCCTTTCCAAAATCTTTCATTTCTCTCTTAAACACCTTCAATGCATTTAATCACATTCAAATTTGTCTTCAAATTATTTACTTTTCAAGTAAAGTGGAAATTTCAAGCCCAAGACTTAGTTTCAGAAAAAAAGTGGCTGATAAGGAAGCATCAAAACTTTTTCTAAAAATAAGCTGCCTTAGGTGATCCATTTATGAAGTATGGCCAAGGTCCCTGAATTATTTAGAAAGGAAGCAATGTCATAGAATAAAGAACAGTGGCTACACCTTCTGGATGACCAATATCTAGTCCAATTAGTTTAAGAAGAAAAGACTCAATAAAGATCTCAGTTAATGAAACTCATAGATGTTGAATGAACAATTTTTTCCCCTGCTGATACCTATGTCTATTTGTTCTGGTCTTATTAGAAGTGTTCTTCCATGAACACACACACAGAGACACAGACACACACAGACACACACACGCATACCTTCCTGCTAGTCCCTATCCTTCCCAGATAAACAGCAATTTGAACACTTCATGATGCTTCAACTTTTATTTGCCAGTTTGTATAGCTCTCCATGGGGATGGCCCAAAATATCACACATACACACTCACACACACACACACACTCACATACACATGTGCCACCTCATTGTGTTCTCAACCTAGGACCTGTCATTCTTCAGGCACATACTTCATTTCTCTGTGTATTTATTTTTGTAAATTTCCAATGTATAAATGTTTATTCATCCTCCCCCTCTCTATCATGATACAAGGATGCTTCAACCTCTACTTGGATCAGCTTTCTGATTTGCTCTTGTTTGACAGCTCTCTCATATTTTCAGCTTTCTTTTATGTTTTGCCTTCCATTAGAATGTAAGCTTCTTGAGTGCAGGGACTCTATTTTCGCTTGTGGAACCCCTGTTACAAAGGCCATTGATATGGCCTTTGCTCTCTTTATTGGTGGAGATGAAAGTTCTGCTCTGCATAAGAGGTGAAGTAGAGTTGGTGAGAAGAGAGAGCTTCAGTTCTCAACCAATCTTCCTTTGCAGACTCATTATTTAGGTGCTCTCAGCTACCTTTGGGAGAGAATATGGAAGAGGACAACTCCACTTCAACATGCTGAAGGAAAAGATACTGGGAAGTTGTGAAAAGAATGGTAGACTGTATATTGTCTTTATCCTTAGCTTGCTACTCTAGAGACTTCAGGGGTGTTTCCCCTTCAGTAAGATCCAGGATCCTCTCTCTTGTCTCAGCTGAGTTATCTCATTCCCAATAGAAGAGTTCCTTCATTATGTATTGTCTGATATATGTTGTCTTTTGTATGACTTCTCTGATTTTTGTTTTGCTGTGATTTAGATAAATGGGTTTCTTTGCTATTCTTTATGTGTATTTATTGTGGAACTAGTATTAATCTGGGAAGGAATCAAACCTTGAGTATAGATCTTGGGGTCCCTCTTTCCTCTCAAAATTACAAAGTAATAAAAAATTAGATGAATACAGTCCCCTAGAAGAACAAAAATTAAGGGAGCAGATAGATAAGCTTCTAGCTTAGTACACTCTACTCTCTGCGCGGAACAGAGTGTCCTCTATCATGCTTCCCCTCTTGTCAAGAATGAAAGTGTATTTCAGAGAAAGGAGAGGGGAGAAGAGAGTAGAGAAGTCTATTCTGCCCCACATTTGAGCCACACCTAAGGGCAAACTCTAGTCATTCACAGGCCTTTCTACACATATGGAACCTACTCCTTTTTCTATTGCTACACTTGTATTTATATCACCAGAACTTTGTATTGTGCTGGGCACAGAGCAAGTACCTAGTAAAATTTCTTCTCCCTCTCTCCTTCCTTCCTTCCTTCCTTCCTTCCTTCCTTCCTTCCTTAATCTTATATTGAAAAAAATGAAAAAAATACTATAAACTGACTTTTTGTATCATATAGTGCTTCACAATTAATAACTAATATTTATAAAGCACACAAGAGTTTGCAATGTATTTTGACCCATTTTTAAATTTAAGCTTCATAGCAACCCTTTTGAGGCGTTTGTTATGACTAACCTATCATCATATGACCAGTTCCAAAACTAAGGTTTTTACCCCAATTCCCCTGGATCTAAATCCAGGGCTCTAGATCTACTATGTCACACTGCTTTTCTTATATGATGTTCAATGATCAAGATAAAAAATAAATTACTTTCATGTGGGTCTAATTTTTCTGTCCAAATCATTCTTGGATGTATATACCTCTTGACTTCCATTCAAATTTTCTGTTAGTACATCTTTCTGGTTGAAACATGAAAAGAGGGAGTTCTTGTTTTTTATACTAGGTCTTTAGAACCATATTTAACTTGCCCAAATTTTGTCTTGGCTCACTCATTTCTTATCTGTTAGGTTCCTCATGTCCTCTTGCTTATTTATTCCTTTTCAAGGCCTAAAGACTTCAGGACCATTTGAATGTTTTGAGAAGGAGAGGGGTTCATTAGTAATTCACCCAATGGATAGCCAACAAATATCCTGACAATCATTCAGGGAAAAAATCCCTTAATTCAATCAACATTACCCTTCAGCATTACAACACTGTTTAAAAAAAATCAGTCTTGGAAAATCAAAGTGCAATTCCAGGTTTTAGACAGTAATTTTAGGCTCAATTAACATATCTAGTCATGGTGTTATCAATGCAGCATACTTTCATTTATAAATTAATCCCCAAGTAAAATAAAATTATACTTTATATTAAATCTATATAAAGCTCATAGCACTAAATTATGAATCAGTTAATTAATTAGCAGCTATGAAAGCACTTTGGCAGTGAACCTCCACTAAAGTGCTAACAAATACATTTAGTACTCTATCTCAGGCTTCCTTTTTAATTAGTTTCTCAATATGGAACTATTTGAATGACTATCCATAAAGAGATATGACTAATAATAAGTGTAAACCTGGAATGAGGATAGAAGTTGAGGGTCACAGGGGTCTGTCCTTGGTTCTATTTGATACTTTTAAAACAATATATTAAAGGAAGGCAAACGTTATAACTATCACATTTTAAAATTGCATGAAGCTGAGAGAGATAACTAAGACATTGGATGATAGAATCTGGTTTCAAAAAATCTTGCTAATGTAGAACAATGGGACTAATCTAAAAAAGAAAAAATAAAGAAGTGCAATAATGATAAATATAAAGTTCTATATTTGAGTTTAAAACTCAATTGTACAAACATGTTATGGAATAAAGGAGTTGTGATAAGTAAATAATTTGTGTGGAAAAAATTCAGAAAATTTAGTGGACTAGAAACTCAAAATGTCACCAGTGTAGTGTTAAGGGAAAGAAAGAAAGAAAGAAAGAAAGAAAGAAAGAAAGAAAGAAAGAAAGAAAGAAAGAAAGAACAAGGAAGGAAGGAAGGAAGGAAGAAAGGAAAGAAGGAAGGAAGGAAAAGGTTATTTGATTTTGGGTATGATTAAGAGTAGCATAGTATCTAGAATGAGTGAAGTGAGACTATCCTATGCTTTGCCTTTGGGAGTATTGTTTCATTCTCAGTGTCCCATTTTGAAAAGGACAATGATAGGCTAAAGTACACCCAAAAGAGGACACAACTGGGATGATGAGACTCAAAAGCTTGTATACAAGAATCAGTTGAAGGAACTGAGAATTTATAGCCAAGAGAAGATTTATAGAAGGAATTAGTGAGGGGTGGTAATTGTCTTATTGTATTCAATGGGAAAAACAGCATTAGCTTTATTTTCCTTTGCCCAGTGAACAGAACTAGGAAGGAGAGCTGGGTGGAAGTTTTTGGCTCAATGTAAAGAACCATTTCCTAATAATCAGAACTGTCCAAAAGAAGAACATGGCTTGAGGCCTTCAAGTAGCGGCTCGATGCCCACTACTTGTTCAGAATGAAAAAGAGAAGATTTCTTTAAAAGAAAATGGACTGGTCCAGTTGACCCTTCCAAGTTTCAAGTTTTCTGCTTTTATGACTTTGCATTGTCCTCATTTTCCCCCTCAGTACTTCCTTGAATTTGTCTCCATTACCTCATCCTTTTTTTCTCTCTTATTACAGTGAAGCTACAGTAATGATCAAAGAACATTAGCTTCTTAAAGGAAAGTAATTGATACAATTACATCCAGTGGACTCCCTAGAAGAACTTTTGAGTTCAAACCAAGACGCTGTCACCAGTTCCTTGTCAGAACTTAACAGTGTCAGGCTCTGCACAATGGATTTGCTTCTAATACTTCCCAGAGACTTCCTCTCAGGATGACTGGGTAAGTTTCCTTTGGCTTCACAGACACCAAGTGCTAAACAATGACAAATGATTTTCCAAATGCATTCCACTTGAATGAGGGCAGGAGGTCTGTGAAATTACTCTTCCTTCAAAATGTCAATCACAATGACTTCAGTAGAACTAGAAAGATACCTAGTGTATATACTTTCTAACTTGTAGGAAGTGGTAATTAAACCTAATTTCTTTTGGAGGGAGCCTGAGGGAACTGTTCAGAGAGTGAGTGGGTAGTAGAACCCGTTCTGCATTTTTGCAGTGAAAACTGACTTTATACTTGTATTTGTTTCGAAGGTAAGTGAAAGCAGGAAGTAAGTTTGAGTCGGAAGTACTTTTCTTTTCGCTTTTGTACACAGACCTTTTGTCCGTTCTTTGGCTACCTGGAAGAATTGTGGTTATTCTTTCTCTGCATGAGATCCCTTTGATCTGTCCTAAACACCATTAAGTTATCTTGGATGTACCATTATATCTGAGACATCATGTTCAGATAACTATAGAATTTCACTGTGGGATGTTAGAAATTATTATCTATTCAATTCAGTTCCAAAAAGATTTAAGTGTCTATCATGTTTCAGGCACTGTTTGAGGTACTGTGGATATGTAAAAAAACCAAATAAAAATGGAAGTTCCTGATCTCAAGGATTTAACAGCTGGTACACAGATTACTGAGTATAAAATAAATAACATGTAAATATAAGATAATGTATTGATGTGCCAAGAATACAGAAACTGGGAGAATCAAGAAATCAAGAAAGGCCTTATAGAGGAGGTGGTGACAGAGCTGAACCTTTAAAAGATCTATTGATTCCAACTGCAGGCCACACCTTCTCACTGCAGTGCATAATGTTAGAGAGATACCTAGAGCATTGTTTTAATACCTTGCCATCGTGCATCCAAGAGCTAGGTCTTTCTGGTTCTGAGGCTTCGCTTCCTGTCAGCAAGGATAGCTCTATCCCAGCACCTGGGGCAGAGTATCCTTTTCTGAGCAGGGTGAATTAAAACAAACCCATAAGTGTTTTATAAGCAGCTAAGGCCCAGATACCAGATTTTTCACTATCCATGGAGAAACCAAGGTCCAGAGCTTCAGGGTGGGGTTACTGGTTTCTTATTTCAAGGAAAAGTATGACTGCCTTGTGACTGGTAGATGTTCTTCTCTTCCTCTTAGAATCCCGGTGATGTGGAGTTGAAGGATCCTTAGGTTAAAAACTTCCTTCCCCTGCAAACACTCCCTGCTCCCTTCCATCTATCCATGTCAGCCTTGTTCTTTTGATCATCTCTCCATTTCCACTGACAGGGAGCTCTGGACCCCACATTCTGTTGCCACTGCCCTTTCTATTAGAGCTCTTTTCATTCTTTCCATCTTCATATAATCATGGAAACCTAGCTCCTCCTGAAGACAAGGTATCCATAGGCAGGCTCTTCAGCACTCTCTCCTCTTCTACACTGTAATGTATTGCTCAGTAGAAGGAAACTATGCTCCTTGCTCATTGTTACTGTTCTGACTTTCCTGCAGCCAGTACTCAGCAACCTTTCTTCCTTGAAGTTTCACTTCATTCAGAAAGATCACCCAGCCTAGATCATGGCGACAGTTATCTACCAACCCCTAGATGGGGAGGGGTGGGGGAGGAAGGAGGAAGTGTATAATTCTCTCTCCTTTCTCAAGGAGGCCAATACCTAGCTAACGTTTCTCCTTTGTTTCCCATTCCCCCAATCTCATACTTGGTGCAATCAATGTATAGGCAGGTTGCTGTTCACTTTCTTGGTTCCTCTGATCTTCCTATTCATCTACCTGAGTCAAATACAGAGGGGGTAATATTACCCTTCCTCTCATCATTATAAAAAATGTTCTATCTCCAGGATTCAGAACTCTGAAAGTTCTCTCATTATCTCATTATCATCTCCCATCCTTTCATTTCTCCCCCAGTTTCACCTCTTCTGAGTATGGTCTTCATCTCTACTACAAGCTCCAGTCGCTCCACCCTTCCCTGATTTCACTATTCCTCATCCATACTCTAGACCCGGGCTTCTTAAACTTTTTCTGCTTTTGACTCCTTCAGCATTTCTTTAACTGTGGGTCTCAACTCCATATGGAGTCACGACCCACAGTTTAAGACCTCCTCCAGACTGACTTTCCTCCCACAAACATGGTAACACTTTAGGTAATCAGCTAAATTTTGAGCTCTCCTCTACCCACATTCCATAACCCTAGATTGGTCCCAACATCCATCTGCTTTGCTCTAATTTAGGTGCTGCGGGAGAAAATCAAACAATACTGCCAATTACAAATATATATTTTACCAATGAATCAAGTAATCAGCGAGTATTTCTATTGTACCCTCTATGTGCCTAGCACTGTGCTAGATTCTAGGGATGAAAATATAGTATTGTTAGACATTATGCTAAGTGTTTTAAAATTATTATCTCATTTGACTCTCACAATGACTCTGGGAGGTAGGTACCATTATTACCCTTATTTTGTATATGAAGAAACTAAGGCAAACTGATTAAGTGGTTTGCTCAAGGTCAGGCAGCTAATAAGCATGTGAGACCAGATTTGAACTTAGGTCTTCCAGACTCTAGGCTCAACACTCCAGACACTGAGCCATGTAGCTGACTCTAACAAGAAACAAATGAGCTCTTTTAGGGCGTTTAAATTCAAGATTCAGCTCAAATCTCATCTTCTGTAAGCGGACTTTCCAATTACCCTAGTTCCTGTTGTCTCCTCCTCTAAAGTTACTTTTCATCTACTTTGTCTATATCTCATGCAGATCTAGTCATTTTATGTCCTCCATATTAGGATGTAAGGGACTACAGGTCAATGCCTGGTTTTGCAATTCTTCATAACGGACCAGGACTCAGTGCAATGATGGCAGATAGCAAGCAGTTAATAAATGTTTTGTGGATGAATGACTGGCTATGTTCTATCAAGGGCAAAGGAATGCACATATATAAATACATACAAAATAGATATAATTTTTTAGGAAATATAAGCACCTGGGGGGACCATTCTGAACTGCATGCAAACTTTATACCTTTTCCTTAATTGAATTCCTCTAACCTTTTCTACCATATCTTTTTCTGAACTTTGTCTTTTCTCCCCAAGGATTTTACACTAATCCTTAATTCCTCTCAGCCAAAAATCTCAATTCAAAATTTACTGAGAAAAATAAAGATATCTACCAACTCTCCTCTCCAATTCTACACTTTAAATCCCCTCAAAATCACACACACACACACACACACACACACACACACACACACCTCATTCTCTCCTTCTTTGCTCCACTCTCAGTTACTGGTCAAGACCAATCCTGCACTGATCCTATCTGCCTTTACCTACTCCTATCTTTTCTGGAATCTTGGCCTGTCAATCATCCTTTCTTTTTCCAATCTTTGGTCTTTATTCACTGGTGCATTCCCTGCTGCCTACAAACATGTACATATACCCCTCACCCTTAAAAAAATAACAACCTTAAGTTGTCTCTGCTATGCTCCAGGGACTCTGTCCTGGGTCCCCTTTTCTTCTCTTTATACTCAGTTATTTCATCAGCCACCATGAGTTCAATTATTATCTCTGTTCAGAGTTATTAGTTCTACATGTCCAGTTCTTATCTCACACCTGAGCTATATAATCTCACATTATCAACTTCCTGCTACACAGGTCCACCTGCAACTTGTAATGGTAGAGCTCTCCAGTGGAATATAAGCTCTTTCAAGGTAGGAATTGATTGGTTTTTTGTTTGTTTTTTACTTTGTGTACTCCATGTCTAACATAGTTCTTTGTACAGAGGGATAGGGATGGAGATTGGACCAATGACTTCATTGACTTAGAGAACTTATAATGAGGTAACTGCCTATGCCAATTCAAGTTGGCCCCTTCTCTGTAGCTTGTTCATCCTTCCTTCTCAAGAGGACCAATGACATCAGGAGAGTGATGTCTTGACTTGCAGGTGTCTTGTATTTAAGTGAGGTAGGGTTGTGCAAAGTCTTACTCTTTCCTCGGCTTATTGGAATCTAATGACAAGATTTGCCAGGATGATTGGTGATGACCTCAAATGTAGTGGAAGACCTTGCATTTCTTTAAGGTTTTAAGCTAATGTCTTTTCCAAGTCTCAGTTTGTCTGAGGCAACACCCATTCAGTGATTAAATGCTAGGTAAGAATTGAGGCAAAAGATGACCCAGTTTGCCTTCCTAAAAGAATCTGTCTGGGAGGGGAAGCCCTTCAGAGGTTCTGACCAGATTGTTAAGCAAAGTACTAGAAGATTCAGGGACTTGCTGAAAATCTTATAGCTAGGTCAGAGGCAAGACAAACACCAGTATTACTGACTTCAAGGTCAGGTGCTACACCACACTGTTTGTTGAATTTATTCAACTATACCGCTGGCCATGGTGGAGGATGAGTGACAGGGATAGTAGACCACTCCAGTAAGGAAAGCTGAAAAGAGAACTCATAGAGGAGGCAGCTAAACTAGCAAAAAATTCACCCAAGAACACAATGAAAGAATAATTATGCTTTACTGTGTTAATATAGTCTTTGTGTCTATATAGTTTGAATCAATACAATGATCAAATTACCTTTGAGAGTAACAGAAGAGAAATAAAATTGTCCATATATAGCACCCTCTTTCAAAGAATCCAAGGACTTTTCCTGTAAAAAAATGCATTTGAAATTTGTTAGGCCTTGGTTAAGAAACAGGAGTATACAGGATTATACTGATTTCTTAAAATTAAAAATTGCCCAGAACATTAAAAAAACCCCAACTCATTGGTTATTCTGACGTAAACTTAACTGAAGTTGGTCTAGTAATTCAAGGATTAGAATGTAATGAAACACTTATGGCCTATAAATGCAATAAACATGACTTTACTAATAACAAAGGATAGGAAAGAAGTAATAAAGGGCATAATAAGTGTTTATTATGTATTAGTCATTGAGCTAAGCTCTAGTGACACAAATACAAACAAAACAAAACAAAAAAACAAAACCCAACAACCAAAAGGGTAGTTTCTGCCCTCAGGGAGCTTACTTTCTAATGGGGAAAGATAACACAGAAAAGGGAGCTGACAAACAGAAGAAAGTTTGAGGATGAAGGTACCCAGTTCAGGGACATGGTTTTGAAGTTAGAAAATCCTGAAAAGGGTCATGAAGGGAACAAGAGTTTGCTTGGGCCCCTCCCTAAAGTGGATGTCCCAGAAGGAACTCACCAGTTTAAGAAGTGGACTGGTCTTATGGAGGGATATTCAAGGATGAGAAGCCAACAAAGGTAGTCAAATGCATAAAAAGGATATAATTTCTAAGCTTAAAAACATACTGTGGAACATTTCGAACAGTCCTGACACATAGAAGACCCTTAATAACTGTTTGTTGATTTATTGTTCAACCTGTGACTTCACTGGCTTAGGGAACTACAAACAAGGAAAATTCTCTGCAACTTAGAGTCAAAAAGTTGCCTAGACCACTGAGAGGCTAGGTAAGAGGTGTGACTTAAAAAGGGTCACACAGTCTATATTTAAGAGAGGCAGAATTTGAACTCAGATCTTATTAGTTCTGAGTCTGGCTCTCTTATCTGCTGCTAAAATGGCAACTCCCCTGTGCCTCCATATTCACTATGGCAAGTACCCACTCTAATAGAAATCAGAGAGACATTTCTAAAAGACCATAGGAAGTCCACTAAAACCTCAGACACCAATTCCCTGTACCCTGTACTTTTTTAAAGAAATTATTTATTTTATTTTTAATTAAAAAAACAATTATTTATATAACATAGAATAAACAAAAAGATGATTTCACGGGAAACTGCAAATTTATTATGTATAACTTGCTATTCCTTTTGAACATATAATAAAGTTATCATGTAACATTTTTTCCCTTTTTTCCCCTCTCCCTTCCCCACCCTGAGATGACTCAAGCAGCAAGGAAGCTAGACCAATGACATTATTGAGAATGATCTCCTTACCCCATGAAGGGAAATCAGCTCAGATGACATTAAAGATGCGATAATCTTACCATATTGACACTTTTATGATAATTTCTGTGAACATTTTACATAGATTATTTCTTTGGGGTTTCACAGCAGCCCTGTGAGCTAGATGCTACCAGAATTATAACTACATTTCAGTGATGAGGAAATTAAGTCACTTGTTCAGTGTCATAAACTCACATACAGTAACTGAGATAAGATTTGAGCCTGGATTTTCTTGATTTCATTGCCAGTACAGTATCAACTTGAACTTTTTGTCTCCCAATATACTGAACTGAAAAAGAACTTTGGGGCAGGGAAGTCTCCCTATACAAACCCCAAATATATCAGATTTCATCTGTGGTCTAATTTGAATGAAATTTTTATTAATTCCTGAAATCTGGAGTCAATGATGTCTATTTTTGACAGACTAATAATAATTACAGCTACTGTATAACTCAGAAGTCTCACTTCTTTTCCTTACAATTGATACTATAGGACAGGAGCTCAGTTATTGTCACTAAGGATGAAGGATGATAGCAGTTATGTTTTGTCTAATTTACATTTCTTTTTTGGCATGTAAATAGTTCAACTTTGATAAGTTCCTTATGATTTCTTTCCAATGTTTACCTTCTTATGCTTCTTGTGTTTGAATGACAACTTTTCTGTTCAGTTCTGGTTTTTTCATCAAGAATGCTTGAAAGTCCTCTACCTCACTG
>CM053594.1:216707504-216739154 GCA_028646575.1 Pseudocheirus occidentalis
TTTTTTTAAATTAATCTATCTATTCATTAATTTATTTTAACATTCATTTTTATAAATTTTGAAATCCAAATTCTCTCACTTCTGCTCACGCTTCCCCCACCCATTGAAAAAGTGAGTAATATTATATTAATGATACAAGTTAAGTTGTGCATAAACATATTTCCATAATAGTATGTTGCAACAAAAAAAGCAAGAAATATAAGGAAATTTAAAAAGGTATACTTCAATCTACACTCAGAGCTGAAGGTTAGATTGTTTGCCTATCAAAATGGGATAATAATTTTTTCTTGCACTCCCTTCCCTCTCAAAGCTTGTGTGGTAAACTGCAAAGGAGAATACAGTGTCCCAGAAAATATTAATGCAGTTTTAAGTTTTAGTACCTTTAAACTGCACTAAAACTTTTGGGACATCCAGTATAAACCTGAACTTTTAAAAAGTTAATAACACTGATACTAATAAGCATGGTATTCTATAAGTTTAGTCATAGAACCAAATATGGCCACATGGCCCGTTTGCTAAAACTGGTGACCAACCTTTGGCATCTCTGGGAGCTGCTGTAGTTCTCTTTTCTCAAATTGTGTTTTGGGACATTTGGCATTTTATAAAACCCCAAATATGCTTGCCAAAAGCCTTTTCCCCCCTTAATATTTGAACACGTGGATTTTAAGGGAACTGTAATCCATATGTTTCTGACTCATTTACACTTAAATCATAAAAAATGTTATTTTCTAAGAGCTATTTGATGTTCCAAAGTCTTTTGAAGCTTTAAAAAAGTATATGTTTTTAAGACTCCCCCCTACCTCCTCCCTACCTCCTCCCTACAACAGGAAGCCAAGTTTTGCCCAAAGTAAATGAATTCAGACACAAAAAGGTGCAGTTCTTGTTTGAACCCCCAATTTTTAAACTTGGCAAAAGCTATTCAACTTTCCCTATTTATTATGTTAACTTCAGAACCAGGCAGCGTTTTCATCCTTTCACTGGGAAATTCTTATCACCAGAGCCATTGTGGTCACTATTAATTCATCCCACACCTTGAAAATCCTTAAGGGAATTGTGTTTTGTTTCTCTCTTTTATTTTTAATCCAAAAATAGATTTCAAGTCAAGCTTTTGGGGATGAAAAAGAAAAAAAAGTTAAGTCCAAAGTCATTTTGCTGTTTATTAAAATTCTGATTTTTTTTTCTGCAAATCCAATTCCTCTCAAACAAACTCCCCAAAAGTACTTTGTGTGACTCCAAGTCTCTTTCACCATTTTGAAAACAAACAAATGTGGCTCCAGACAGCACATGTGAGGGAAAGCCTTCAAACAGATGAATAGACAAAGGTATGGTCATAGAACTCAGAATACTTAGATCCTTAAACTGCTGCTCTGACAATTCTCAAATGATTGGAAGCTTAAGAAGCGCTGACAGGACACAGTGCTGTACAAAGGCCAAAAGTCCTCCCCCCACCATTTTTTTAACAAATATTATTTTTTCACTTTCTCCAAGAAGTTCATCTAGTTGAGTGTATTTCAAAAGTGGCCATAGACATGTTCCTGTTCCTCACAGAAAATGTTCCTATTAATGACTTCCATGTGTTGGCATCCAAGCTGAGGTAGAGTTATCTAGGCCACAAAGAGACCCTCCATCTACATGACATTTTCAGTATCATGTCTTTTCCTTCCATTCATTTTACAGTTTAATACTCTTGATGTCATACAATTGATATCAGATTTTTAAGTCTTTCTGAGAAATTGAATGGAACCCAAGACCCTTCAGAGGAATAATTACCATTGGTCTTATGAGGTATTTCCTGCATCTGTGTCGACTTTGGCAATCTATCTTGCGATATAGCATTTATCTAAAGTGAAGGTATAATTAGTAAATGACAAAAATATTCCATATCCATTAAACTTTTTTTGGAGGGCTAGAGGGAGAGAGTAAGGACATATCTGTGATTTCACCAGTGTTGAAAATTCTTGGTGTGGAAATTCTCTCTACCAATGCACACTAATAACACATTTGTTAATTTATGTCCCACCCCAAGCCCCGCCTGGTCATTATTTGGGCCTATAGCAAGTGTTTCTGTTTTGGTCAGAAACCCTGAAGATCTTCTCCTCCTAGATTGATTTTTTTTAACTGGGTAGAAAAGACTATTCTTTGCCTCCTTTCTTACCTAGTCTGAATCACTGAATGGACATTGCCTTAGTCAAACTGAGACCTAGGAAAGATCTTAGCTTAAAAAGCCCAGGGTTGGGGTGGGTAGGTGGTACAGCGAATAGAGCACTGACCCTGGAGTCAGGAGGACCTGAGTTCAAATATGACCTCAGACCCTTAACACTTACTAGCCATATCATCTTGGTGAAATTACCTAACCCTAATTGCCCTACCTTCCCCCCTCCAAAAAAAAAAGCAAAAAAAAAAAAAAAAGGGCCAGGGTCTCCTACTGCATCCAGGGCATCTTCTAGCTATTATTTTTCATTTTGTTCTCTAGAGACATATAGACCAAGTCTTGCCATTCTTCCACATGGAAGCTCTTCAAACACTTGAAGTGCTCGATTGTAGCATTTCTACCCCATCTTCTCTTCCCAACCACTATGCTGCTTCTCTTGCTTCATAATACTTCTTTGCTGTTTCAGGTTTACCAAGCCTAGTTGCTTTAATGAATCCTAGTACAGAATGGCCTTCAGGGCCCTTGCTACCTCAGTCACATTCTTCTAGAGAGCCACCAGATTTCTAAAATGTGACATCCAGAACTGAACATAAAATGCCAGATGTAGTTTGATATGTACAGAATGCAGAATTAATGGAGGAAATATCACCTCCTTTTTGCAGGACTCTCCAAACCTTATCATATAACACAAGGACATGTTGACCCATACATTATACATAATGAAACACCTTCACATGATGCAAAATTCTGCAATGCATCTATCAGAAATATCTGCATCTAGTGATAATTCCTCATAGGAAAGTGCCCCGAGCCTATTTCTCCTTAAATACTAGTGTAAGCTGTGTTGGAAATAAACTGTCTTAAGAGCAATTGAAAAAATGCGTCAAGGAGACCCATGGCCACATGTTGCACTGTTGAATCATGTTGAGCTAACAATCTACTAAGACTCCAAGATCTTTTTCACAGAAATTTCTATTGATCTATCATCTTGGTTCTGTTGACTCCTTGAATCCAAGGAAATGAACATTCTGGTCTCACTGCTGCCATCTTTCTGACATGTGTAGCTGATATCTCTTTGAACTGTTTTTTCAAGTGCTTTTAAGATAACTTATTCCTAACACAACTTCTACCAGCATTTGAGGGGAAATAAGCTAAGGGCCTTTTCCTATAAGCAATTATCACTAGATGTAGCTATTTATGATAGATGCATTATTGAAATTTTGTGCCATTAAAATTCACTTTCATTATGTATAATGTATATTTCAGGGAAAGCATGTGGATGACTAAGATTCTTGGATTGTGGATGCCTGAACTTTGAAAAAATCTTTGATACTAATGTATATAGTTACCTGCACAGGTTTGTCATTTTAAGAACACAAAAAGAAATGACTTTCTCAGAGTTTTAAGCAATTACTTCACTTGAATGATGGTAACACATCAAAGGAACAAGTGTTGAAATGGCCAGTCCCAGGAATAGTCAATTTTCTTCTATTTTTATGCCAACATGTCTTCAGATACTTGCCTTTGTCTTTTAGCTTCGTGCCTTAAAATTGCTGTTTTGATTTGTATTCGAAACCAGGAAAGGGGAAAAACAAGGACTTTATGCCAAGTTTAACTATATTGGGTGATACTGAAACAATTTCCTCAACTGCAGGACGGTTCCTGCCTGGAAGGATACATTCCTGGAGCACATGCCATGAGGTTCTGGGGAGGTTAATGGTCAGACTGTTAAGAATAATGGAGCTGCTCCAGGCTTGGTATGTGGCCTTGGACAAGTCACTTGGACCTCAAGTAGCACTATAAAAACAACATTTTTATCCCTGGAGTGTGGATGAATTAGAAAAATCTGGATATAATCTCCCTTAACACATATCTATTGAAAAACGAAAGAAAGAAGAAAACACTTGCCAAAATGTCCTTTGGCTTTTATAGAACTGAAAACACAAGGGAAAAGATTTTGACAAGTTTAACAAAAGACATACCAAATAACTGTACTTTTGCAGTATTAAATAAGCTGTGATATGAAACTATTACTGGCACCTATGGCTTTTATAAGTGTGATGAGACTAATATCTACTGGAGTTTTGGGAGTCTCTTTTTCATCCATGGATTAGACCCTCTTCCTCTTTCCCCCTTTTACAGTGGATTTATTTTCTTTCCCTAAAAAGAGAAAAAAGCTATCCCCATGGCCTGCTTGGTCCCTACCTTAGGTGACAGAGTTTCCTGGCAGTGTCTGGGTTTATTGACATATCTTCCTGTTACCTAAGGGTGAAAAGACCTACTCACATGGAGTCCTGACCCTTTTGACATGGTGGATGGCTAAAGAACACATGAGTCATCACATCTTGCCTTATTGACCAGATGGGTTTCCATATGGAGATGGCTCTGTTCTATAGAAACTAAGTGCCACTATATCCTTATTGTGTAAACCTCATTTGTTTAACTAAGTAAACATCCTTTTGTTAACTCTTCAATGGCCTAAAAGTGCTTCAATTTACCCAAGCAGTAACCAACTAACAGAGAACAGATGTCAGACCCACTCACAACAAGATATTTTCCCAATTTATAACCTGCTCCCTTCCTACAAGTGACACATCAGCCAAGTCTTACCTTAAATCCATTCCCTTTCCCTAGCCTACCCCTCAACTATTTTAAACATTTTTCTCATTTTAATCAAGGACTCTGTCTTGTGTCCTCAGGACCATGTTCCTGTATGGCATTAATAGTAGCTAATGCTTTACTCATTGTAACTAAATATATGCTATCTATTTTATCAGGTCATTCTGGAAACCATGCCCATATTTATGGGTATTTCTAGGACCATGACACACCAATAGATGAGAGCTCTGGAAGCAGTCAGGGATTTTTAGGACTGCTCAAATCCCACTCTTTAGGAAGGATCACAAGATTGTCTGGTGGGTCATGTCACAAGGCTGATGCATGCAAATGGTCAATTCATAAGTGCTGCCAAGCTTTTCAATGACAGGATGCCCACTTCTTGACTGTGCTGGGTTTGAAAGTGTTTCTCTTAGGTTTACCACAGTCTGAGTGTATCTACAAACACAAGCAGCAAATTCTCCAGATCAGGCAGACATAGAGAACACGTAGGAAAAGAATGGAGGACAGAATGAATGGAAGGCTTTGCTATCCACAAGGAAAGACCTTGAACTCAAAAAGATTTAAAGGAGAAAGTCAAATTCACAAGTACTTAGTTTAGTTGGTGACAGGAGAAACCTCCTATTTCTTAAGTGACTAACTCTATAGCTTACATGTTAAAATTTTAGCTTCCTAAGAAAGCTAAAGTAGGGCACCTGGAAAAGAAGGGTGATACCCTTCAAAAAGAACTATATTGCAGGTCAGATAATAAATTGCTATGTGGCCTCTCTGGACCTCAGTTTCTTTAAGTGTAGAGGAAGTTCTCTTATTCTAAGATAAATGGATTGGCACAGGCTAATATGATGGCAACCAGATTTGACATCATCTTGAATAAAGTCTTCATTGTTACTTTGCCTTACTTCTAGTTTTACAAGATTATCAGTTAATCAACAACTATCTGTTATTTGCTTATTGATATGCCGGGCACTGGGTTGAATTCTGGTGATACAAACACAAAGGATGAAATGAGGCATATTCATGATAATCTTAAATACTAATTCTAATAGTTGGTGTAGTTACTTTGCTGCTTTCTGCTCCAACTGAAAAAATCCACAGAAATCTCAGTTGCTTCAAATGTGATCATCTATGATAATTATTCTATTTTCTAGTACATTTTCAAGCTGAACGTCCAAAGAGGCATCCAATATGACAACACACCATGTCATACAAAGATCACTTAAAATTGAGGAACTTAGCCTAGAGGAGAGACGATTTGGGTGGGGAGGGGAAGGAACGATAGCTCTCTTTAAGTATTCATAGGACCATAATGTGGAAAAGGAATCAGTGCTATTCTTTTTAAAATTTTATTTAGTATTTTATTTTCCCCCAATTACATGTAAAATAATTTTTAATATTTGTCTTTAAAACTTTGAATTCTCAATTCCTTCCCTTCCTCCCTTTCCACCCCCCCCATTGAAAAGGCAGGCAATTTGATATACATTAAACATGGGGAGTCGTGCAAAACGTATTTCCATATTAGTCATGTTGTGAAAAAAGAGACCAAAAAAATCTCAGGAAAAATAAAATTTTTAAAAATGTATGCTTCAATCTGTATTCAGACACAATCACTTCTTTCTCTGGGAATGAGTAGCATTTTTATCATAAGATTATATTGCTGAGAATAGCTAAGTCGTTCATAGATGATCATCTTACAATATTGCTATTACTTTGTACACAGTACATGTCACTTTGCATTGGCTTCTGTAAGTCTTCCCATGTTTTTTCTGAGAGCATCCTGCTCATCATTTCTTATAGCAAAATAATATTCAGTCACAATAACATACTGCAACTTGTTCAGTAGTTCCTCAGTTGATAGACATACCCTCAATTTCCAATTCTTTAACACCAGAAAATAGATGCTACAAATAATTTTTTGTACATTTTTACATTACATTTTTTAAAACATTTTTTGCATTACATTTTACATATAGGAGATTTTGTTTGTTTGTTTGTTTTAATGTCTTTTTGGATACATATCTAGTAGTGATATTGCTAGGTCAAAGGATATGCATGGTTTTGTAGCCCTTTGGGCATAGTTCCAAATTGTTCTACAAAAATGGTTGAATCAGGTCACAACTCTACCAACAGTGCATTCCTCCCAACATCAGTCATTTTCCTTTTCTGTCCTAGTAGCCAATCTAACAGGTATGAGGTAGTACCGCAGGTTTGTTTGCATTTGCATTTCTCCAATCAATAAGGATTTAGAGCATTTTTTCGTAAGACTGTAGAGAGCTTTCATAACTTCATATGAAAACTATTCATAAGTTTTGATTATTTATCACCTACCCCCCTTTCCTTATGGCCTTTCCCTCCTACTTTCCTGAAGGGTAGGATACATTTCTATAGCCATTTGAATGTATATGTTATTCCGTCTTTAAGCCAATTCTGATGAGATTAATGTTCACTCACTCCCTCTCATCTTCCCTATCTTCCTTTCCAATGTAAAAACTTTTTCTTGCCTCTTTTATGTGATATAATTTGCCTCATTCTACCTTTCCTTTTCCCTTTCTCCCAGTGCATTTCTCTTTCACTCCTTAATTTTTTTTTATATATCATTCCTTCATATTCAACTCATACCTGTGCCCTCCCTACATATATACTCTTTCTAGCTGCCTTAATAATGAGAAAGTTTTTATGAGTTACAAGTATCATCTTCTCATGTTGGAATGCAAACAGTTGTATCAGCAGGCACCCTAGCATACCCAGGGCAGCTGCTAGCACAGGTTCTTAGATCTGCTTTTCTAGAGGAAAGCAACTCAAAAAATGGATTAACAATCTTTCTTTAATCAAACAAACATATCATTTACCTAGTTCAGGGGAAAAAGTAAGCACCCTGAACTCCAGAGAATACAAACCTGAGTTACAAGCACAAGTTACAAACACATGTTACAAGCAGACCAAGAAACTCATCAGCAGATGGGCTTTCAACCATCTGACCATCACATCCATTACCTATTCAAGTTACCAGAGAATTATTTTTCCTGTTGTTTGCTCATTTTTCCACTCTATTTCTTGACTTTTAACTCTTTTTAAAAGTTAGACTCTACCTCCAGATTGGAGTGTGTACTGTCTCAAGCTTCAGGGCTTTTGTGTAGCTGTTTTCAGAGATACTTCTACGTATCTGTAAGTTTTCAGTTGTTCCAAGCTGGTGTGATCTAAGGAAAGTTGTGTTTACTACCATCCTGGCCTGTGCTCTGGTTTGTGAATGACCACAAAGCAGTCTTTTCTGCCCTGGAACTGTGATGAGCATTCCTGCTTCACTGTGGCTTGCAGTCTCTGGTGTGCTAGTTAGTCCTCTTCCTTGCCCTGGGACTGCCACCCAGAAATGTGACCTGGATCTGAGTATGGGCAAAGCAACAGTGTCCTATCCCCAGTACTATCAAAGAGACCAATGCAATCTCCTTCTGACCAGCTGATCAACCCCTTTACCATCTGTAGAATGAGAGTTCTGGAAGCAGCCACTGTCTACTGATTCAGTGGCTCCCAAGGCTCCATGGTTTGTTAGGACCTGGTCTGTGTTGGCACAGCCTGCACTGTACTATACTCCACTTTCACCTAGGTGAAACAGATGCTTCTTACTCACCTTCTAAGTCATCTTTGATTGGAAAATTATTTCATTCTGTCCTTTTGTGGGCTCTTCCACTCTAGGAATTGTTTTATGGAATTATTTAAGGATGTTCAGAGGAGTTTTGGTGAGAGCCACTGCCTTTTCTCCGACATTTTGGCTCTACTTCCTCCATCAAATTGGTGTTGTTCTGATAACCCTGAGGGATATCAGAACTAAAAGCAGTGAGTAAAACAGAGGGGCATTCATAGTTAAGCTTTAAGGAGATGTCTACCTTGGAAAAGAGAAGACCTAGTTGAGTATTAACTCCTTGAGGCCTGTAATGGTAATTAAGTGTCTGCTGCCTCCTGGAAAGCCAAACTGGTGGCTTAGATTTCAGCCTTACTCTGCTACTTAGATCCTTTCAAAATATATCATGCTCCAACTTCAGTTATGCTTCCTTAGTGATAGCATCTAGAAATAGCTAGTGGCACAAGTTATTATAATAGCCATAAAGAGAAGGATCAGGATGGAGGGTAAAATGAGGTATAGAATGAGGAAAGTTTGGGAAGTAAAACCAATGCATTAATCAGCAAGAGGAAGTTTGCTGAAGACAGAGAGAATTAAATTTGGCTAGAATTTGAAGGAAATAATTATTATTTGATCTTTACTATACCATATCACTGAGTTCTTCTTTGTCATTAATTTAATAACTGTCTGTTGAGGAAAAAGTTGTTTTATGTTCATGGCTTAGATAAATCTGTAGGACATGACTTGGGGATTTTCTTGGTGATGGAGAGTCCCAGTAAGATAACTCTCTCCACCAAAACTGATTAGCAACTGTTTTGACAATGTGGAAAGTTAGAGAGTTGCCTTGGGCATTGTAAAGCTAAGTGATTTCTTTGCCTAGCATCACACAGCCAGTACATGTTAGAGAGGACTTGGAACGCAGGTATTCCTTATTCCAAGATGAGACCAGTTCCCTTCTGACTACTCTATGTTACTTCTAGGATATGATAAATAGATTGACATAATGATATATGGAAATAATAATAGTTATATATAAGATATGCATATAAGAAATGGATATAATAATAGTTATACAATCTAACTAAATGGGTGGTTGATCCTTGAGGAAGTTAGGTGGCACAGTAGATTGAGTTCCAGGCCTGAAGTCAGAAAGACCTGAGTTCAAACCTGGCCTCAGACATTTACCAACTATGTAGCCTTGGGCAAGTCACTCAACCCTCTTTGCTTCCATTTCTTCATCTGTAAAATGCGCTGGAGAAGGAAATGGCAAAACACTCCAGTATCTTTGCTAAGAAAACCCCAAATGAGGTCAGGAAGAGTCAGATATAACTCTTTGACTATACTGTGGCACAGAGAAAGGAGTGTTAGATTGGAAACATCTGGATTGGGATCTTGACTCTGCCACTTGAGAACTGTATCACCAGAGGTGTTTAAGCCATTGAAGCTCTCTAGGGTCAATTTTCTTATCTATAAAAGGATGGTTTGGGATTCATTGATTTCTCAAATCACTCGCCCTTCTACATCTATGATTCTTGATTCCTGAGTTTGGCTCTTGTTCAAGAGACTAGTACTTGCATTTGAGGAATGGTAGGACAAAGAGGAACCAATCAATTCAAGCCTCAGTGGTTTCCCCAGGTTCCTAAAATGCCAATACGCTCTGTATTCCACATTCTAAGGGCAAGAAAAAATCACAACCAATAAAGTTTCTTTTCCTCTTGTATTAGATATCCTATAGGAGACTAGTCTTCCCTGTGCTGTGGTGCACTGTGACATCCAGTACTGAGAACCACATGGAGGCAGACATTTGCCTTCAGCAAAGCCTTGGCAATATTGGCTATTGATCCAGCTGTCTCGATTCCATCACATGGCAAACAACCTTTAAAATTTTCGCTCCCTTGAAGTTGGAGGGCAGTAATTCTTAGGCTCATTACCCTAATCTATAAAATATAGGAATGTGAGAATGCCTGGGAGTGATTTCAAAGCCATTTGGACTTTGTCACCTTGAGAACTATGTTACCCCAATTTTGCATTTTATGAATCTCTTCTAGTTTACCTTTTTTTGGGGAAACTGGGCATATAAGGCTCATTTCTGTCAACGAAGTCAAGGATGGTGAGATACGGTTTACCCAGAAGTACTAGACACATAATGACTTTTATTCACATAATGCTTATGACATATGACTATTCAATCATTGCCTAATACATTGTAATCATGTGCTTGAGTGTGACATTATAGGTGTCAGTAAGAAACAAGTCAATTAAGTGCTTACTCTGCTAGGCATTATGATAAGCCCTGGGAATAAAAATATGAGCAAAAAGAAAGATATCCCTTGCCCTCAAGAGGCATACATTATAATGGGGGAAGACAATTTATAAAAAACAAGAAGTTGGAAAGGAGGATGAGATGATTGGCCTGTACATTCTCCTTAAACAGAAGCTCTTTGGGGATCTATCCAATCAGAAGAAAGGGTCAAAGGGGCCAAAGGTACTTTTTTGAGGAGTGAATTGCAGAACGGAAGTTACCTCCTAGGAGAAAGAGGTTTCTTTGGGATGAGGAAGGAGTCTAGAATGCAGTCTGATGAGAAATGAAAGGTAGACCTTAGTATATACATCGATAGTCTAAAAGTTGATACAGGCAAGGATAAAGTCAGAGGTTTTAAAATTATGCCAGACAGGGAGGGATAGTTCATACACTGGATGGCACATTTGGAATTCCAAGAGATCTTGACAAGATAGAAAGATGGGACTCAATTGATTTTCCTTGAATAAGAAAATTCAAAAATTAGGAAATTTCAACAATTCCTTATTTTTCAGAATAGGTACTATCTCCACTGTTGCAGAGAACAGTCCTACTATAGGAGGCAGTGTGAGAAAATGGTAAAAGCACATAGTGTGTGTGTGTGTGTGTGTGCGTGTGTGTAAATGATAGAATTAATGATAGAATTAACTTTAAAAAGTAAAAGCACTATTTGGAGTCAGCAGATCTGAGTTCAAATCTCCCCTTTAATGATTGATGTCTGAGTGACGTTGTCACTTCAGTCTCCCTGAGCCTCTTTCACTATCTATAGAATAATGGGATTGGAGTAGATAGTCCTAGGTCCCTTTGAACTATATCTCTGATTCTGATTCTATGACTTTAGTAGATGGTATTTATCTGTTGCTATGGAAGAAAAAAAATTATCCTTTAATGGCCAACTTTCTAATTATGAACCTCCAGAAATTCAGCTAGGCTGGTCATGCAAAGATAGTCTAGATGCAGGCCCATATGTGTTTTCTTATTTTATTTTACTGTTGTCAATGGATTTTGTTTTAATACCCCAGTCATTTCTGGACTTGGCCTCACACTTTCTCTGCCACTTCTGCCTGGTGAGACTTCTTTTGCAACAATAACAACCATAGCGACAAAACAGCAACACAATGACAACTATGACAACAACCATATCAACAGTGACAGGCCAAATTAACCAACATAGCTACAGTGTCATACAACGTATTCCAGCAATATCCCATTCCCATTGTGTGCTGTCTTTTCAAGAAAAGGAGGAAAGCACATTCTCTCATCTCTTCCCAGTGGCCTAGATAGTTAATTATGATTATGTCACATTCAGTTTCAGTCTAGTTTTCATTCTATTTAGATTATTGTAGTTATTATTGATTTTGTTTTCTTACCAGATCTCTATTTGGAGTCTTTCCATTTTTTAGGAACTGCTAGAATTTGTAACCATCTCACAGCCCACCTTTGGGCTCACCTCTGCTCCATGAGAAGGCGGTGGAGTAAGACTTCAGAGATGGGGAAAGAAAATATGTCTTGTACCTTAGGACTTGTGCATTTTAGGCATCTTTTTGGAGATGCTAGTGCCCATTGGATGTGAATTTGACCTTGGTTAAAATGCTCTTCCTTTTCATTCTTTTATGTATTCCTTTGATTCCTGCATTCTGACTAAAGGGGCCATCCGCCCTGAACCCCCTAGTCTCCATGGAGTCAGAGATCTGTAGCACATGGACCCGCAGCACGTTTTCCCTTCTCCAATTGGTGACACTGGAATTGGAAGCTCTCTTCAAGCATTGACATCCTTTTTCATTCTGCTCCCTTTTACCACACATTACAAATCTCAAGAAGGTATTTTTCAGGGTTTATTCACAAGGGAACAAGTTACAGCTAGATTTAGAAAGAATATAAGAGAGTAAGATAACTGGGAATGCACATAAAATAAAACTACTTAGTCTCATACTGTTTCTTGACTAAACTTTATCACTGAATCTTCAATTTAAGTTCTTTATGGCTATCTTTGTCTTCAAAATCCTCTTCTCACCTGGGAACACAGACCATGAAGTCAGGCTGCTTTGTGGCCTGATCACCCAGTGAATGTTTGTTTCAGCTCCCAAATCACGTGTGTATAGTTGTGATTTCCCAGCACCAAGGAAATTTGGATTGAATTTGCTCATCCATCCTTCAAGCCCAGGTTTTTTTTGTGTGAATTTTACTTCTAGTAACTCATTCAACTCACCTTGGATGCCTATTATATATATATATATATATATAAATAGGTAATTATGTATATATATATATATATATATATATATATATATATGAAGGCAAACCTCTCCTTGTTGCTTCATACACATAAACTGGCATGAACTCACAGACTTGAAGCCTGAAAGAAATTTATTCAAGACCAGAAATTGCACCATGAATAAAAACTGTAATTTGTCAATATGTCAAAATCATAATAAAAATGGAAAATGTGATCCATAGCTCAGATCCTCTTTTTCTGGAAGCATAACTCTTTCAGATGCTTCCAAGCACTGCCTCATATTACTCCCTCTGAAACATTCTTTTCTCCAGCCAAACTGAACTGCCCTTGACCATGTTCTGTGCTTTCTCTGCCATGCCCTTGTTTATACTATTTCCTTTGCCTGGAATGCCCTCTGTCCCATTCTCACTGGGCTCAATTCCTACCCATCTTTTAAAGCCATCTTTAAAGGCATCTCACATGTCATCTCCAGGAAGTCTCCCCTGCCCCTCCTATTGGCAATGACCTCCCCCATGAAGATCCCATAAAGGGATAAGGACTAGATTTTTTCAATTTCATTAGTTTAAGCTTTTCTCAGATATAGCAAAATTCTTCTCTCAATACAGGCCAACACATTCTTTACAACTTAGAGTCTTTGATAGAGAGTTGCCCAGAAGTGACTTATTTATAGTCACATAGCCAGTAAGTATATTACGCAGGATTGAAACTCAGGTTTTTCTCTCTCTGAAGCCAGCTATAAAGCTACCATTGCCACAATACCTCTCAAGGTCATGCAGCACTTTATTTTACAACTTTCCAAAAAACCTGTCATGCGTTCATGTTGTTGTTGTTGTTGTTGTTGTTTTAAAATCTATGTATGTGTCTTAATTGCTGACTAAATTATAACTCTTTGAAGGCAGAGACTGAATCTTATCTAAATTGTATATCTAACCCAACCTCTGGTACATTATTTTGCCTACAGACGATGTTTAATAAATGTTATTGGAATTGAAAAGAAAATACATTGGAATTATGATTTTATTAAGCTTATGAAGAGTCAGAGGAGAAAAATATGTAGACCTTAAAAGAGCCTGAATCTGTCTACAAAGCCACGTGACATTTGGTAGATAAAGTATTTCACAACCATTTAGTATGTGTCAAGCAATGTACTTAGTACTAGGAATAGAAAAACAAGCAAAAAAGAAAGAGAGGCTGCCCTCAGGAGATTACATTCTTTCTAAAAAATTTAATTATGGAATAAAACAAACATTTCTGTAATATAGTACAATAAAAAGGTAATTGTACAACTTACTATTTCTTTCAAATGTATGACAAAATTATCATGTAAATTTCTTTTTTTTCTTCCCTCTCCCCAGCTATAAAGATAGCTACCATTATACATAAATAGGTGTATACAATTAAAATAATTCTGTATATACCTGTATTTGTCAGTTCTTTCTCTGGATGCAGATAATGTCTTTTTTCACATGTCTTTTATAGTTAATTGGGTATTTATAATAGACAAAATAACTTATTTGCTCAGTCATTTTTTTTTTGCTTTTTTGGAGGGCAATTGAGGTTAAGTGACTTGCCCAAAGTCACATGGCTAGTAAGTGTGTCAACTGTCTAAGGCCAGATTTGAACTCAGGTTCTCCTGACTCCAGGGCCAATGCTCTATTGACTGCTTTAACTAGCCACCCCATCAAAGTCATTCTTATTGCTATTACTATATGCAACACTATTGCTATTACTATATGCAATATTTTTTTGTTCTTCTCATTTCATTCTTCATTATTTTCCATAATTCTTTCCATGTTTTTTTCTAAGATCATTGAACTCATTGTTTCTTACAGCACAACAGTATTGCATCACAGTCATATGCCATAATTTTTTCAGCCATTCCCCAATGGATGAGCATCCCCTCAATTTCTAATTCTTTGGCACTACAAAGAGAGCTACTATAAATGTTCTAGAATATAAAGATTATTTTCCTTTTTCCCTGATCATCTTTGGAAATAGTCCTAGTGGTAGTAGGAGGAGATTAAACTCTAATGGGGGGGGCGGCTAGGTGGCAGAGTGAGTAGGCCCTGGAGTCAGGAGGACCTGAGTTCAAATCCGGCCTCAGACACTTAACACAAAAAACCAGCCGTGTGAGCTTGGGCAAGTTGCTTAACCCCCAAAAGCAAAAACAAAAACAAAAACAAAAACAAACAAACAAAAAACTCTAATGGGGGAAGATGTCACCTAAAAGAGCTGAACCAGGATTTTGAGGCAGGAGAGGTATACCTGCTCTAAAGAAAAGTCAAGAATCACTTTGGAGAATCATTGGGATGCCTGGAAGTGACTTGACTAAAGTAAATATGTGCCTAGATTGTGTGGTTAGAGGGACTTTGCTACGTTCTGCCTTTCTCAAATCAAAATATCCCTTTCACCAGTCTACCATAAGACTTCCCTCCTCTACTACCTGGCCTGACATATTCACAAGGAGAGTTATTCCTCTAACTTATATTATCTACCCAGAACAATTAATAAAATGTGGATGTTTCTTAGGAGGAAGGAAGGACCCCAATTCACATATTAGTATCTTGAAAACTTCTATGGTGACAATTGATAGGACTACTTTCTCTTCTACCTTTCTTTATAAGAACAGCAGATTGGATTAGTCTATCAAATTAACCAGTAGTCACCTCAGAGGAAAGCAGAGCTTTTGAATGATTGATAGGTGTCAGTACATTTCAGACAAAAAGTAGGAAGATCAGCAAGCCCCAATTAGCGTAAAACCTCTTAGAAATGCCAGCACACAAAGGGCAAAAAGGAGGGAGTCAATGGGAAGGAGTGGGAAGGGGGACAGGAAGTCAAACTAATAGATTATTTAATGTGGGATGGCACTAAAGACAGCCTTATACTAGTTCACAAAATATAAGAGACAGAAGGGATCTCACAGATTAGCCAATCCAATCTGTACCTGAACAAGAATTCTCTTCACAATAACCCAGCAAGCAAACAAATAGCTTTAATGTAAAAACGTGTGGTAAGAAGAAAGCCACTATCTTCTAAGGCAGCCCATTTCCTCTTGGGATAACTTACTATTAGCTTTGTTGTTGGTGTTGCTGCTGCTGCTGCTGTTCTGATTGTTACTGTTTCCCCGTTAATCACACTTAAATCTGACTCTTAGCAACTTTAATCTGCTGCTTCTTGTTTTTATTTGTTTGGATTTTTTTCTCCTCTCCGACCAAAGTAGCCCCAGAACAAGTCTAATCACTTTTAGAAATAGCACTTTGGATACTTAAAAACAACTCTCATGATCTCCCCAGGTCTTCTCTTCTCCATGCTAAAATTCTCAATTCCTTAAGCCAAGCCTTATGTGATATGACCTCAGCATCTTTCACTATCCTGGTTTCCCTGTTCAGGTCTTTCTAAGCTGGTCATTTAGGGCAGCTTGGTGGGACACTGGATAGAATATTGGGCCTGGAGTGAAGAAGTCCTGAGTTCAAATCCTAACTAAAACACTTACTACCTGTGTGACCCTGTGTCATGCCAATTATGGCAGTGCACCTGAGGACTGCTGATGTGAATAATTTTAACAATCTAATCAGATAGTATAATGAACTCTCTATTCAACAATAAACAAAACGTTGTTCAATAAAGCATATCATTCATAGGAACATCCTTAAGCAAAACATATTGTGTGTGTGTATATATATGTGTGTGTGTGTGTGTGTGTATACATATATGCAAATATGTATATATATGCACATACACATACATATATATATATAATATATATCATAACATTCAGTATGTTATATGGCACATAGCACATATTACTGTATTTAGTAGCATTCGCCAAAATACTTCTTTACACAAGTAAGGTGTCCTAGGTCAGGGTCTTTCCTAGCACAACATATTCTTAAGGGGTAGCAGAAAATACAAACACCATCCATACCTACTTCACAGTGAGTCATAATCTCATCAATCATCACACAGTGTCCAAGTAAAGTCCTCTCTCATCTTGACTGGAGGCTGACTTCCAAACCCCATGGCTCCTCCTCTGTGGGCTGACCACGCCCAATTCTCACCTGGATTCACATGTAGGCAGTTCTCTGCTCCTGCTCCATATCTCAGCTCATGAGGGCTACTCTTTTCCAAGTCTCTGCTCAATGGCAGGCTTCAGGTTCCTGCCCACAGTTTCTGATTCCCAGAAAACTAAACTTAGCAGGGCTATGACAATCTTTATATACCTTACCAGCACCATCATTGCAATTCACCTTAACAGCTCTTAAAAGGGGCTTAAGTTAAGCTTCCTTCCCATGGGCAGATCTCTGTTCTTCAGCTCAATTCACTCATAAAGACCAACTGACAGGGCTTCTGTCTGGGTAATTAACACAGACCAACACACAGAGCTTCTGTCTGATAAATTAACACAAATCAACAGAGAGCCAACATCACAAACATTCTTTCTGTTAGACCTTCCCATGAGGAAGTTCCCCTTACCCGCTCACACTCACTTCTCTCTCTGCTCTGCTCCTCTCTCTACCTTGTCCTCTCCCACCAAGCAATACAATACAAGACTCTATTGGCTAAAACTCAGTCCAGAAAAACAACAAAATATCCTACTTTGCTTGCTGTTAATTACACCTTGGGTGAGTCACTTAACCTCATTTTCCTCAATTTCATCATCTGTAAAATGAGTTAAGAAAGAAATGGCAAACCACTCCAGTATTTTTGCCAAGTAAACCCAATATGGAGTCACAAAAGGTCAAACATGATTGAAACAGCTAAACAACAGCTTACCAATAGATGTTCCTAAAATGTAGCATTCAGAATGAAATGAAGTACTCCAAATGGGATCTGACCTGGGCAGAATATAGAAAGATCATCATTCTTCCCCTTCCCATATTTCTGCAATGGATAGCTTTCTTAATGTAAGCTGACTGTTTTCATTGGGGTGGGGGGTAGGGAGGAATGGCTGCTATGGATTTATATTGAGCTCGAGGAAACAGTCACTTAAAACAACAGGTCTTTATCATATGAGTTGCTGTCTAATTTCACCTTCTCTTATACTCGTGAAGTTGAATTTTTGAGCCCAAATCAAAACCTTTACATTTTTTCCCTATTAAATCAAACCTCTGTATAGATTCAATCTAACTTTCTAATCCATCAAGATTTTTTCCATACTGATTTCCCATAGTCATAACTAGGGCAGGGAGTCTGGTGTTTTGCTGCATGCATTGATATAATGGGATAAGAAGAACACTTCCTCCATTGTACATTCTAAAGACTGTTAGCCCTTCATAAACTCATGCCCTATGGGGATTGTGGGAGAAAGGGGCCTCAAGCACAGTAGAGAGAGGGAGTTAGGCTATGGACCAGCTTATAAAGGTTATATATGGGGAGGGCAATAAGAGAAGAAAAATGACCCTTCTCTTAGATTGACTGTACATGTGACCAAAATTGACTTCTGCATTCACCACTAAGCCTCTTACTCTAGAAATTATTTTTATCCCATGGGGAAAAAATCCTAGTTCTAACTCTGGTTTTACATTTTGGCCTATGTCTGGCCTTAGATATAAAGCAAAACTGTCATAAATGTATTTTTATACCTCACCGTACTCCCTGGAGAGTCATCATAGTCAGAAATGTATGCCCATGAGTAATGCCAAAAGGTGATAGGTCCAGTGCTTATGACAGTGGGTTCAGAGCATTGCTGTATTTATTGCATGAAGTCGTAGAGGTTTTCTGATACCCCCCTTATGCTATGTGTTCCATTCTATTCCAGATGGAAACCCACAACCAGTATGTACTGCAATACATGTCCATAGATAAATCCCCAGGATAGGGAGGGGTGGGTCTTGGACTCTACATATGGCAAATCCGCCAGCCTGCTGAAAGATGAAAAACATATGACTCAATACTTGTAAATGGGTGGGTCTTTCTCTCCATCTCCCCATATCTTCAATCTCTTGAACAAAACAAATCCCTGCCAAGGAAGTGTCAAAAGTGTTGACTCTGGTAAAGACGTCCCGATAGAATCCCCTCTTCTATAATGGACTTTCCAGGTGCCCAGAGAAGTTAAAAATTAGAGGGAGGTTCAGTACATATTGAATCTCTCTTCCTACCTCACTCTCATGTAAGAATCCCTTCAATCACATCCCTAACAGGTAGATCCAACTTTGGTTTATATTCAGCGTTTCCATTATGTAAACTTCAAAATAGAGAGTTTTGCAATCAAATGAATATGAACCTTTTATATGTTATATAGAAGAACAAGAAGTGAAGTATGAAGAAAAGAGAAGTAGATTATTAATCAGAAAACCTAGAAAAGACTTCCAGCTCTCTGAAAAATCATTAGCTGTGTGACCACGGGGAAATCACTTGCCCCTTCTGAACCTCATTGAAATCATCTATAAGATGGGTATAATACTTTATGACCCCTCCAAAGGTGCTATTGTGAAGATAAAATAACACTGCATAAATCACTAAACATAAAATGTTGTAGAAAGGTGAGCTGTTGAAATCAACAAATAGTAATTAGGTGCCCATTGAATACTGAGTACCAAGCTAGGAGCTGGAGGAGGTAACAGTGTTTGGATAAACATGGTCCTTTGCCCTTAAAGCCTAGTAGTGGAGCTCTGATAACTTGTAAGAAGAACATTAAAAGAATTAGTAAACAAAATGCTGCCTGAGGTTGAATAATAACACATTATTATTGACAAAGAATCAGGCGGGGGGCAGAACTTCATAGAGGAAGTGGTACCTGATGTGGATTTAAGAACTACTGTTATGGAAGCAATGCTGGCTTCTTGACGGTTATGCCAACAGCTCAGTTATGCCAAGCAGTCTTTGAGGACTATCTCAATGACAGCCTATGCCTGCCATCTGAGGCCAAGCGCAGAGGAGGTCATCACCAAAAGGTCGATAGAACGTAAGCAACTTGGGGGCAAGGAATACCACTTTTATTTTTGTCTTTTTATGCCAGTGTTTAGTATAATGCATATAGTAGGTGCTAAATAAATGTTTGTTGAATTAGTAAGCACTAACCAAAAATGAAATCGACCATCTCAAAAGAAAACAACTAATATGTGAGTCATTTCAGAACCGATTGTCTCTGTGTAATCAAATTGTTGACTGATTAGAGCAATGGACAAAACACATTTTTGTTTAGTCATTTTAGTGATGTCTAATTCTAAGTGAACACGTTTAGGGTCTTCTTGGCAAAGGTAATGAAGTAGTTTGTCATTTCTTTCTCCAGCTCATTTTACAGATGAGGCAACTGAGGCAAACAGATTTAGGTGATTTGCCCAAGATCACATGGCTGGATATGAACTCAGGAAGAAGAGTCTTCCTGACTTGAGGCCCCGCACTCAATCCATCAGGCCATGTAGCTGCCCTTAATTTAACCCCTACAAAACAGTAACTCCTTGCGAGGATGATGTTGTTTTTGGTTTGCTTTGGCTTACTTTTCTTTATATCTCCATCACCTAGCACAACATGTAGTATGTACTTATTAATGGTTGTGGACTGAGACAAATGGAGGCAAAACCACACAGAAACTACCCACAGCAGCCAAAGACTGATCTTGCAAAACAGAAAAAATATCCATGTGTTACACTCGTTTAATTGGCAAGTTCATATGCAGACCATTGTGGAGAGTGAAAAATTATAAAACAGCATATTGTAACAAAAAAATGAAAAGGTATAAGGGAAAATAATTTTCAAAGAGAGTGGTGTTAGATGAAGCTGTTAATTCTTCTAGACATCATTTAGACATGAAAGTAGAAAGAAAGCAATTAATAGGTGTTCTTCAGGTTTTACAGTGATCTGCTGTCAGAGCAAGGATCCTATTTGCATTCTACTGCTTTGATATCCAATATATACAGTAGCAGAAGGTTGAGCAGCTCTTGAAATAATGGAATGGAGAAAATAGTTTATCTGAAAAAATAGGGTCATAACTTGACATTCACAGGTTTCACATAAGTGGGTTTTGGTTATTCCTGGGTTACCCATTGATAATTAAATGGGAATTTTTAGAGATTTGTGTAGTACTGTGGAAAATTACCAACAATGTACATATAAAAATAACAAGTCATAAATGCATTAATCTATATATCATTAATATATTTTATTATTTACTGTTATGAGTATACTAACATAAATTTATTATAAATGGCTAAATTTTATTAAAAATGTCAGTGGCTTAAAGAACTCTGCACTCGCTTTTGGAACACCTCTTCTTTGTCTCTCTACCATCCAGACTTTGTCCTGTGGTTCTCTCCAGCAGGATCTTTGTTTCTTGAGCTTTTTTAAAGAAGGAAATCAGAGAAGACTCAGAATAGTATGGGAGATACAAATCTCTTTCATGTAGAAATGGCAACTTTTTTATGGGTGCAGTGTATTGTCTTACATGTTTTGTGCGTTAAATATGATCAGAAGCATTAAAAATAAAGATTTGGAGTGATGACTAGAGTTATTTGTGGTTTTATATGTTCTCAGAAGTCTTGTACCCCTAACTCCTGTGAGTGCTGAGGGACAACTGTAAATACAGAGAAAATTAATGATAGAGTTTGCCCAATCTGAAAGATAATTAAGAACCAATTTTAAGATATAAAAATGGAGCAATAACAACAAATGTATTTCTACAGCACTTTAAGGATTATAAGTTTTTCCTCCTCATGATAACCCAAAGAAGTAGATAATATAAATCCCCATTTTACAGATAAAGAAATTGGATCTCAGGGAGTTAGAGCAATTTGCCCTAAGACAGTATTCAAGACTTAAAATTATATCTTCTTACTGTAAATCCAGATTTTCCTACTGTAAATCTTCTTATTGTAAATCATTCCTTTATATCAGGCTTCTCTCCCAAAAGAATAGAAAAAGTCAAGGATGATAAAAGAAAGGAAAAAAAAGTAAGGAAGGAAAGAGAGACAGAGACATAGAGAGATACAGAGACAGAGACAGAGAGACACAGACAGAGACAGAGAGACAGGAAGGGTGCAGGATTATATCAGCCTCCCTTGTCTCATATGCCTGCTTTCTCATTTCTATAAAATCTCTGTGAGACAGAACTGTAGCTCTGGTTTTATACACCGTAGTTGAAAACTCTAGGACACATCATAAAGGGTTTTTCTTTGATTTTTTGAGTCCATTTAGAGTTTCCCCTTGAAAAAAAAATCAGAATTTGTATTATAGTGTCCACTTCTCAACCCCACCTCCTCCACACACCTAGAAGCAGATGAGTAGCACAGTGGATAGAGCTCTGACCAGGAAAACCTGATTAGAAATCTAACTTCAGTCACTGTGATCCTGGGCATGTCATTTAACCTCTGTCTACCTGAATTTCCTTATTTGTAAAATGGGGGCACTAATAGTACATTTTTTCTCAGAATCTTTGTGAATATCAAATGTGATGTTTGTAAAGCACCAAACAGTGACTAGGTCTTAGTAAGTGCTTTATCAATACTTATTCTCTTCCATTATTAATTATACTTAATATGATGGTATTTAGTTATATTATTATGCTTTGTAAATACAAGTAGACTGAAAAATGTTACCAAAGAAAAATCATGCAAGAGAAGTAGGGAGTAAAGGGTGCTTTCAAAAAGGCTTATGACTAGAAAAGAAGGTGGGGCACCCTCATAACTTGGGGGTGAGGAATAATTGATGCACTATGTCCTCTTGCTCCAGCATAATCTATTCTATCTCAACATCCACTAGAAAGGACCTGTATGTATATGCAGGAAATGAACAAGTGTCAGAAAGGATGGGAGCTCATGGATGGGTTTCCATCTATGCCCCCTAGAGAGACTTCCCACATTGATGAGACTGGAGATCTCTAGGGACTCCTGCTTTTGCTCACTAATCAGCCTTTTGGAATATCCCTCATTATGTATACCACAATGTGGTACAATTAAAGCTTCTACCTTCCACATTTGTGTTTGATTGGGAGAAATTTCCCATTAAAACAAGCTGTTTTGTTTTTAAAACTCACTTTACTTCAGCAAATGGCATAGGCTTCAAAATGTTCTTTTATTGCTTCATCTAATAATGACTGTTTAATGAGTTCTCAGTGAAATAAGGCAACAACAGAGTCGATTGATTTTGGGAAACTCCACCACCTTTGTTTCATTGTTGGGATTAGAGTGCCCTCTGCTGCTCAAAATAAGCCTCTATCCAACCAACAAATTGCAAAACATTTAAAATTAGACAATAGATGGCTACCTCACCCTTGGTGAGTGGCCACTAAGAGGTAAGATTAGGAGCTGGGGACAGGGGAGAGGAACAAGGTTGAGGATATTGAACAGAAGGAGGAATTGAAAATAATCCACTTTGTATAGGTTCCTTTCTCAATTTTTCAGTCTGGTGGAATCTGACGGAATAATACCTGACCATTACTCCATTATGGCTCTAGAGTGATTGCTGGTCTTGGGATGATTTCTGGATTTGTATCCTGCCTTAGATACTTATTGACTATGTAACTGTGAAAGTCAATTAAAACTTCAAAAATCTCAGTTTCCTCATCTGTGAAATGGGGACAATAATAGTACCTACACTACATGACTGCTGTGATAATGTATATAAAGCACTCAGAAAACCCAAAGTATTATATGAATTAGATGATCACAGATTTAGAACTAGAAGTCCAGGGAGTCAGGAGCAGGGCTAGGAAAGAATAGCTGGCCTGGGAAGTACATTAAAATGGGGATTATAGGAATAACTCATCAATGAGAAGAGGGGATCCCAAGGGCAGAGGGATATTACAGGGTGAGAAGGTACTCTTGGTATGGTGATGAGATTTGGATAGTTTGAATTAGAGCCAGGGGAAGATAATAGAATTTTGTGGTTGAAAGAAAACTTGTGGCTTCTATATTCTGATGCCTTCCATTTATGAGAGAAGAAACCAAGAGCTAGGGAAGGGAAATGAATGTCCAATATCTTAGAGGTGATTATTTATAGATTTCAGATTAGAGCTCAAGTCTTCTGAATTCTGGTCTTGTGGTCTTCCCACTGTACCACATTATCTACTTCTTTCCCTAACTGTTAGCTTCTATTCCTCTCAGTACACTGACAGAAGAAAAAAAAAAATTAACTTTCTTTTTACATTATTTTCTTTTGCCAGACTTGTGATTTCATAATTATAGGGAACTCTCATTGAATAATTCACTGTCATTGTAGATCAACACCTACTTAATCAATTATTAAGTATTTATTCCGCAACTTATTGTCTTATAGGGTGACCTGGGAGCCCTGAGAGGTGAGGGGACTTGAAAAGAATCATACAGGCAGTATGTGTCAGCAAGGGGAATTCAAACTTGGCCTTCCTCAATATAGGGTTTATTCTTTATCTACTCTACCATGAATCTTCTGAAATTTCATTGAAATTTCATTGAAATTTCAGTGGTAAAGGAAGTTTATGCATTCTCCAAAATTATTATGGTAACATTTACTAACTCAGACAAAAATATTCCTGAAGTCAAAAAAGTGCTTTAAAAAGTCTTTTAAAAATCATGACAATTTAAGGAGATATAGCATTATTGAACTAGAATTTTTGTTGAAGAAAGCACTGTGTAAGCCTTAAGGCATGATTACTATGATCGTTCAAAATAATTATTAATATTATTGACATTGTTAACTAGCTGTGTGTATAATAATAGTTAATCAGTCAATAAGCATTTGTAACTTGAGCCACAAAGCCCATTGGTATGAGACTCCTTTTTATGGAGATCAACATCTCATACCTGCATGAGGGGGTGGGATGAAGTTGGCAAGAGAGAGAAAGGAGAGAAACCTGGGGCTTTCCTAGCTTCCAGCTTTGAGAGAGAGAGAAGATGCATGGGTCACTGGAGGGAGAGACTTTGGGAAGATGCCAACATGAAAGAAGTTGGCAAATTTTATCAATTGTACCTAACCTCAGCTTACTATATTAGGCTTTGGAGAATTTTCTCCTTGAGTAAGATCTGGAATTCTCTGTCTCTATCTCTCTGGCTCTCTCTCTCTGTCTCTGTCTTTGTCTCTGTCTCTCTGTTTCTCTGTCTCTCTCTCTCTCTCTCTCTCTCTCTCTCTCTCTCTCTCTCTCTCTCTCTCTCTTTCTCTCTCTCTCTCTCTGTCTTTGTCTCTTTCTCTTTCCATTGAACTTCCAGTGGACCTCAATTGGGAAAATTATCTTGCCCCCAACGGGAATGCTCCTTCAATCTATATTACCTGATAATGTATTTTCCCAATTATACTAGCTCTGATTTCTATCTTGCTATCAACTTGAATAAATAAATTTCTTTGCTATTTGCTATGTTGTACCTATTATGAAACTGATGTTTGGTGGTGAATGGAGCCTTGGATATAAAGCTTGAGACTCGTCTTGTTTGAGAAGAATGATTAAGAGTTTAGTATGAATCTTTATTTTCCTTAGATTAATAATATTTAAGGGGGGCAAATAGATGTAATAGATGTAATTCTAGCCTCTCTCTGAGGAGAGCAGAGTGGACATTCTCTGGTCCCAACCTCCTACTTCCCCTCCTGTCTGGAATTAGTCTGTCTTAGAGAAAAACAGTGGGAAAAGACATTGGCAATGTCTGTTCTTGCCTTCATGCAAGTTGCATTGAGGTAGCCACATTGCACATTTTTAAAGTTCTTACTACGTGCCAGATATTTGCTCAGTTCTGGGAATAAAAAGAAAGGCAAGTCTCTGCTCTCAAAGAATTCACAATCTAGTGAGGGAGATAGCATATAAACAAACATATACGCACAGGTTAGTGTGAGAGTAAGTCTTCCTTGACTGCACTTATGTATGCATGTAGATATGTATTTGACATCGTTGCTATTCATTTTTGTAGGGGGAAAGTTATGAAGTAGGGAGTGGGAGAATAGTCATAATAATGTCAAATAAAAGATGATCATAAATTTTTTTAACTCAATAGAGAACAGAAAAAATTCAGAATGAGATAAAGACAGGAAAGGTAGGGTTGGCATAACATTATGTGTGTGTACGTGTGTGTGTGTACACATTATACATACACATAGAAAATTATTTGTGTATATATTTTTTAAAAAACTTGGAAAAATCCAAATAAATATAATAGGATAAATTAGAGATAAGCAACAGAAGGGAAGCACTAGAGTAAAAGGGGGATGGAAAGGGATTCATGTAGATTATGGGATTTTAGCTGAGACTCTAAAGTCAGGGAATCCAAGAGGTGAAGAGGAGTGGGAGGAAAATTCCAGACATGAAGAATAGACAGTAAGTATGCCCAGAGTCAGGAGAGGTAGTGTATTGTGTAAGAAACAAAAAGCAGGGCAGTATCACTGGTTTGTAAAGCATGTGTAGGTGAATAAAGCTAAATAAGAAGGCTGGGAAGGTGGGGAGGAGGCATTTTGTGAAGAGTCTGAGTTTTCTTTACATCAGAGGATTCTATATTTGACCTTGGAGCCTATAGAGAGCTATTGACAATACCTTAATTGGGGATGATATGGTTGGAACTGTTCTTAATAAAGATCCACATGACAGTTGAGTGGAGGCTGGGGAATCTTCTGAATTCCACTTTCATTCAGCCTCTCACTTTTGTGCCTAGTCCCATATTCTCACATGAACTTACTTGTGTTTCTAGTCCACCAAAGTCATAGACATTGCCAAATGATTCAACAACAAAAATGATATTTTTTATGAGGGAAAATGATATCAAAGAAGATCCACCAACATTTCTTTTAGTTCTATATTTCAAGGATCATAAAACCTTTCCATCTGATTTGCAATTGAAATTGAAACCTTCCATATATGTTATGCCCCTTGTTGGAATGTGAGCTCTTTGAGAGTAGAAGTTGTTCTACTTTTTCCTCTTTGTATTCTGAACACTTAACAAAGTACTTTGCACAGAGTAAGCATTTAATAAATGCTACTGAGAGAGACAGAGACAGAGAGACAGGGGAGAAGGGGGGAAGAGAGAAGGAGAGAGAAAGAGACACAGGGAGAGAGAGAGACAGAGACAGACCGGGGGGTGGGGAAGGGAGGGAGAGGGAAAGAGACAGAGAGCAGGGGGGGGGAAGAGACAGAGAGAGACAGAGAGAGAGACAGAGAGACAGAGAGAGAGAGGGAGAGAGAGGAGAGAGGGAGAGAAGAGAGAGAGAGACAAAAGAGAGAGAGAGACAAAGAGAGAGAGAGAAGGAGGGAGGAGGGAGAGACAGACAGAGAGAGGGAGAGAAAGAGGGAGAGAAAAGAGAGAGACAGAGAGAGGGAGAGAGAGAGGAATAAAGAGAGTGAGGGAGAGAAAGAGAGAGGGAGAGAGAAAGAGAGGGGAAGGGAGAGGGCGAGAAGGAGAGAGAGGGAGGGAGGGGGGAGGAAGGGAAAGGGAGGGAGAGAGAGAGAGTCCAGGTTGCTGAAGCTCACATAGGCTTTACAACCCATTGGCCATTGGCTAATGGTATGGTTTGGGGCCAACGCTATTCACTTATGTGGGACTCAGTTTCTTCATTTGCAAAATAAAGGGATTGATATAAATAATGTCTAAAGTTCCTTCCCGGATCTCTGAAAAATGAGGCTGAGATGTATCCCCTCAAGATTCTGGACTCTTGGCTCTTGAAGTTCTTTTTTGGTCTTTTAAAATCAGGCTGGGCTACTAGAAGTTGTGTAGAGATTAAGAAGGACTGTTGGACCATTCATTCATTCATTCATTCATTCATTCATTCATTCATTCAACGGGTATTTATTGAGAGCCTACCACATTCTAGGAATCATACCAAGTAACGGAGAATCAAAGACGAAAGCGAAGTAATCCCTAACCTCACAAAGTTTACATTTTATTGAAGGAAAACAACATATACAGATGTGTGTGTGTGTGTGTGTGTGTGTGTGTGTGTGTGTGTAAGGTATACAGGGATATTTAGAAGTAAATAAAAATGATTTTGAAGGAGAGGGCACTGGCAATTCTGGGGTTCAGGGGAAGTCTGGTGAAGATAGGATGTAGCACTTGAGCTGATCCTAGAAGCAATCTAGGAATTGTTGGGAATGGGGGTGATATGGAAGGATATTTCAGATATAGAGGACCATAGTGTCTGTAAGGGCAGAGAGTTAGGAGATGAAATTACACATGAGAACTTACAATTTAACTGGGCTTTTATGAGAGAACTTTTGAATTTATTGTGGTGTTTTCTTTCTACTTGTTAACATAAGACTTAGAGAAATCTCGTTTATGCATATTTTTTCAGTTTTGCACACAAGTGGAAGAATAAAAAGACAAGTTCCATCTATAAATGTGTTTCTATGCACTTTAAAACTCCTAGAACTTAATGAACAAAGTATATCATTTAATGCCCAGACTTAATAGTTTTCTTGCTATGCTACTTTAGTAATATTTCTATCCAAACTGGGGAAGGAAATCACAAACCACTCTAACGTCTTTGCCAAGAAAACCCTAAATGGGCTTGTGAAGAGTAGGATATGACTGAAACAACTGAACACCACCAAAAAGACAATTAAGTCTGCCTGACTAATTGATATCAATTGTTCATCATTAGGGGAAACATATCAGTGGGGGCTCATAAGCTAGAACATTAGAAAAACATTGCTCGAATCTCCAGAATTACCTCCTCCTGACCAGAACTCTGAGGGATGCATTAGGCTTGCTGTAGGACACTGACATGCTAGTCAGAGTGGAGGCTGGGAGAGTACTTCTAGAAGCTATATGTGCTACACAAAGAACTAGAGCCAGGGTGTTTATGAGGAGTTCCTCTGAAGCAGGGAAAGACTTATTTTTCTTGAGCAGTTGCCCTTGAATCTCTGCCAAGAGTTGCTGGGTGAAAAGTCATTACCTGGTTTAATAGTTGGAAGATGATAACTCTTACTACTTGAATGTATGCTTTCAGTTTGATTTATAAGCATGAAAAGTGGAGTGTCACTGCTTGATTGTGAATAATTAAATTATGTTTCTACATAAGGTCAATATTTCTAAGCCAGTGTATTTTTTTTTTCTGTGATAGACCTAGATTTTTGGAAGAAATGCATTTAAGTAATGTTTACCATGAAACAAATTCTTACTTTTCCTTTGGTTTCATTATGCAGTGGGAGATTATTCCTATACAGACACACACACACACACACACAAACACATTCTCCCCACATTTTAACCCTATTTTTCTTTTCTCTTCAACTTCATAGAAAAACATTTGGTAAGGATTTGTGGGCAAGACCTGCAATGTCCTGAACCCCATCGTATGGCAGAATATTATTTCAACTGGTAAATATAGTATTAAGTAAATCTTCCTTTGCACTACCAGAATTATCTTTTCATTACTCATCATTGTATGATAATGAATAAACGATAATTCTCCAATTAATGGGATCCCCCCCTTAGATTACAGTTCCATACTTTATGAAGGACATTGAAAAACTTGAATATTTCTATAGGAGGGTGACTAGGATAGATAGTGAGTGTTTGAAACCAAGTCATGTAAGCTCAGGAAAAGAAGTGAATATGTTTAACCTAACCAAGAAAACTCTTGGGGAGTAATGTCTAATTGTCATCACATTTTATTTATTTATTTAATAACTTTTAAATAATTCTGAATTCAAATACCAAAAAAGGACATTCCCCTACACACAGTTAGAATTCAAAAGAAGGACCACATGTAAAATCATCAATCTCCAATTCATGTTGCTTTTATAAAAGTATATAAATTCCACATTTTACTTTAAAAAACTACTGCTTATCCACACTTCTTCTCGATCTTCTGATATCTTTTGTTTGTTTTTGTTTGTTTTGGGGTTTGTTTGTTTTTTTCATTTTGGAGGGTTAAAAGCAGGGCAGTTGGGGTTAAGTGACTTGGCCAAGGTCACACAGCTAGTCAGTGTTAAGTGTTTGACACTGGATTTGAACTCAGGTCCTCCTGACTCCAGGGCCCATTCTCTATTCACTGTGCCACTTAGCTGCCCCACTGTTTTCTTATTTCATAAAAAAAGTTTCACTAGCCCTCATTTTTTTTTGCCTTCATCATTACTTCATTTCCCCTAACATCCTAGTCCTGCAATTAAAAACTGAGGGGAAAAAATCTTATAATAAAGAAGTATAATCAAATAGTAATCATGTCCAAAAATATGTTTCTTTTTGAGCCTTCGACTTACAGTCAGGAGGAGGGACATATGCTTCCTCATAGGTTCTCTAGGACAGCTTGCTCATTGAATTAATAAGTATTCTTAAATCTTTTAAAAATATTTTTATTATTAAGCATTTATTTCTTCTTCTTCACATTCCTACCAGCTGAAAAAGAAAAACAAAACAAAACAAAACACAGAAACTCTAGTAGCAAATATGTATAGTTAGGCAAAACGAGTTTCTCGTATTGACTATGTCCCCCCCAAAATATGTATTTAATCTGCAATATAAGTAAATCACCTTTCTGATAGGAGGGGAAAGAATTCTTCATCATCAGTTCTCTGGAATTATGGTTGATCACTGTGTTGAATGGAGTTCTTAAGTCTTTCAAAATTGTTTTTATAATATTGTTATTGTAGTACAAATTGTTCTTCTGGTTCTGCTCACTTCACTATGCATTAATTCATACAAGTTTTCCCAGGCTTGCTGGAACCAGTTTTTTTCTCAGTCCTTGAAGCACAGTAATATTCCATTACATTAATAAACTATAATTTGTTTAGTCATACTTCAGTTAATGGGTACCCCTTTAGGTTATGGTTCATAAGTAACTATGGAGGTATTGTAATCCAGAATGGTTATGCCAGTTAAAAGAGTCACCTTGCGTATGGCCCATTTTCTTAAACCCCATCATTTTATCTTTCTTTTTCCTTTATTTTTTTCCTTCCTCTTCTTTATTTTGTTTTCTTTTCCTTTCCTCTCCTCTCTTCTCCTTTCCTCTTCTTTTTTCGCTTTTTTTCTTTTGTCAGCATTGCCTATCAGATAGATGTAAAATAGAATCTTAATTATTACTTATTTGGATAATTGCTTTTCATATATATATAGATAGCTTGATTTCTTCACTTTTTATCTTTTTTAAAATTTTTTTCTTATTTATTTTTAGTTTACAACATCCACTTCCCTAAGTCTACACATACATTCCTATTAAACAATTTTCACATTAGTCGTGTTGCATATAAGAATCATAATGAATGGGAAAAACCACAAAAAACAAAAAATAAAATAATACCAAAATGAAAATAGTTTGCTTCGTTCTGCATTCCAACTCCATAATTCTTTCTCTGGATGTGGCTGGACTTTTCTTTTTCCCATATTTTTTAATTTATTCTTTTTTACATCATTCATTTCCATGAGATATTGAGTTACAAATTTTCTCCCCATCTTTCCCCCACCCACCACCCCAAAAGAGCCATCCCTCTGTATCACCCCTCCCCGTTGTCTGTCTCACTTTCTGGGAGGGCAAGATGGATCTCCCTACCCCAGTGCCTATATATCTTAATTCCCAGTTGCATGTAGTTAATAATATCTATCTATATCTATATCTATATCTATATTTAACATTTGATTATAGAACTTTAAATTCTGGATTCTTTCCCTCCCTCCCTTGTCACCCACCCCCACTGGAAAGACAAGCAATTCAATACAGGCTGTACATGCGTAGTTACGCAGAACATCTCCACAATGGACATATTTTAAGAGACTGATTATATCTGTTCTATTTTCAACCCTGTCCCTGTCCTTTTACAGAAGTGTGCACTTCCAGCAACCCTCCCCTCCCCTCCATCATCCCATTTCTTCCCCATCCCCCCCCCCATTCTCCTGTGTGGCAAGATACCCAGT
>CM053594.1:216739654-216762952 GCA_028646575.1 Pseudocheirus occidentalis
AAAAAAGGAATCTAAAGTTAGAATACTGTTCTTACTTTGCTTCCTTTGCCTGCTCATGTTGCCAGTCAATTACTTGACATTTTTAGCTCTGTGGACTCTGCTTCCAGAGGGGAAAGCTCTGTCCCAAATCACTGAGGTTTTTACAGCTGCCAGAGCTATTAGGAGGCTGCTGCAGCCCCCACAATCTTCGGCTCACTGAAAACACACCCCAGGACCACCACCCAACACCACAATCTGGATCCAGACAGCAAGAGCACTTAGCCTCTGAATGATCACTTAGCCTCCCCTGCAATCTGCAGGCCGTGAGCTGTGAAGCAGCCACGTGGAGGTGGTGCAGGGCCACCACTTTTGCTGCTTTCTTGCTGTGGAGGCAGTTCGGCAAGAAACTCTCCCCCAAATTTAGCTGAGTTCCACTAATCTTTCATTTATGGCTTGATAGTTCTTGAAATCACCACAGCTGCTAGTGATTCACTCTCCTGAAGGCTCCAGGTGGGTCTTGTCCTGACCATCCCGGGGCCAAGCCATGGTTTCAGGCCAGGCTGATTTCAGCTCCCAGGTTGCTGTGATAAACCCTTCCTATCTTGCCTGCCAAGCTGCCTTCAGTGGGAGATGTGTTTTTCTCTAATTTTGTTAGTTCTGGAGCCCTAAAATTTGTATAGTCACATTTTATGGATATTTGAGGTGGTTATGTGGAAGCTGTGTAGTTTTCCTACTTCTACACCACCATCTTGTCTCCGTTCCCCTCCCCAACCAGGGCTGGCATTTTCTACCATGTGTCCTTTGGAATTGTTTTAGGTCCTTGCGTTACTGAAAAGGACTAAGTCTATCAAAATCAGTCCTTGCACACTGTGACTATTACTGTGTATGATGTTCTCTTGGTTTTGCTCCCCTCACTCAGCATCAGCTCATATAAGTCTTACCAAGTTTCTCTGAAGTCCACTTGTTCATCATTTCTTTTAGCACAATAGTATTCCATTACATTCAGATGCCACAACTTGTTTAGCCATTCCCCAGTTGATGGGCATCCCCTCAATTTCCAGTTCTTGGCTGTAGCAGCGAGCACCCTAGCATACTCAGAATGGCTGCTAGCACAGGTTCTTTGATCTGCTTTTCTAAATAACACAATTCAACAGACCAATAGAGAGGGCTTCTAGCTGTCAGACCATTATATACATACAGTTAGTTACTAGAGAGAGAAGCACCAACATCTGGGTTTTCAAAGTCAGATGGGATGGAGTGGGGCAGGGCTCAATAGCTGCCCAGAGTCTCATATGACCAAATCACATAACTCTTCCCACAAGTGGACCCCAAAGAAAAACTCATGTTAGGGTATGTGTGTGTGTGTGTATACACATATACATATACATACATATACATACACACACACAGATATACGGAAGATCTTCAAATTCCCTAGGCCTATGAAGGGACAGGGAAGATATTCAAATTCCCTTACCATTACGTAGGCCATTTACATTACCATTACATTATCACCGTTTATATGCTATAAATATATTTGTACATGTGGGTCCTTTTCCCATTTTTATGATCTCTTTAAGATACAGCCCTAGAAGTGGTATTGCTGGGTTAAAGGGTATATACATTTCTATAGCCCTTTGGGCATAGTTCCAAATTACTCTCCAGAATTCTTGGATCAGTTCACAGCTTCACCAACAATACATTAGTGTTCCAACTTTCCCACATCTTCTCCAACATTTATCATTTTCCTGTTTCTCCATGTTAGTCAATCTGATAGGTGTGATGTGGTACCTCAGAGCTGTTTTAATTTGCATCTCTTAATAGTGATTTAGAACATTTTTCATGTGATTATAAGTATCTTTAATTTCTTCTGAAAACTGCCTGTTCATATCCTTTGACCATTTGTTGGGGAATGACTTGTATTCTTGTAAATTTGACTCAGTTCTCTATATATTTTAAAATGAGGCCTTTATCAGAGACACTGGTAAAAATTATTTCCCAGTTTTCTGCTTCCCTCCTAATCTTAGTTGCATTGGCTTTTTTGTGCAAAAACTTTTCAATTTAATGTAATCAAAATTAACCATTTTGCATTTTGTAATGTTCTCTGTCTCTCATTCTGTTAAAAAATTCCTCCATTCTCCACAAATCCAAAAGATAAACTTGCTCCCCTAATTTGATTATAGTATTAGCCTTTATACCTAGATTGTGTACCCATTTGAAATTTATTCTGATATAGAGAATGAGACCTTGGTCTATGCCCAGTTTCTGCCATACTATTTTCCAGTTTTCCCAGTAGTTTTGTCAAACATTGTGTTCTTATCTCAGAAGCTGTAGTCTTTCAGTTTAATAACCAGTAGATTGCCCTCATTGTTGACTACTGTCTTGTGTACCTAACCTATTCTACTGATCTACCCTTCTATTTCTTGGCCAGTACTAAGTGGTTTTGATTGTTGCTGCTGTTTAATATGATTTAAGATCAATTCTCCTCCCTTCCCCCCCTCTCTCTTTCTCTCTCTTTTTCTTTCTCTTTTTCTCTCATCAAATTTCTTTGATGATTCCTGGTTTGTAGTATGGTTTAAAATTTGGTATGGCTAGGCCACCTTCCCTAGCATTTCTTTTTCATTAATTGATTTCTTCTCTTTAGAATGGGTCATTCAGATCCTTAGAAATGCAACCTTTGTCAGAAAAACTTACTGTAAAGATTTTCCCCAAGCAGAAATCTTCTGTGTTGGGATTTATTTGTGCAAAAACTTTCAAAATGCTATGTAATAAAAATTGTCCATTTTATCTTCTATAACCTTTTCTGTGTTCTCTCCTTCATTTGGTCATGAACTCATCTCCTATTCGTAATATTGAGAAGTAATTTCTTCCTTGCTCCTCTACTCTGTTATGTCTAAGTCATATCTATTTGAAGTTAATATTAACAAAATGTTTAAGATTCTGGGTTAAATTTAATTTCTGACAAACAATTCCACAGTTTTCCCAATAGTCAAACAGTGATTCCTTACCCCAGTATCTGGGGTCACTGGTGTTATGGAACACTATGTTACTGTGTTCATTTGCTTCCACTTGTTAAATAACCTGTTTCATTGATCACTTCTCTCTGTCTCTGTCTCTCTTTCTCTCATCAAACTGCTTTGATGATTCCTGGTTTGTAGCATACTTTGAGGTCTGCTGGGTTCTCTTTCTCACTTTTTTACATTACTTTCTTCAATATTTTTGTATGTATTTTTTGCATGCTTTATTTCATATACTTTGTTTGTTCAGATGAATTTAACCAGTATTTTTTCAAGTTTTATCATCAATTTGTTTAGTATGCTACTGAATAAATTGATTTGGATATTATTACCATTGTATTATATATTGTCTGGGATTATTTACATGTAATTAATATTTCTCTTCTGTCTATTGCCATAAATATTGTTTTGCTGGGTATTTATACATTTTCTATGTTTCTTGGTAAGTAAAGTTTCAATTAGTTATTAATCTCTAGTTATTTTAAATGGGATTTCTCTTCCTGTCATCTAATTTGTTGGGAATTTACAGAAATGCTGAGGATTCATGTGAATTTATTTTATATTCTGAATTTTTTATTTATTTTTTCAATAAATTGTAGTTAATTCTCTAGGGTTCTCTAAGCATGCCATTGTATCATCTGTAAAAAAAGAATAACTTTGGTTCTTTTGCCTTATGCATATTCTTTTTTCTTGCTATTAATAGCATTTCTAGCACTATATCAAGTAGTAGGGATGAAAAGAGACTCCCTCGCTTTACCCCCAATTTTACTAGAGATCTGTAGTTTACTCTATTATATGTGATCTTGGCTCTTGGGTTTTAGATAAATACTTACCATGATGAATAAAGAACTATTTTTTCCTGGTGTTTTTTTAAGCAAAACTAAGTATTGTATTTTACAAGTAGCTTTTTCTATATTAGTTGAAATTATCATGACTTTATTATTCATCTGGAAAATTACATTTGTATTTACTAATTTTAGACCAATACTACATTTCTGCTATAATTCCAAACAGATTAAAATGCATGATTTTTGTAATTTGTGATCCATTACTATCTCCTCTAATATTTATTTGAATTTTTGCATAAATGCTAATTAGAAATATTGGTCCATAGCTTTCTTTGTATCCTCCCTAATATAGACATCAAGACCTATTTTTGTTTCATATAAGGTATTTGGTAAGACTTTTTTTTCCTCCTATTTTTGCAAATTGTTATTTGAGTATCTGACAGAATTACCCCATAAATCCATCTGTCCCCAGTTCCCTGTTTTGTAGGTTCTTTGTGACTTGTTCAGTTCCTTTTTTCTGAGATTGGGTTGAAACTTTCTATTTCTCACTCTGTTCATCTAGGTTTTCATTTTTGTTTTTGGAGGCAATCAACATTAAGTGACTTGCCCAGAGTCACACAGCTAGTAAGTGTCTGAGGTCAGATTTGAACTCAAGTCCTCCTAACTTCAGGGCCAGTGTTATACCTACTATGCCACATAATTGCTCCAATATAGGTATTTTTAAAGTTCTATACATATTCACCCATTTCATTTAAGTTTCCAGTTTTACTGGCAAATAGTTGAGCAAAATTATCCCTGTTTATTGCTGTGATTTCTAATTTCTATTTTCTATACTAGTAGTTTGGTTTTCCTCTTTCTTTTTAAAAGGCTAATTAACTAATGGTTTGTCAGTTTTATTTTTCTTTTAAAAACCAGACAATAGTTTTAATTTATTAGTTCAATGTATTTTTAAGACGACTTTTGATTAGTATTTTCTTTTCAGGATTTCTACTCTGGTATTTTATTGTAGTCAAATAGGTTGGTTTTAAAATTTTTGTTGTTGTTTCATGCTGTTCACTGATCTGTTCTTTCTTTTCCTGATGAATGTGTGTGTGTGTGTATTTCCCCCTAAGAATTTCTTTAGCTTCATCCTATTTGATTATATTGTGTTATTGCTGTCACTATCTTTAATGAAATTATATATTAATTCTACAGTTTGTTTTTATCTACTGATTCTTTTGGATTATATTGTTTACTCTTTAGTCATTTTTCAGTTGTGTCCAACTCTTCATAGCCTCATTTAGGAGTTTCTTAGCAAAGATACTGGAGTAATTTGCCATTTTCTTTTCTAGCTCATTTTATAGATAAGGAAACTGAGATAAACAGGGTTAAGTGACTTGTCCAGGGTCATACAGCTGGTAAGTATCTGAGGCTGGATTTGAACTCTTGAAAATGGGTCTTCCTGACTCCAGGCCCAGTACTTTACCCTCCGTGCCATCTAGCTACCTTTATGATTTAGTCTTCAGTGGATTTTTAAACATTCCTTTTTAATGTTTATTGTTGAATTGACTTGCTTTAATGATCCTTTATTGAATACGATTTTACCAAATTGTGGTCAGTAAAGAATGTGTTTGATATTTCTGCATTTTTAAGGTCTTTGTGGCCTAGAGTACTCGGTCAATTTTGGCAAAAGTGTGAAGCACAGCTAAGACTGCCTATATACAGGACTATATGCATACTCCTAGCAATTCTCATTTAGTAATTGCCAATTATCAATCATATTTAATGTTTCTTAAATTCTATTTAGAACTTTGCCTCCTTTTTTGTTTATTCCTTGCTTATGTTTGTCTAGCTTTGAAACCACTACATTGAAGTCACCCAGTATTGCAGTTTTACTGCTGGTTTCTTCCCATGATTTGTTAAGCTTTTAATGAAACACTTAGATGATATATCATTTGATGTACATATGTGTACATATCATATGTGTGTATATGTGTGTATATGTGTGTGTATGTGTGTATATGTGTGTGTATGTATATCTCAAGTATTGAATTTAATTCGTCGTTTAAGGTTCCTTTCAGAAAATTGTAATTTCCCTGCTTATCTCTTTTAATCAGCTCTATTTTTGCTGATGCCTTGATTGATATAGTGATTGCCACTTTTGTTTGTTTTAGTTTAGCTGAAAGATAGGAGATTTCGCTCTAATTCATTGCTTTAATCCAGCGACTTTATGTTTCAAGTGTACTTCTTACGAACAGAATATTATTAGAGATCTCATCCTGGAGCACCACTGGACCTAGGCATTAGAAGTACTGGAGCCCCAGCAGTTCTGGATCCCTGATGACTCACTGAACCATTTGTACTGTGCCCAAGAGTGTAGCTGGGGCCCAGGACCATAGAAGATTCCAGCCCTGGGGAAACAAAGTAAATGTTACTGTTGTTGAGTCATTTCTGACTCTTCATGATCCCATTGGGGTTTTATTGGCAAAGACACTGTCATGGTTTGTCATTTTCTTCCCCAGGTCATTTTGCAGACAAGAAACTGAAGCAAACGTGGTGAAGTGAATTGCTCAGGGTCACACAGCTAGTAAATTCCTGAGGCTAGATGTGAACTCAGGAAGATGAGTCCTCCTGATTCCAGGCCTGGCACTCTATCCACTATGCCACCTCACTGCCCTAAAAGCAGACAAGGAATTGGTAACATTCACAGATTTCAGTATGGACCTCACCCAGGAAGAGTGTGAGTATGTGGACCATCCTCAGAAGTTGTATCTCTAGACAACTTAGTTTTATAGAGATACTGGACAACTATAAGAATTTGATTTCCCTGGGAATATAATGCTAAGATTTCTCCAGAGGTTCCTTTGGGCTTTTCAATGATACCCATTTACCCCTTTTAAAAGAAAGAGACCAACATTGAATCATCAAATGACTATCAATTCCTGGCATTCTTTCATTTCCAAAGAGCAGGACTCAAAGATTGTGGCCAAATGTTGTTGGCAATTTGGATTGAATGGAAGTTCATTGGCTGTCTGAGAGACAAATTCAGAGGAATAGCTATCCAAACTTCATTCTGCAGAGAAATATATTTAATGTAATAAATGTTTGAAGGCCTTCTGTGAAAGATCAAAAGACTATACACGAAAACGTTCACACTAACAAGCAATTGCATTAATGTAAGGACTCTGAGAGGACCCTTCGATAGAAAGTTTGTCTTATTGTGAATCAGAGAATTCTTACTAGAGAAGTTTTAGGAATGTAAAGAATATATCAAAAAAAGATTTTTTTGCCAAAGGGTTTTCCTAGGTTAGACACATTACAAATTGGGTAGCTATGGCTAGGTAGTGCACTGAGTAGAGCACTGGCCCTGAAGTCAGGAGGACTTGAGTTCAAATTTGGCCTCAAACACTTAACACTTACTATCCATGTGACCTCTCGTAAGTTAGCCCCAATTGCCCTGTCTTCCCCCCTCCAAAAAAGTGAAAAAAAACCCCAAACCCAAAACATTATAAATGTAATCACTTATAGGAAGGCTGTTTGCTAGAGAGTTATCTTTACTGTAAGTCAGAATGCTCTTTTATTAACGTGCAAGTGTTGGAAAACTATTTGCGAGAGAACTTACAGGGCTTTATATCAGAGAATTCGTATTGGTGAAGAATATTATGAATTATTTGACTGGCTTTTGTCAGAGTTATCCCTATTGAACAGGAGATAATCTACACTGGAAGGAAAGCTTGGAATACAACAAATGCAGGATGTCCTTTTGCTGGAGAGTTTTCTCAACATCAGCGCATTCAAATGGAGATAAACCTTATCAATGTGATGATTGAAGATGACTTCCCTCTAGAGTCAATACTCTTCACACAAAATGGTTGCGAGACTTGTTTAAAATATTGATTAACTTTGACACCACTTTTAATGAAAATTTCTTTTTTGATGAATGTAGCATTCATTAAATGTATGAACATTTCAATACACAAAGAAATAAAAGAAGGTTGTATATGAAACTGTGACCTTCAGTTACATAGGGTTTTGGGGGGGGGTGTTTTGCCCCTTACATAGTTCATAGTTTGGTTTTTTTTCAAGTATGTAAGTCTTTTTTTAGCTGTGTTTAAATATGTTCACCCATATCCCAATTAATCACAAAAAGTCTCTGACATTCACATTGACTCAATCCAAAGCATAAATTAGTTAGGAATGCACCTTTAATTGATTTGAAAGGAATAAAATGTTTAGATCATTAGATGAAGACAGATGATACTGATGGCATGCTTAGGTTCCTGCACTTGAACCCCGGTTCCAAAATCACATTTCTCCCTACCCTCAAATCTCCCTAGCCTCAAAATACTGTCTCAGGCACTCTCTCTCCAGCTCAAGGGCAGCATGCCCTAGCAAAATACTTATCTCTCTCTTTCTGATATAGTAGCCAGCGGCACCTATAGAATTTGGTACTTTGAACTAGCTGTGTACTGGCTGAAATGGCAGCATACTGGGTCATAAAGATATTTACTGCTCACTGACCTATCATATGTATCCTAGATTTATGTATTCTGTATTTAGCCATATGTATACTCCCTTAATTTTATTATCTTGTCTAACAAGACATTGATGGGGGCAGCCTGGGTATTTCTCAGTCAGCCCTGACCATTAGTTGAGCTAGTGACATTTCAGGCCTAAAACTACACCTCCTTGTAGCCCCACTTTGTGCTATTTCCCCGTGAACTCTGGGTAAATATCTTTAATCTACTACCTGTGTAGTAGATATTAAAAGTGCATGTTTCTTTAAGAACTGACCACCCCATAACCATTCCCTAATCCCACCCTGAATTACCTGATTAACATACTTGGCACCTTTTTTACTATAGTTTTTCATATATAAACTCTGGCTGTACCCCTTTAAGGTTGCAGTCTCTTTAAGAACTCTTTCCCAAGCATAACAATAAACTTTTGCCACCTTGACTTTTAAAGAATGATTGAGTCCATGAATTTATTCCAGCCAGCCTTGCCCTGGGAACTCTGGTCTCAGGATCCCTGTATCCCTGTGGGTTTCTCCCTCAACATTTCTGGCCTCTCATCACTTCCCTGAAGGGTAAATACTTTGGTTGACTTAAAAACCTCTACACTACTAAATAAAACAGCAAGCAAGTTTGAGAGCTTGACGCTCTGTAATGTCAATGGGTTAGGAAGACCTTCCTGGACCTGGCCCAGCTCACAGCTATGCTGCATCCTGTGTCACAGAGCCTACTGAGGGAGGGAAGCGTGCTCAGAGGAAGCTTGCTTGTAGGAAGGCTTTCATATCTTTTGCTAATCTCTAATTAAGCACTGAGTAACTAGGGTTTGTGATGCCTTCTGACTCTGAGAAGTGTATATATACTCTGAGTTGGTATTTTGCTTTGGGGGCTCGCTTATGAAAAGGATCTTGTGATTCCTTGGTGGAGATTCTGAGTGGCCACATGTTCAGAGTTCCTAAACTATTCAGATGTAAAAGCTTTCTTGATCCAGGGATGTATGTAAAATACACAGCAATGTTACTTTGATTCAGGCAGAGTCCTGTCTATTAGTCTTTATGTATCTGCTTGCATTTTCTCTGTTTGTATTTTCTCTGAAGTTCAGGGTGCTGACTTTTCCCCTGAACTAGTAAATGTAATTAAAAAGACCGTTGACCCCTTAAACAGCAATCTTTCCTAGTAAAGCAGATCTAAGAAACTACACTAGCAGCCATCCTGGGGATGCCGGTGTGGTTGCTGCTACACCTGTCCAGCAAAAAAATGGCTCAGATTCCAGAGTTTGAGCCATGGCCTTAGAAGGGAAGAATCAGCTTGGGGAGGGAGAAATATTTCCTCTCTTTCTCTCCTCTCCTCACCCTATACTCATCAGCACCGACTATATCACAGAAAATATCTGGAGGCTGTACAAAAAGTCTCATTAAGGGACCATAGACTTAGAAATGGCTGCCAGAGCAGTTGTGGCTAACAACAGAGGAAGTACCTATGAGCAGATGTGGAAAGACCACATCTGTCACTGTTTCTTATCCTTTCTTTATTTCCTTTGAAACTTTTCTCCACAATCTCCCTTCCCAGCTGAGCTCTTTCTGCTTATGACTCATCACTCCTTGAATCTACCTTCCCTCTTATTCTCCCTTTCCCCTCTACCTGTTCCTTTCTGTTTCTATTTGCTAAATGTATTTCCACACCAAATTCTTTCTGTGTATCTATGTATTATCTATTCCCCTTTGGGTAGTTCAGATGAAAGTGAGGTTTAAGGGTCACCTGCTCCCCCTTCATCCCTTCCTTCATTAGCATAGACTTCTACGTGGACAACCTTATTATGTGAGATGAGTTCTCCCACATTGCTTTTCCTTTTTTTCCTCTATTATATTCTTTGCCCACCTTTCTTTCCTTTTCTTTTTAAGATCATCAAAACATAGCTACAACATTCTCAGATCATGTATCTTACTTAACTTCCTTTGTGACCCCTCTTGACATTAAAGATCTCAGGAGACATATGCATCATTCCTCCCAGATTGAAATGTAAGCAATTAACGTTTATAAAATCCTTTTTGTTTGCTCATTGTTTTTCTTTTTTTTTTAACCCAACTCCTCTCACTATAAATCCCATCCTCATTCCAATGCACCTTGATCACCAAATTAAAAACATTTCTAGTCACAAGATTATCTTGAGCAGCAGATAAACTGTTATCCAAGGTATTCATAGGAAACTTCCCTCCACCTGCATCACTGAAGGACATCTATCTGAAACACAAATTATAGTGTTGCTATCATTTACTGTTTAATATTTAATGGATGAAATTCCATTTGTAATTAACCTAATATGAATAGACTTAATTTACATAGCCAATTATATTCATTATCTTGATTGAAATTTAGAACATGCATTATTTCCCCACCATTAGGAAGTAATTATTAGTCAATCCTGAAACAGTTCATAGATTTGGAATGGACCTTAGGTATTGTCTAGTCCAATAACCTCATTTTATAGGTGAGGAAATTTGGGTACAGAAAAGTTAAGTGACTTCTTAATTAGAAGCTATTATGAAGCTATTTGAGGTATTTCCTTATTTAGAAGGTAATAGCAAAGATGAGACTTGACCTCACACACGGCAGCTATTCCAATGCTCTGTGCACCACAGTATGCTGCCTTTTCTTAACCAGTATGAATGAATGGATGAAGACTCATTTAAAAGGATCTTTATGGGTAAAGCACCAAGCCGGCACTGAGCCTACAAGCAGAAAAATGAGGTACTCTCCTCTCAGGGAATTCACATTTCAATACAGAGATATTCTCTCTCTCTCTCTTTCTCTCTCTCTCTCTCTCTCTTTCTCTCTCTCTCTCAAATGTACACACATATCATGTATAGATGTATATATGCATGTACATATATGTATACTTGTGTGTCAACATGTATATGTATAGATATATGTAAACACATACATATATGTCTACCTATCTGTCTATATAGCTATCTAAACACACACACACATGCAGAGTTTCAGCTGTGATTCAGGTGGAAGGTTCTCTAAACCTTAGGTTGAAGTAACAAAACTCATAATGCATCTTCTTTATTTCCACTGTTAAAATCATATCCATTTCTGATATTGAGCCACTTAGTGTAAAGAACTTGGCATTGAGAATTTTCTTTTCTGGCTCCTCAGTAGCTGTGGATGGCAAGGAAGCAGACAGAGGCTATAGCACTTGCAGAAGCTATTGCCAAATCACTCATCTCCATGACATATTGTGCCTTCAGGATAAAGGCTGAGGGAGGTGGTCAGGAATAAGCACCTATGGGCTGTTTTTGCCCTGGTCTCTTGGGCTTACGTGATCATCACTAGGAACTTTGTAATAATTGATTTGTGGTCACAGTGGAGATTACAGGCCTCTTCTCTACAAGAGTTACTCTCCCTCAAGATGGCTCCAGGAGACTGGCACTCTTTGGTGGTGTGATCAAACAATATGTCATTTAATTGATCAGGATCAATCATAGACTCCTTGAATCTTTTAATTGATAGGGACTATAGAGATAATTTGATCTAATCCTCTATTTGATGCAGAAATTCTGTCTACAACACACTCAACTGGGGCCTTAGCTTGAACATATCAAATAATAGGAATCTCAGGAGTCATCCTACTCTGTTTTCAGTTTGTTTTAATTATATTTTTCACATTTTGAACCAAAAAGAGGAATCTCAGTATAAAGAAGAGAAGGCCAGTCTTGGTGTCAGGAATACTTTAGGTTAATTCTGTTTCTACTTCTGACACATATTAGTTGTGTCACCACAGGCAAGACAATCAACTTCTCAGTTGCCCCAGCAAACTCTGGAAAGCTAAAGTAAAATTGTTGATATGCAGATAACAAATGGAAGGGGTTCCCATACTGGAACTTCTTGATAATGATGAAATTATATGTCTAGATTTAAAAAAAGGAAAATAAAGAGCCAAAATCTACCTCTATAACTTCAATGAAGTGACATAAAATTTAACTAATTCCTTTACTTAGAGCCTTGAAAAATCTTAGAAAACAATGATTATGTCCTATCTAATCTAAGCTCACTGTGGCTTTTTCCTAAAGCCATTCATCACAAGATGTGGTTTTGAGTTTCATCAGTTTGTCACCTTTCTCTGAATATATTTGAATTTGTCATCTTCTCTCTAATGCAGTGTCCATAATTAAACACAAAACTGTTTATGATGCCCAACTCACATAGAATACAACACAAATATTACCTCCATTGATCTAGACTTTATTTCTCTTTATGTTCCCTGCCTTCTCTTTCTTTATTTCTCTCAGCTTGTATTTGTCTTCCCAGAACTTAGTATAGTGACTAATACATAAGTAAGTAATAAGCTTCATACATAATTGCTTATTGACTGATCCAGTAGATGGTTGTTGAGCTATCAGTTCCATGAAACGTACTATCGTCTAACCCATATCATTCCATTTTGTCCACCAGAATATCATGAGAGACCTTTTTAGACACCTCACTGAAACACAGATATTCATGGTCTACAGCTAAAGGTAAAGAGATGACCTTATTTCCACTGAACTCATAATCTCTTCTTTTTATTACCAATTCTCTCTGTAAGTGCTCAGAAATTATCCATACAATCTATTCAAGATTTTGCCAGTCAACAATTCGTTTCCAACAATTTTTTTCTTTGCTCTCTATTTTCTGAAAACTAGGACATGCACCCACCTTCAACCACTTGATGTTACTCTTTTTCTCCACAATAAATCACTGACCACTTAAAGAAGTTTAACAATTATTCCCCGGACAGTACAGACTCTCCATACTTTGTAATTCATGTTAACCAGGCAAACGTATGTGTGGAATTTTGCTATCTTCTCTGTCTTGCCTTTGATTCCTACTAATCAAGCACTTACTCTTTCCAAAGCATTATACTAGTCCTGCTATAGCTTTAAAAAAAGGTTCAGAGTGCCTTCTCTAAAGGAACTTTACAAGCCTTAAATGCGAATTTAGATTTCATTTTATAAATTTCAATAAATCTATTTTATTGTTGTTAATCTCAGAAGATTATTAAGCATATCTAGATAACTATAATTCAGAATACTAGAGGATGAGTATACTGGGGAGCTATGGTGAAAGGTCATTCCTAACTAAGGGAATCCGGTAAGTTTTCCCGAAGGAAGGGATATTTAATCTGGGCTTCAAAGAAGGTGTTAGGCCTTCAACAGGTAAAAATGATGGGCACAGGATTCCAGGAACGGGGAACATCAGAAGTAAAGACAAAGAGGGAGTGAAGTAAGATGTGTGTGGGGGGGGACAGACACTTTAAGATCAGGGGGATTACAAAGCTGTAGGATATCTAGGATTTTTCTTGACAAAACTGTGTGCTCTCTTTATGGATAAAAAAAGAACACAATGGGACTGGAAAATAGAATTATTTGGATACAGGATTGACTATGTAACCTGATGCAAAGAGTAGGTCATTGTTTCAATATTTAGATAGATGTATGATCTCAGTGGTGGTACTCCCTCTGGCTGTACATGTTATGCTCCATCAACACCTGCATAGTTTTCTTTTCAATGATCTCCCGTAAGTCCTTCTTTGAAGGTTCTCCCACACAAGGAAGCTGAGGGTATTCCTTTAGACGTCATGACATTGCCCAGATGAAAATGGAGTGTTCGGTCTGTCCACTGGCTATTCTTAATTCTTGTTACATGAGAAACCCCTTTTTTCTTTTTGGTCATACATAGATTCTGCACGATTCTTGATTGTTAGCATGGGGTAGCCTACTCAAACATGACACACAGTGTTTTTATATGATGTGTTTTATATGATGCTCAGAGTTAATTCTTAAGAAATTGTATCTTTCCATGACTTACAGCCATGCAAAAATCATTAAAAGAAGATGATTGTTTAAAAGATGGGCCTTCTTTTGCCCAGGGGCACTAGCAGTATAAAAAAAAGTTGGCACATGCATCCCTAGTATATGTATAACCCTTCTTAGTGTCATAAAGGAGATATGTTTGCAGGAGATTTATACTTGCTTATCAGGATAGGAATCCCTGTGTTCATTCCCTGAACGTCTCAGTGATAGTTAATTAACTCATCCAAACTTGACTAACAGACCTACCCTCTTATCCAGAGGGAAGAGAAGGTAGAAGGTACATTCCAATAGAATCACAGGAGAAGCAAGGGTGGCTTGGGTGTTAGCATGCCAGAAGGGGAGAGGAAAACACAGAAAGACAATGACAGTAGAGAAGGTCGCATTCTGAGAAGCAGCACAGACATACCAGAAGAGCAGAAATTTCACCACAGATTTAGAAGTGGATAGCACCAGACTCTGGGGTCATGTGACAAGTTCTGTCAGTTCTGTTTTGTTAAACTCATCCAGGGGGACAGGCCCACATTTGATGATGGACCTTTTCTCCCTTCACTCCTGGGAAAGACATGATTGTCTTCCAGTCTCTTTTTCTTAAGTATTTATTTTCCAAATTAAAGATAATTTCACTGAACTTTATTAATCATAAGAGTTAGGGAGAGGAAAGGTGGCAATAAGTCTTTTTTGCAAATTGAAGATTTGAGATCAATAACACATTTTAATTTTCCAAAGCAACAAAGTCTGTTATCCTTCACCTATTAATTACTGGGTCTGGTTCATTATCCAACTTCAAGGTCTATTCAAGACGTATACATTAATGAACAAACTCTATGTATTATCTTACAATTATATAATGTAGTCTGGCCAATAACCACTCTTAATGCACTTTTTTCAATTTAATTAGTTTAATATTATTTAGATTTTTTGAAGTTTGATACCTGAATATTTTCCTCTAGGCTAGTTTGTCACTCATATTAAATATTTAAAGATGCTAGCATGAGTAACTTAATATTCCAACCACCAGTATTTTCAGTTTTGCTGAATGCATTTTATCTTTGTCCATTAGTTCTTAATGCACTTTGTTTTTTTTTAGTAAGACTAAAATATTATGAAAGATTTTGTACCTCATTTAGGCAGACCTAAATGTATGATCAACTTAATGTACTTCGCAAGACAAAGGATCTAACAACTTAACCATCCTTAAAGAATGTTTTAATTTGGCAAATTCTCTATGACGAGAAATGTTTTTAAGCATATTTTCTCATATTGTGCTTCCCTTGTTATTCACAAAACTTTTTATTTAAGATTATTCCCTTATCATTTGTTAAAGAAACTGAATTATATTGTTGAATCTTTCCAGGTATATTTCAAGGGATATTTTATTATTTTGACCTATATGGTATATATGAGATACCTTTTTGGAGAATTGTGTTTCATGTAGTGTTTGGTTCTGCTGAGTCAAATGCTTTTTAAGTGTTCACAAACATTAAACACTCTGGTATATCATATTCCTGTATCAGGAATGCAGCATTCACAATGCTTACAGTAACTATAAGTATGCTGATATGGTTATTAATCACAAAATGTAACAGGCTCTCTACATGAGAAATATAGTCAGAGCATTTATTCAAGTACCAGAAGACCGAGTCTCAAAACCAGAAAGTCAAAGCCAACACAGTAGTTATGAAGTTGGCACGTGTAGTTAAAGTAGTAAATACCCACATTTTCAAGCCTTCAAAACAGGACAGGCGATCTCAGGCAAAGATTCTCCTCTCTCACTCAGGGCAACTGCTTAGCGTGCAGGCAGCTTGCTCCCAGCAGCTCAGGCTCCATCGCTGTTCTCGTCCCTGGAAGTCCTCAGCAAGAGTCCTTAGCAGAGATTCTGACTGGCTCAAAGAAAAAGGAGTTCCTGTCGCTGCCACCACTGCTGCTGCTGCTGCTGCTTCCAGTCACCAGCACAGATGGTAGCTTGGTTCCTGCGTTCTCTTGCTCCACACCTTCTTGCTATTTCGGCAAGTTCAAGGGGCATGGAAGATCTTCAAATCTCAGTATCGTTACAATTCCTCATACCTTTCCATCTATTGTGTGATTTTAAGGAACTAGTCTATTGCAGAATACTACTTATAAAAATCTGCTTATTACCTTTTAATATCCACGTCCAAGATGCTCTTGGTGTGTATGTAGATCAGCCCCATGAAATATCTTACAAGGATGCAATAGTAGGTATTTAGATCACTAGTCTGTCAGTCAAGTAGAACTAATTAAACATCTACTAATACTAAGTTCTAGAGGTAGACAGAAAAGTAAACGACAGTCCTCTCTCAGTGAGCTCACAGTCTCATGGGAGAAGAAAATATAAATAATTATGCACAAACAAGATAGATATCAAATAAGTTAGGCATATTCTGAGAAAGAAGCTCTAGAATTAAGAGTGATTGGGAAAGGCTTCCTATAGAAGACAGGTTTTAGCTGGGACTTGAAGAAAGCAAGAGAAGTTAAGAGGCTGAGATGAGGAGAGAGAGTGACCCAGGCATGAAGGACAGTCAGTGAAATTGCTCAGTCCGATGGAGTATCTTGTTTGAGTAATAGAATGGTGGGTGGGGGCACTTGGTCATAGAGTATTCTCTAGGAGAGTAAGGTATGAGAAGACTGGAAAGGTATGAAGGGGTCAGCTTATAAGAATCTAGATAATTAATTGTTAATATTTTCTCAATCACCTTTGATGGTTATAAAAAGAGTTGATAATTGATTCAAGACTTTGGTATGTTCCCTCTTTCGGATATCTTGACAATATATGTCATTAAAATTCTAATGACTTTACCATGGATGGTCTCTCTTTACTTGATCTAGTCTAACTGCTCTTCTATTTTGTCATGAGCATTGGGGTCTACAAAGTTAGCATATAAATGGGGTTGTTCCACAGTCATGAATGGATAGAAAAAAAAGCTAATTATAAAAATCTTTGTAGATTTATTTTTCCCCATTGTTCCTCTATTCTTTGTCCCTAAATGCCTTCCATTAGGACACGTAGGTGGCACATTGGACAGAATGCTAGATCTGGAGATGAATTTGTATGAGCTTAAATCCAGTCTCAGACACTTACTAGCTGTGTGAGCCCAGGCAAGTCACTTAACCTTGTTTGACTCAGTTTCCTCATATGTAAAATGAATTGGAAAAGAAAATGGCAGAGCACTCTAGAATCTTTACCAAGAAAACCCCAAATGGGATCACAAAGAACTGGACAACAATCAAAATAACTGAATGACAAAAGCAAATGCTTTCAGAATAATTTTGCTCAGGCCTCAAACTTTATAAAAACTTAATATTTTTCTCCACTGCTTCTTACTATTTTATGATGGTATACAATCCATCATTTTCCTCTATCCTCCACAACATTTTAAAAATGACTTTATGTTCTAAATTGATGTTTGCTATGGCAAGGATATCAAAGATTTTCTGCCTAAGGCAATTTCCATGGTATCCTCACTATGGCAACTGATTTACCTCATTTAAACTTCATTGAATTCAGTCAGCACATATGTATTAAGCTCCTATTATGTGCCAGGACTCATGAAAGGCAAGAACAAAACATGCTTACTTGCAAGAAGCATGTACTCAAAAGAGTAAATATGAAATATGTAGAAAGTAAGATCAATGGATCACATTTTTTTGAGGATCAGAAAGATCCTAGAGGCCATAATGTTTATAATTTTAATTTTACAGACGAGAAAACAGGAAGAGGGAGGTTAAGTGGCCTGCCCAGGGCCAGTCAGCTAGCAAGCACCTGAGGCAGTATTAGAACTGAAGTCTTCCTTATTTCAAAATTAACACTCTATCTACTATGCTACCTAACAGAATAATTTTCAGAGAGATACTCGTATCTAAGGGGGCTGAAGGGAATGTTCACCCATGCTAGGAAATGGGATGTAACTGACTTCTAAAGTGAGCTAGGTATTGACACACAGAGAATAGCAATTTTTTTAGTCAGAAAGATAAAGAATCCAGTTCTACCTCTGATACATATTACCTGAGTGATCATGGGTAATATCCTTAGGTTGTACAGTGGATAAAACACTGAATTCAGAGTGAGGAAGATCTAAGTTCAAATCCCACCTCAGACACTTTCTAGGTGTGTGACCTTTAGCAAGTCACTTAACTTCCATATGTATCAGTTTACTCATCAGTCAAAATGGGCATGATAATAATAGTACCGATATCTCGGGGTTATTGTGAGGGTCAAAGGAGGTAATGTTTGTGAAGTGCTTAACAAACCACAAAGTGTCATATAATGCTAGCTATTATAATACCCTCTTGGTGCCCCTGGCAGCTTAAACCCACCTACACAGGAAAATGCCCACCATAATTGCTGGAGTTTTTACTCTAGGAGAAACCTTGTTTGCTGCTCTCATGAAACCACAGGTGTTAATAAAAAAACAACAAAAATAGTGGTTAGTAAATAATGTTAGTCTGTAACAATATTGATTCTCTGAGTCTTACTCGTTAAAAGTTCATTTAAATAGATCGGGTTGGAGTTGCCTCAATTAGTTGCCATATTTTCTCAATATTATTCTCTCCTAGTTTTGATACTGATTTCAATCTTTGCACGAACAAGTCAGTGAGCTGACTGAACTCTGATGATTTGAGAACGACTCCTAGGTAGTTCTTTTAATCACAATTTTCTCTTTGGGTTTCATTTCTAGTAAGAATGTCATGTTTAATATGGTTTAATTTTTTCAGTTAGATCTCTATTCATGGATCAATAGGCAAGGTTCTCACATTTAGAATGCCAAGAGCTGAATGAATGGGAAAAATTTATTAAGTAATTATGACATGTCAAGCACTATGCTAAGTGTTGGGTGGGAAAGCCAATAGAAAATATGCTCTCAAGGAGAGTGTTCTAGTTGGGGGAGACAATCTTAGTTGCCAACACAGGTTTTCACCAATGTCTTCAATACTGCCACCCGATGGAAGTATAAGCTTCTATAGAGAAACACCGAGTCCATTGACTTTCATTATCAGTCACAAGTCCAGGAGGAATTTATTTGTTGAGTTATGGGGAAGGGAGACTTGGAGAACGCAGTACTCATTTAAAGGAATTCTGTGCGTACCGTTGCATTATTATTCATTCCTTCCAGATGAAATATGTTCTTTCTTTTTATAACTTGCCCAGATCTGCTGACACGGTGAGTGTCTAGACACCTAGCCCTCAACTGAGTTCAGAATTTCCCGAATAAGGATTTTTAGAGATAAGACACCTAGAATTTAAATCTCAATATGAGAGAGCACAGAGATAGAGAAATTGGAGAGACTTCAGGTAACCTTAATCTGGAGGTTAATAGGATAATAGAGCTAGAGCTGGAGGGGCCCATTGATCTGAAAACTATTTAGGCCAATACCCTCTTTTTATAGATCATTTTATAGATGAGGCCCAAGGACATTAAGTGACTTCTTCAAGGTCACAAAGGCAATAAACACAAGAGTCTGCATTTGAAGCTAGGTCCTGTGCCATGAAGCCTCTCTTCTGGCTGAGATCTTCCAAGAATTTCTTCTCTTTACTCTCTGAAATAGATGTTGATACATAAGCTGCAATGCTCTTCACAATGGCCTTTCTGCCTCTGACCATCATGAACACTTCAAGATGAGAATGTCAAGCCTTAGACACAGATGAGGGCTATGTTTTCTACTCCTTTATTTCCTTCTCCAAAAACAAACAGAAATACCCACAAACCATCTTTTCTTTTTTCAATTACAACTTCTTTATATTATCTTTTCATTTGCAGCGGCAATGTTGCTGTTGATATGGTTTATCCATATAATGATATGGTTTATTCAGTGGTATATCAAACTTTGAGACATTAGACAAGTATTTCATATTTAGAGTTGCTGCTGTTCAGTCATTTAGATGTATCTGACTTTCCATGACCCTATGGACCATGCCATGCCAATACCTTCCAGGACTTTTTCTTGGCTGATCCAGAAGGGGTTTTTATTTCCTTCTCCAATGGATTTAGACAAACAGAGGTTAAATGAGTTACCTGTATATTTAGAATATTAGAAGTTAAATGTATGTTTATAGCTGATTTGTGAACAATTAAATGCTTTGCATTCTTCAATCCCTTTCTCATCTTTGCCATCATCTTTGCAGAAACAGAAGGTTTGTACTCAAAACTGTGGGCCATTTTGAATTTTTCTTTTTATTCAATAAACGCCTACATGCAAGTCACTGTTGCGCTGAATGATATTTAATATACAATATTACTAATTTTACCCATAAGGAATATTATTCCTCACAATAGTATGAAGGATAGATTTGAGAGAAAGCATATAAGAGTCAGAGAGACCTCTAAGGCAGATATTAGAATAAATAGCCAAAGCAGGCAGTGAGGACCTTGTTAGAGTGGCAGTAGGAACAGAATCAGAGATGGATATAAAAGGGATAGAATTAACACATTTTGTAATTGGTGATAAGGGAGACAGAAGAATTAAAAATAAATCACAAACTTATAAAAAGTTGAATAGTGGGGCCACACATAAAAATAATAAAATCAGAAGAAGAAACAAGGGTTTTTTTTAATGTGTGGGGTTTTTGTTTGTTTTTGCTAAAAGGGTAATTACCTTGATTTTTAGTATGTTGGATTTGAGTTGTTGAGAGCTCATCCAAACGAAGACATCCTAAAGAAAATTGGAGGGTTAGGTCTGGAACTCAGAAGAGATTCCAGAAAGGAAAATATAGATTTGGAACTCGTATTCAGAGAAGTGATGGTTAAAGCTGTAACAGTACATAAAATTTCTGAGATTGCAGAGGACTGAGAATAGACCTTTGGAAATATATTTATATTGAGGAGTTAAGAAAATGAGAAGCCAGGGAAAGGGATAAAATTTAGATCTCAGAAATGAAAATGTAATGAAATCTATTTATTGTATAGATGAAGCATTTTACAAAATAGACCATTATGTGCATAAACTAGAAAGATCCGTGGGTTTGACCTTAGAAGAGCTAGGCCCAACCTTCGGCTCTACTGTGTACAGCCTCTGACTTTGAGTAAATCAGTTTGCTATTCCGTCTCAATTTTCCCATCTATAAAATGGCACAATTGTTATGCTTGTTATCTACAGGGTTGTTGTGAGGCTGAAATAAAATGAACATGTAAGAATGGAAAGCATTTTGTAATATCGATTTATTATTATGGATGTAATATGCAAATGTATTTACATTGGATGTAAATGTAGACAAATTGATAAACAGGACCACAAAATCATCAGCTTCTAGGTGATTCTAGGCCCACTAATATACAAATAAAGTGATACTATAATAATGACAACCATTAAGTTTTCTCAAAATAAATATAACGGTGTTCTCATTTCCACCACTGTTAATCTAGTCTTCTAAGGTCCCTGTTATAATATTCATTCCCACCAGAGGTCAGGATTGATACATGTTACTATTTACTTTTTGTCTTAGACTTTAATCTTTGACTAACCAAGCAAAGGTTAAAAACCATCACAAAATCAGTGAACCTTAGAAGTTTAAGGGAGCATGGATGTGAGCACGTCTAACCTGGACTTAAGCATTATTCCCCTCTATGGAATTCATAGCAAGTGGTCACCTATTCTTCCAGAACTCAAGTGAAAAGGAACCTGGAGCTTCTTGGGCAGGCCATTTCACTTTGGGATGGTTTTAATTGTTAGGAAATTGTTAAATCAAGCTGAAATATCCCCCTTTTAACCTCTACAACTTCAGCCCCATTGCAACTAGAGCCATACTCTGGGATCAAACAGAAAAATCTTCATCCTCCTATGAAATGACCCTTTGCACACTATCATGAACTTGCTCAAATTATCTTCGTCTCCTGTCCCTTTAATGTTTTCAGCTCCCAGTCTACATTGTTATAAATGACTTAGACTCAAAAAGGTTTTGGGGCTCAGTTTTTGTTTCATTTACTTTCTTGTATCCCCAGTGCTTACAAAATATCTCTTATATAGTATGTACTTAATGAATGTCTGTTGAATTGAATTGAATGAAGCATGTATGGTATGACTAAAATCTATAGGGAGCACAAAATAAGTAGCTAACGTGTCAGATAGCAGAGCATCAAAAATGGCAACCACAGAATGCAATGGTGGAGGGATGCTCATAAATAAAATAACAGATCCTTGGAGTAGGTAAGAAAGGTACAGAAAATTATGAATACCAAACCTCCTCCCCGCTGCTGCCTGTGTACTTATATTTTAAAATAATATTTTAGAAATGAATTTTTTTCTTTCTTTTTTTTGTGGAGGGCAATTTGGGTTAAGTGACTTGCCCAAGTCACATGGCTAGTTTTTTGTGTTAAGTGTCTGAGACTAGATTTGAACTCAGGTCCTCCTGACTCCAGGGCTGGTGCTCTATTCACTGTGCCACCTAACCTCCCCTAGAAATGAATTTCTAATGGTGAAATGTTAAGAAGTAGTTGGAAGACTGGTGTACCTTCCCGATGCCCCTCAAATCCCACCACATAGGCCACTAGCAATGCTGCTTATGCTAAAGGGTCGAAATTTTACCCCCGACTGATGCCTACTGGATAATGAGTCAATACTGGGATAACTTGTTTGCTAGAACAAGTTCTCAGTTACAGCAACTGCTTTGGAATCAACAGGCAAAAGATAAAGCTTGTTTCATTTCTCCATTTTGGCTGAACCTACTGATATAAACCACCAGATGGTGCTGTTATCACATCTCCTACCATCACTATTCGCTTCCACTAAAGATGAAGACTGTGTAGTAGAGAGAATATTGGATCAGCTCTCCAAACACCTTGCTTCAAGGTTGGTCTCTACCACCTCCTAGCAGTGCAACCTTGGGAAAGTCACTTCAAGTATCTGAGTTTCAGTGTCTACATTGATTAAATAAAGAAAGCAACAGCAGCCTGTTTGCCTTACATAGATGTGGGGATCAAAGGAGATAATATAGGCAAAAGTGCTTTGCAGTTTTTGACCATCTCAAGCCATACAAAGAACCCCACGGTTTGTAGATTATCTGCAAATAATGTAGATGCTGCTAATGGATGATGAGCTCAGCCTCAGAGCTGAACAGGAGGAGGGAAGCAAGTAGAATGGCTTATGGGAAACAACAGTTTCTATAAAATGAGCAAACAAAACCCCCCAGATTCTCCCTAAAGTAAAGAAGCATCTT
>CM053594.1:216763452-216779973 GCA_028646575.1 Pseudocheirus occidentalis
CTGCTCTCCTATAGCCGCGGCTCCCCGCCCGATGCCCCAGGGCCTGAGCTGGCTGGGTTTAGGCCACAGGTCCTAGACTGCTGTGAAGAGCCCCGCCTGCTGCGCTGCCTGTAGTGCTTTCTGTCTTGTGAAGAGTTTTGGAGCTTGAAAATCTGTTTAGCGTCCCATTTTATGAGTTTTTCAGCGTGTTTGTGTGGGAGCTGTGGTGCTTTGCTGCTTCTACGCTGCCATCTTGGCTCTGCCCCCTCCTTCCTGTCCTTTTAGAAAAGCATTATTTAAATGATGCCTTTTTTGGGGAGCATTAGGGTCTTAGGTTCATAGCTCTAGAGGCAGAAGGAACCTCAGAAGCCATCTTGTTCAGCCCCTCATATTACAGATGAACAAATGAGGCCCATGGAGATTGAAAGTGACCTGTCCAAGGTCATACAGGTAATAAACATCAGAGGTGGGATTTAAATCTTGGTCCTTTGAGTCTAGACCAGTGCATTTGTTTCCCCCCCCCATAACTTCTTGCCATCACTCCTACAACAGTACCCTCCCTTTTAACCACTCCTCCCATACATTTAAGCACAAACAAAACACCACGTTGACCATATCTGAGAGTATATGCTTCAATTTTCACTTGTCAAGATACCACGAGACACTCTGTTTTCCACAGCTAAGGCTCAGCAAGCAAGCTGTGTCCTGAGCTTGTTATAACAAGAATCCTTTGCACTCTACCTCTGGATAAGGGTGATCTCAGACAAAGCAAAATCTCAGGATTATTTCTGGTCATGAAGCCCTGCTATGAATCAAACTTGTCTCATTGTTGCTGTTACCCCTCATTGCCAGTGCTACAGCTCACTGTGCATCCATTGGTTTAAGTACTGAGATCTCCCCACACTAAAGTGCCTAGGGGCAGGATTCCAGCATATGTGTCCTTGCATGCCAGCCATTTCCCTGACTTTGAAATTAAACTTCTGTTTGAATCCTGACTTTCTTGTCTCTAGCCTGCCTCTGACTACCCATGGGTTAGAGGACAGGTCTGTCCTGTTGACATACTCCACCATCTTCCTACTAAGAAGACGGGTTTACATATCATTATCAGTCCTCTGAAGTTAAATTTAGTTACTGCATTGAAGTGATTTCAGAGTTTTTGGAAGTTGTTTCCATTTTCATTGTTGTGGCTGTTACGTATAGTATTCTCTTATTTCTACTTGTTTTCCTCTGTATTGGTTCACATGACTTTTCCCAGTTTATTCCAAATTCTTCATTTTTGTCATAATAATATTCTGCTCAGACAGCACAATTCATTTGGTTATTTTCCTGCCAGTGGGCACCCACTTTGTCTCCTGTTGCTTTTTTCTATCACAAAAAATTTTGAGGTATATCTCCCATGTTGTTTTCATAAGTCTAGGTACATGATGTCTGGCTCCCACCATCCTGAGGCTTTCACTGAGCACAAAAGAAACTTAGATTGTTTCACGTAAAGCCCGAGTTCTAGTCAGTATGTTCTAGAGGCTCCGTGTGGCCCTGCTGGCCACAAAGAAGGCATAACTTCAGTCTTGTTAGAGTATCAAAGCTGAGACTCTGCCACAAAGAACAGCAGACTGAAAACTATTTGGGTTGACAATATGACTTATTCAATAGAGAAAAGTTTCAGCCCTCAAATGAATGATTCTGAGTTGCATGTATGCAGGCCATCTATTAACTTTAGTTGTATATGCCATTTGTACCATAATTCCTGTTAGGTACTATAGTTATCTGCAAGAGGTGATGTAGTAGGTAGAGGGCAGGGCCTGGAGTCAGGAAGACTTGAGTTCAAATCCAGCCTTCAGATACTTACAAGCTTTGTGACCCTGGGCAAGTGACTTACCTCTCTTTGCTTCAATTTCTTCATCTGTAAAATGAGCTGGAGAAGGAGATGACAACCCTCTCTAGTATCTTTGCCAAGAAAAAAAGGGACAACAAAGATTCACACACAACTAAAAATGACTGAACAACAACACCGCCTGTAGTTTAGGGTAACTCTCAGTTTAAGAGATTAAAACCTTCTTCAGCTGAACTGGGATTCAAGGACACATGAGCATGACTATTTCATAGAAGAATCAGGATTAGAATTGATGACTTTTGAACTTCCAACTGACATTTAGGTCAGTGAAGTGTAACAGATTAGTATTTTACCCAGCAAAATTTATTTTATCCCAGCTGCTGAATATGTGTCAAGACAAAGAATTTGGGCAGTGCTATAATATAGTGTAAAGCTCTCCTGCGAATCCGGAGGCCAGGGGTCTAGTCCTGGTTCACTTGCTATGTTATTTAAGCTATGCCACTTAACCCCTTTGGGGTACAGTTGCCTCACCTGTGAAATGAGGGAGTGTTGAATTAATTGATTTCTAAGATAACTTCCAGCTCTGCAATTTAGATCTCCCTCTAAGAAGCTTTTACTATTCCTCTTGTTGTGATTGGTATGGTATAATAAAAACTTGATGCAAAGGACAAAGCCAGGCTAAACTGAAATATTTTGAGGATCCAACCTCTCAAGTGTCCCTTGGATTTTTCCACAAAAATCCCATGTCATTTCTACATTATTTCACAATTGGCTATAAAGGCATGCCACAAATCTCCAAGGTTCTAGTCCAGGAAGGGGGAAAATACATCCTTGAGGCCACATGTGACTCTTTTGGTCCTCAACTGTGGCCCTTTGACTGAGTCCAGACTTCACAGACCAAATCTTTTATAAGGGGATTTGCTCTGTGAAGTTTGGATACAGTCAAAGGATTGCACTTGAGGACCTAGAGGGTCATGTATGGCTTCGCGGCTGCAGGTCTCCCCCCTGTATCCAGATAAAAGAATCATAAAGACACAGAAATGCTTAATTGTCCAATTAGGAAATATCTTACTGAAAGGAAAGTAATTTCTGTCATTAGGATCAATAAATCAATCAACTTCAACAAAATTACCATTAAAGCTACTATTCTAAAGGCAGGTTTGACTTGCATTTAAAAAACTCTTAATACAAAGATATTTCTCATGGAGTGGGACAGGTCTCTTTCAATAAGTTGTTTATTATTGCAAAAATATTATATAAGTGAAATAGTTGTATTTTATTGCTCCAGGATAAAATTAGAATGAGAACATACGAGCTCCAAAGATTACTGAAGTGTGGCAGCACATTGCAAACATACAACTTTCCCTTCATTCAAATGCTTCTAGAACACTGGAACATTACAAAGTATACTGAACAAGGGCAAAGCAGCTTAACTCCTTATAACTAGGAAAGTGCTGAGAGATGGGAAATTACTACAAAATCAATTTTCAAACACGTTGAAGAAAAAAGATATTAGATAATAATCACAAATTAATAATTTGCAACTGGAAGGGTTCTTAAGAGTCATCTAGATCAACATTTCTTCCAATGTTTAAATCCCATTTAAGGACAGGTGGAGTCAAGACAGTGGCATAGAAGCAGGAGAACTCTGGGAACTCTCCCCATAACCACCTCAAATACCTATAAAATATGACTCCAGACAAATTTTAAAGCTCCAGAACTCATTTTCCCAGATGTGTGAGATAGAACCGTGGAGAATCACACGTTCCCTGAGTAGGACTGAAGGATCCCGCTGAAGGCAGCCTGGCAGACAGACAGGAAGGGTCCATTACAGTACGCTGGGAGCTGAGAACAGCCCTGCATGAACCCGAGGCTGTAGCCCCAGGGTGGCCAGGACAAGCCATGGCTGGAGCTTTCAGGAGAGCAGACCGGCAGCTGTGGCAGTTTCCAGAATTACCAACCCATGAGAAAAAAGGACAAAGGGAAAGGTCAGTGGAACTCAGCTACATTTGGGGGAAAGGAGTGGGTCTGGCCATCTACTTCCAGAACAACAAAGTAGCAGAAGTGGTGGTCCTGCAGCCACCTCCAAATGGCTGCTTCAGAGCTTGCGGCCTGCAGATTGCAGAGGGGCAAGCCATCATTCAGAGGCTAGTGCTCTTGCCTTAACCTGCCTGGATCCAGATTGTGGTCTTGGGTGCTGGTCCTGAAGTATGTGACCAGTAAACCAAAGGCTGCAGATCATGCCAACATGGAAAAATAATTGTAACTTATGAAACTTTTCTCAGGATAAGAATAGGTGAAGGAAATACAAATGTATATATACATATATATACACATATGTTTGTGTAGGAGAGTATATATATATATATGAGTATGAATACATATCTGAGTATGTGTATATATGTGTATATAGAGGGCTCAGGATCAATTGAAGAGGAAGGGATAATACTTTAAAAGGTGAAATTCTGAGGTGGGAGAGGAATAGAATGAGAAGAGACAGGAAGAGACAGAATGGGGTAAATGATCTCATATAGAAGAGGCAAGGGATAACTGTTACAATAGAGGGGAAAAACAGGAAGGCAAAAGGGAATGGGTCAACCTTACTCTCATTGAATTTGGCTTAGGGAAGGAATGGCATACACTCTAAGTTGGGTATCTTGGCCTACAGCAGAGTAGGTGGAAGGGGATAAGAAGGGGGATGATGGAGAGGAGGACAGGTTGTGGGGCAGGGTGGTAAGAAGCTCACACTTGTTTAAAGGGACAGGGACAAAGTAGAGAATAGGACAAGTGGGGGGAAGGATACGAAAGAGGGAAATATAGTCAGTCTTTCACAGTATGTCCATTGTGGAGATGTTCTGCATAACTACACATGTACGCCCTGTATTAAATTGCTTGTCTTACCAGTGGCAGGTGGGTGACAAGGGAAGAAGAGAAAGAATCTAGAATTTAAAATTCTAAAATCAAATGTTAAATATTTATGAGGCAGTACTTTCCATTTAGACTGTTCTAGTGAATAGAAAGTTCTTACCTGGTGTGGCAGAGTTTGGAGACACATTCATATACTGGCTCTGACACATCTGCGTCAGTGGAGACATGGCCCTCAGACTTTCTGAGCTCCAGTTTCCTCATCTATTGAACAGGTAGATCTCTTTTGTGATGAGGAAAATAAACTGCAAAGGGTTAAGTGGCATGGCTTAAAAAGAATAGTAAGTGAACCAGAACTAGAACTCTGGCTTCCTGATTCCCAGGAGAGTTTTGAGCTACATTATAACATGTGCTGAATTTGTCCTGGAACATATTGGAGGGACTCCTGCCATCTTTGTAAAGTTTAAAACTGATACGCAATATGAGCTATTATTTGCATATAAAAGAAGGCTCAAACAAATGTCTGATAGAAAAAAATATATTGGTCACATGGTCAAAGTGAGAAAAGACCAGCGGATTAACAGCTGTTACACTGGTGTCCTTACAGTGTCATAAGAATACAAGGATGGTCCCAAGCACATTTGTTGGATCTTCTCTTATACTTTCTGGAGGACAAGGATGAGAGGTGCAGTGCACTGGCAGGCTTGATTTGCTTGCAATCTGTATCATTATAGGAAATGGTAACATTTTTTAAGATCATGTGTTGTTGTTGTTTGTTCTTAGTTCTCGAAAAGGACCAAGACATGTGGAAGGTGATGCTATGATTTGCAAATGAATTGGATCAAATGAGGGAGGGCTGGACAGTCACCAGCCTCACTTTCTCCTCCTGAGCCATCTGAGTCCAGTGTCCAGATATTGATCAGGATGACTGGAGATGGCTCAGGATGCAATGGGAGACCTTGGCCTCTTTAGGCTAAGGCCTTTAATGGGTCTCAGTTTGACTGAGGCAAAGATCATTTCAGTGTTTAAAGCTTGCGTATTATTAATATATAGTAGGAATCTGCCTCCATATAGTTTTCACCCATTGGTCCTAATTTTACCTTCTGGAACACCACTGAATAATTCTACTCCATCTCCCAATGTGACACCTCTTCACACATTTGAAAAAAAAATGTGTCTCTCCTATATCATCTTTTCTACTGGATAGCCATCTTCAGTTCTTAGAATGTCTCAGGCAACTTGGTTTCCAAATCCATCACCATGCTAGTAACAATCCTCTGCATAAACTCCCATTTGTCTTAAGCATTCCATTTAAAATACAAAGTTGCAAACTCAATTTGGCCCCGCAGAGAGGACGTGACCCACACTAAGTACAGAAGGATCATTACACTAATACAAGTCAAAGCTGAATTCCCCCTCCTCCCATTTTAGCAGCCATACCTATGTTGGTTCATGTTGAGGTTGTGGTTAAAATAGTTTTCATATAAATGCTATTAATCTTGGAAATTCTCAATTGTACTTGGATAATTGATGCATTAATAGACAACTTTACACTAATCCTTACTGAATTTCATTTCATTGATTGTAACAAATCTCTATAGCCTCTTTGAATCTTTTAAATGACAAATTCTCTCATCTAATATGTTATCAATATCTCCTAGCATTTTAAATGCATGAGTACGATAAGCATGTTTTCTGTCTTCATCTAAGCAAAAATATAGTAAGCAAGACAAGAAAGATTCCATAGCACACTTTGACAAACCCTCCTACCAGTTTGATTTGCATCCATTTTCAACACGCTTTTAATATAATCATTCAAGTAGTTTCCAACCTACAAACTATATTATTATTCAACCCACATTTCTTCAATTCTGTATAAAAATGTCTAAAAAGATAAGTGGTGGGATTTTATCAAATGTCTTCCTAGAAGCATGACACAGTATAACATTTGTTTGACCTACCAATATAGTGATGAGATTAAAATATATAATTCTGTCTAATTAAATGTCCTTTGCTTTGAAAAAAATATATAATACCAATACAGTAACCCTATATTTAAAAGCCCCCAAAAGAAATGAGGTTAGATGTTTTCTTAGTAAGCTTTTCTAGGTTCCTAATTATTCCCACCATTTGTGCTTACAGCGTGATTGATCATAATAGCTATAGCAAGCTAACTTCTTCTGTAGCATTTAAAATCTAGATGGTCACTTCACTGGGTTTGCTTCCAACTCTCAGATTCTGTGGTTCTGTGAATCCAGGTCCAGACAAATTACATTTTAGAAAACCAAAAGAATTTCAGGTATGATCTTAGAACCTAGAAATCAGAAAAGAATGAGGAAGGCATCAGAAAACTAGAGATGAGAAAGTGTTGCCCTAGTTTTATAAAAAGTAAAAACAAGAGTGAAAGTCTCTTACTTTTCTTTAAGTGAGAGACTTGTACTTTTGCTTTTACATATTCCTTTAATATATTCACAAAAGTGTGGCAACATTTCCTTATCTCCAGACAACACTTTCCTCATTTGCCAAGCTTTCTGTCTGAAAGGTAACCAACTATCATTTTCACAAATGTCTTTGTAATTCCTTTTGTTTCCTTGAATGTAATTAGTCTAAGCTTGGATTCCAAAAGTTATAGAACAAGTTAGTTTGTGATATTTGCAACAAAAATCTCAAATGGATTATTAAACATCTTGTAAATTGTTCAGAATGCTCCACCATATGACATTTAGCATGCTGCTTATATTAATGTAATTTATTTACTCCTTGAGTATCCTCATCTAAACTTCCATTCGAATAGATGAGACTTACATCCTGGAGCATGCTACATCTCCATCTTAGGGTTGTACTTGTATCCCTTGAAGTGTTAGGGAATGATTAATGCTATCAGCTCAAATTCCCACTGTTAGGTTTCCCCAAGATTATGTATCAATTGAAAATAATTATACCTAAGTAGCTTTTAGAAAGAGGTTTTTACTAACATGGTTGGGATAAAATATCCTTCCACATCCCCTCCCTCAATTTTCTCCCAATATCTGTGGCATAGTCTCCCACAAGTACATACAGAGTATGTGGGCTCAAGCTTAGAAACTACATGTGACGAAAGGGGAAATTATGGCTTCTGGTTGTGGGAAGTCTATTGATTAATGTGATTACATTATGTGGTGGTGATGAAGTTCTCCTTAGGCATGGTATAGTTCCTATAGAACCATGAACATACACCCTACCATATCCTTGACCCCCAATGTTTCTGTCATCAGCTGATCCAGGGAAGCTGCTAAGACATTGATAGGTAGATTTCAACATCTTCCAGATTCTTTGAAGTTCACATGGGCCTCCTTCAGTCAAAGCAGGGGCAGAATGAGTGAAAAAGACCTCAGACAGGATCATATCTAAGGCTTCCCCTTCCTTCCTAATTCTAACCGCTGATAATGTCTTCTTAGAGGCTTTACTGGAAAGCTCCCTTGATCATTTTGCAGGATCCTTAGGGAATAACAATTTTCTTCAGCTTACTTGAACCCTTTCGTTGTACAATGTCGCTTCAAATCCAAGTACTTTTCTCACTTAGGCTAAGTCTGTGATAAGTTGAGTGAAACTAAAACCTATCACTGAGACTGATTATTATCATCTGGTTAAAGTAACAGACATTTTATCACTTATTTTAATTGGAGTGGGGTGATTCAATTTGGTAAATCAATCAGCTCCACTCATGTTAAATGTTTTTGGTAAAATTTTTCTTCATTTTGAACTTAAATACAAAACAAGGAAAAAAAACATTGTCAGGTATGCAGCAGAACATATATTAAGGTTATTTTTTAACTCTATCTACTGCTATCTACTCTTGCACTCTCATCCCTATTCATTTTCTTTTCTTTTCTTCTCTTTTTATTTTTGAGAGGGAAGGCAGGGCAATTGGGGTTAAGTGACTTGATGAAGGTCACCTGGCTAGTAAGTGTTAAGTGTCTGAGGCTGGATTTGAACTCATGTCCTCCTGGCTCCAGGACTGGTGCTCTATTCACTGCACCACCTAGTCACCCCTCCCTATTAATTTTCAATCTAACCTTTCACAATCCCTTTCTTGCCTTCTGAATTTGAGATCATAAAATTTCAGTGCTAGAAGGGAGCCCAGAGACAATTTAGTTCAAAATATACTTGGATAAAATTTACCTTTATACTATAAGAAGTTGTCCTTCTGTCTGTGCTTGAGGACACCCAATGAGGAAGAAGTTAACTATCTCCAAAAGCATATCATTCTATTCCATTATTAACAAAACCTCCTTAATCCTAGTTTTCATCACAGCGCACTTTTTCTGCCTCCTGGTGCTAATGGAAACCCAGCTTCCTCCCAAGGAACTCTCCTCCCTGATTATCCTCTTTCTCATGCCACTATGTACACAGGGCTGTAAAGCCAAGCATGAGCAGCTTTCCAGAAGAATGCTAATATGAATAGCTTTCAAGGTTCTGATTACATAGAAGAGTGAACTCTATTCAATAACAAATCAGGGCAAAACATTCACAGAAAATCAAAGTACAGCATTCAGAATATTTCAACTTATCACAGAAAAAATCAAAATATAGCTTTCACAACTTATCACTAAAATGGCCACACAGTTTTCACCAAATGGTCACATAGTTTTAAACAAAATGCATTCATTTAGTAAATCACAGAATCCTTAACTCAATCACAAAATACAAAAGTCAAAGTTCTCTACCCCTAGGTCACAGTAAATCATAATCTTCTCAGTGAGTACACAGTATCCAACTAAAGTCTTCTTTCAGCTTGACTCAAGGCTGGCTCTCAGCTTACATGGTTCCTTTTCCATGGTCCCAGCTCCAACTGTCACCTGGATTCAAAGACAGGCAGCTCCCCGTTCCTTGGCCAGCTCCTTCTCCAGTTCTTTGTCCAGTTCCTGTTCCATATTGAAGTTCACAGTGTCCAGTCCACCTTAAGTCCCTCACAGTTCCTATTTCTGGGAAGACAAAGCTTGACAGAGCTACAATAATATGCATATACATTGCTGGCACTATCATCAGTTCAGTATCTCCCTGTGAAATCAACTCAGAGCCACCAACAAGGTCTGAGAACTCAATACAAATCATCAACATAGAAATCAACACAGACCCACAAACAAGGTCCAAGAGGTCAGCACAAATCATCAACACAGAAATCAACACAGACCCACAAACAAGGCCCAAGAGATCAGCACAAATCATTAGTAAAGTCCCAAGACCTCCAAAACCCTCCTTCAGGACTTCTGTAAACTTCTGTAAACAACCAGAAAAGCCTCTTTCAGGGCTTCCAGTAAGGTCCCAGGGCTTCTGTACAAAGTATCACAAACAAACATCAACACAGACAGAGTAGACAAAGAGAGTGCAGGGATACCACAAGTTTTCTCCTTCTTGACTCTGAGGACGAGTCCTCTTTTCAGTTCTACTTTCTGTAGCCTAGGATTCTTCTTATCTATGATCATTAGCTCCTCCCCAGGAGTTCTAGGGTTCAAAAGTTGTGAAGTTCACACACAATCTGTTTCTTAACAGACTTGATAAGGCTCAAAAGAAACTTGAACTGAAACAAGGTGTTAATTCAATAGTGGAAACAAGGTGTGAACTACTTCCGTGTTTGACATTACAAGGGCTAGAAGGAGGATCAGTTATACCCCTTCATCCTCCAAATCTGTCCTCTGTTTCCACCACACTTCAACCTCTCCTGAAGTTTATTCTGTCTATCACCCAATCTTACTTCTATTTTGTGTATATTACAATCTGAATTGTTTGACACTGTAGACACATTGGTCATCTTAGAGAGAATCCATTTGTCTTCTTCATTAGACTCAGCTATGTGAGTATGTCATCAGGATTTCATTGTTAAGAACATTTCTTCTCTCTTCAAATATCATTTCTACAGAATTTCAGGTCATAAACATCTATCTATCCTTTATCTGAAACCTTTGTAAGATACTATTTCTAGTTCCATGATACTTATCACAACATACCCAAATTTGCCCTTCATGAGCTCTAAGATAACATGCTGAATGCCTCCCAAGGTTCCCATCATTTGTATTGTTGGTAGTCAATGAAGTTCTCCTTTAGGCACCATCTAAATCAACTGACTTTCTGTTACTTTATTATTTTGAATTCTGGATATAGAGAAGCTTCTGGTGTCTCAGAGCTATATGTGTTATAAATAGTAATCTGCATTTATTAGTTATTGAATTGTGTGTGCTACAAAAGGAATTCTTTTTGGCAATACTTTTCTAAAATTAGTCTACCTATTATTTCTTATTTCTACCATTACCAAAACAACTTGAATGCCTTTTTTGTTTTCAGTACTTTTTTCTAAAGTATTAGGCTTTCTCTTTCACATTATTTTAAATCACATATAAATATTCAGTTCTCAAAAAATAGTATAATACTGTTTTTCTTTTTTACCTAGATTACAAATAATCCTGAGAACATCCCTTTCATGTGAATACCTCTACTCTGATATAGTTCCTCCTAAGGGTAAAGCTTGTGAACAGAAATGCCATTCCCTATTTGACAGTCAGGGGGAAAAATCTCTTAATTTTTTGCCATTACCATTTTTTTTGGCCAAAAATAGCCCTAGAAAATCAGATTACTCGATCAATTCTTGACATATTTTAAATAGTTATTATATTCTTATTAAATAGTACTCTCTCTGTGTATATATATGTGTATGTGTGTACATATATATGATACACATACATACATGTGCAAAATTAATTGTACTCTGAAGGTTTTTGAAGTGGAAACAGTTTTCTTGAAGTGGAAAAATTCAGATCAAGATTTACATAAATAAAAATTACAAATAATATGCTCCTTTAATAAAGGTCATTTTTTTTATTTTATGTGAAGCACATGGCCTATGATGAGAGGTAGCATGGAATAGTGGAGAGAAAGAGAACTGACCTTAGAGTCAAAAAGTACCAAATTCAATCCTCCCCCTGATGTATTGTCTAGGAGATCCTGGACAAGTCACTTTACCTCTTAGTGCTCAAGCCAGTGGTGTCAAATAGAAATAAACTACAAATTGACTTAAGAACCATGAATGAACATTTTGTATGTTGTATTATATTTTCACTTCTTTTGTTGGACATTTCCCAGTTATATTATAAGCTGTTTCTGCCTACATTTAGGAGCTCTGCAGGCTGTGAGTTTGGCGGCTGTACTCTAAGTAACTCTCTAAGACTTTAAGTTGCAAGGAAATGATGACCAACATTGGTAGAAGGAGTATCATCATCTCTCAGTTCCCTGTACTAACGAAATCACAGGTCCAGTCTCTGTCCCTTTGTAGAAAATACCCCACTAGACTGTGCAGTTTTTTTTCATTTCTGTACTCAGAATGTTTATAGTAGTGTTAGTGATTAATATGCATTTATACAAAGTTTTACAACAATGCTGTGCATTATAATTTGTCTGTTACACTCTAAGAAACTCCCTACCTTGTCTTTCCTTAATCTTGGATTTTTCTCAATGTCCTAAATCAGAACTTTTATTCACTCAACATACAACTATCATTTCTTATGTCTGCTTTGTATAGGAGCCTGAACTAGTCACTGGTGATGTACAGATGCATATGATGCAGAAATTGATTTTAAGGAGTTTACAACCTAATATGGGAACAGGAAGGGGAAAATGTTATGTGAATAGCTATGGCATAAAGGAAAGCTCAAAGACTAAGTTCAGACAAAGAACTAGGCAAAGATTCCTTTCATCTGCTGTGGTTGGGGAAGCTTTTGAGGAGGAGATGGTACATAAGTTGGGCGTTAAAAGAAAAGGACTTTAATAGGTGAACACGGGAGAGGTCTATTCTAAGTGCAAGGTGGGCTGTTTAGGCATTTTGGCAATGCTTTCTCATCATTTATCTACCTATTATTAATTATTTCTACCATTACTGGAGCAACCTGAGTGGCTCTTCTGCTGTCTTTTTTCTTCTCCCCTAAATAAAATTTAGGCTGTTTCACATAATTTTCGATTTTACATAACTAAACAGTTACCAAAAAGAAAAAAAATGGTGTAATGCTATTTTTTCTTTTTTTTTTAACTTAGAATTAGAAATAATTATGAACACATCCCTTCTATGTGGATACCTCCACTTTGACATGGCACTTCCTAAGGCTGAATTTTATAAACAAAAGTTACTTCTATGGGGAAGCACAATCGATATTTTAAGAAATGACTTAGTGAGTTTCAGAACAACTGCAACATAATGTGAAAGTAGGAGGCTGCCTTTTTAGACATCTGAGGCCTGGAGAATTGTTTCCAAGACTCTTCCCTGTGGTTTGCTCCTGAGAATCCCTGTTCTCCTTCTCCATTGTTTCTGGTTGCTGTCTCACATCTGTTGTCTTCCCTAGTGTCTGGTTTTCTAGTTTCATCTCGACGTTTTTCTCCCTCTTCCTCAAATTTCACTCTTAAGCCCTCTTGATTACATTTCTCTTTTCTATGAGGTTATGATAAACCAGTCTTTGACCCAGAGATGAAAACACAGAGGAGATTCTGTCTCTGGGAAGCAACATGTGAATGGTGAGGAGGGTCAGCAGGAGAGGCAACAAGGCATGGTTCATAGCACAGCTAGGTCCTGATTAGTAACAATAATTATTTCCACAAAGTTGTCACATTATTCACATTCACATTGCATTAGTTCTATTGGGCTGGATCCTGTTTTTATATTTTAAATAAATTTAACTTCAAATAGTGCTTATTTGAATATATCCCAAATATATGTAAATATATGCAAATATATCCCACTTCATGGGATTCACTATTGGCACTAATTACTACCTAGCAGCATCTTCAAAAAGTAAGGAAGAATTCAAAGTGAATTTTACTAATTGGGAAAAAGTAAGCAAGGGCTGTTTAAAAAAGAAGAACATACTCAGGATAACTGTACATAAGGAAAAAACATCCTGAAACAGAAACACAATACAAAGGAAACCATGACCAGTACAATCTTAGAGGGGTAAACTATTTGTTTTGTCTTCTTTCTCTTAAATGTCTTGCCCATTCAGTCTTCACAATTCAATTCAATTCAATTCAGTTAATATCTCTGTGTAAGATCAGATATGGCCTAAGTGAAAGAATGACTTGTTTAAGCCGTCCCTTTGACACATTCTGATTCTGTGATTCTAGACGCATCACTCTTAAATATATGTATATATAATGTATATATATATATATATATATATATATATATATATACTTATTTACTTTTAGTTTACAACACTCAGTTCCACAAGCTTTTGAGTTCCAAATTATCCTCCCTCTCTCTCCTCTCCCCTCTCCCTCAGAGACATGCAATCAAATATAGGTTCTCCAAATACCTTCACATTAAACATTAATCAAGTTGTAAAGAAGAGTTATAACCAATGGAAGAAACAACAAGAAAGAAGGAACAAAACAATACTAAAAAAGAGAGAGAAAGCAAGTAGTTTGCTTCAATCTGTGTTCAGATTCCGTGAATCTCCAACTGTGGACAGCCCTTTCCATCATAAGTCTTTTGGAGTTGTCTTGTACCTTTGCATTGCTGAGAGGAGTCCAGTCTATCAAAGTCGGTCATCACAGATACAATGTGTCTGTAATTACATACAATGTTCTCCTAGTTCTACTCCTCTCATTCAGCATCAGTTTATATAAGATTCTCCAGGTTCTAACAAAGTCCATCTGCTCCTCATTTCTCATAGCACAATAGTATTCCATTACATTAATATACCACAACTTGCTTAGCCATTGCCCAATTGATGGGCATGCCAAATATTTTTGTACATACAGGTCTTCCTCCCACTTGTATAATCTCTTTGGGATGCAGCCTTAGAAATGGTATTGCTGGGTTAAAGAGTATGCACAGTTTTGTAGCCCTTTGGGCATAGTTCCAAATTACTCTCCAAAATGGTTGAATCAGTTCACAACTCTACCAACAATGCATTAGTGTTCCAATTTTCCCATATCTTCTCCAGCATTGATCATTTTCCTGTTTTTTCATGTTAGCCAAGCTGACAGGTGGACACATCACTATTAACCGCTTAGCAACTGTAACTAAGACTCTTAGTTGCAGAATTAGTTGCCTGTCTGATTTAATTTAGGGAACTCTTCACTAGGAGTTCTCTTTAAAAATGAAATATATATTCTATACACACACACACATACACATATGTGGATATATGCACACTCATATAAATATATGTGTACATACATATGTACATGATATATACATGTGCACAAATATATAGATATATACATATGTTTTTGCATATATATGTGTATATATATATTTATATTTATATATACTATGTGCTGATGCTATAACAATAAAAATATTTCTCAGGTCTGTCCTTCTCTTTTCCATGCCCACTACTCTGGTTCAGGACCTTATTATTGCTCTCCAGGATGACTATCCAGTTGTTTACCTGCTGTCACTACCTCTAGTTTTTTCTCCAGTCTTTCACATAGTTGCCAAATTCATCTCTCTAATTCATAGACTTGACCATGTCTGTTCTGTGTTCACAAACTTTCACACGCTTCTCATTGTCCACAAGGTAAAAAAGAAACTCCTTATGTTGGCATTCAATACCCACAGTAATTTCACTCCTAAATATGTTTCCTGCCTTCTAATTTATATACTCTGTGATCCAGTGCTGCCTGTTCTTGTAATGACCTTCTCTATACAACATCCCCCATTTTGGAAGAAACATTTCCCTCATCTCTAACATTTGAAATTTTCTTCATCCTTCAAGGCTCAGATCATGTGACCTCTTCCATAATGACTTCATAATCTTTCCAGGTTAGAAAATCTCCCTCTCTCCTTGAATTTTCTACATTGTACTGTTGATATATCCTTCACATTTAACAACATTTTCATTTTTATGACAACATATTTATGTATATGTCTTATGCACCTCTTCTAGGTTGTAAAGTCCTTGAAGGCAGACATATTATCATTTTGTTTCATGTTTATAGCCTTATAAAGGTGCTTTACATAGGAGGTAATTAATGAAAGTTGGCTTAATTGAAGTATGACAATCAGTGTGGTACAGTGTATAGAATGGGGATCTAATGTCAGTGTAATCTAGGTTGAAATCCCACTTATGACACTTATTGGCTAATTGAGGATGAGAAAGAAATCACTTTACCTCCTTACATCTCAGTTTTCTCATCTGTAAAATGGGGGTACTAATGCCTGCTTTACAGAGGTTGGAAAGCTCAAAGAAAGTTATATAAAAATGATTTGTAAATTTTAAAGCATTATATTTGTCAGTTCTTTTTATAGAAGAAAGATTAATGAACTGTGAGAAATAAGACTTGTTCTAGTCCCAACCACATATATACTAGCTGGGTTACATACTAGTCGTATAGAGTCATATACTAGCTAGGTTACTTTGTGAAAGACTGAGTGAAAGTCTCAATTTCCTCATTTGATAACAGGAGTAATAACAGCTGCTATGTTTATTTCATGTGGTTTTGAAGTGGCACAAGTGAGATATTGTGTGAAAGCACTTACAAAAGTATGAAATAATGTATTAGTATATTTTATTTCTATTAATGGTGATTATTGTTATTATAAGTATGACTTCCCCCAAATACCCAAAGAATATGGAAAAATATCATAAAGGAGCAATTTTTTCACTGGATTTGAAACAGAATGGTTGATGTTCTGATCCCTGAATCAGAGTATATAATTACTAACTTGAGCAAATCATATTCCTTCTCTGAGCCCCAGTTTCCGTGGTTGAAAGATGAATTAGATCAGTTGACTCTGAAGCACTTTCCAGTGATAAAGCAATGATCCTATGAGCAAGATAATACTTACATAATGATTTTGTGTTTAAGAGTAACAAAGT
>CM053594.1:216780473-216808426 GCA_028646575.1 Pseudocheirus occidentalis
TCAGTGAGCTTTTGAGATTCTTTTCTCCATCTGGCAAATTCAACTTTTTGAGGCATTCTTCTCCTCATTGGGTTTTTGGGCTTCTTTTGCCATTTGATTTAATCTATTTTTTAAGGTGTTATTTTCTTCATTCAGGTTGTTGACTCTCTTTTCATGATTTTCTTGCATCATTCTCATTTCTCTTCCCAATTTTTCCCCCATTTCTCTTATTTGGTTTTCAAAATCCTTCTTAACCTCTTCTTAAGCTAAAGCTAAAAATGTGAATTGTAAACAGCTCACATATTTCTTGGAAGCTTTTGGTGCGGAGGTTCTGACTGTGTTTTCTTCCTCCCATTCTATGCTTTGATCCTTTTTGTCCCCCATAAAGGAATCTAAAGTTGGATTGCTGCTCTTGCTTTGCTTCCTTTGCCTGCTCATGTTGCCAGTCAATTGCTTGACTTTGGGGCTCCATAGTACTCTGCTTTCAGAGGGAAGAGCTTTGTCCCAAATTTCTGGGGGTTTTGCAGCTGCCAGGGATATTAGGAGACTGCTGTCTCTGCAGCCCCCACCAACTTTGGCTCACTGGTCAAGCACCTCAGGACCACCACCCAAGACTGTGATCCAGATCTAGTCAGGTTAAAGAAAGAGCACTTAGCTTCTGAATGTTCGATTGGCCCCCCTGCATTCTGCAGGTCAGGAGTTCTGAAGCTACCACATGGAAGCAGCTGTAGGGTGGCTGCCTCTACTGCTTCTAGCTCTGAGGGCAGAAGGGTGTACCAGTTCCTCTCCCCCAAATTTAGCTGAGTTCCACTCACCTTTTCCTTTGTCCTTGGCTCTTATGGGTTGATAATTCTGGAAACTGCCACAGCTGCCAGTGAACTACTCTCTTGGATGCTCCAGCCATGGCTTGTCCCAGCCTCCCTGGGGCTAAAGCCATGGGTTCATGCAGGCGGGTCTCAGCTGTGATGAACTCTTCCCGTCCTCCTGCCAGGCTGCCTTCAGCACGAGCTTTGTTTTGCTGTCTTTTTGTGGGTGCTGGAGCTCTAAAATTTGCTTAAAGTCATATTTTATAGATATTTGAGGTAGTTATGGGGCGAGCTCATGGAATTCTCTTCCTTCTATACTTCCATCTTGCCTCTGTTCCCCATAAAGCCATAATCTTAGTTTTTAAATTAATTTTTGTTACACTTTGAGTTTTGAGTTGTCTCTCTCCAAGCATGCATTAAAAAGGTCAACATTATATATATATATATATGTGTGTGTGTGTGTGTGTGTGTGTGTGTGTGTATAGATAGATAGATAGATAGATAGATAGATAGATAGATAGATAGATAGTATAGCTAGAGATGTATGGGACCGTATATTACGTACTTCCATATATCAGTTCTTCCTCTGGAGGTGGATAGTATTTTCCTTCATAAGTCCTTCAGAGTTTATTTGAATCATCATAACAGTCAAAATAGCTTAGTCATTCATAGTTTACTCTTTGAACAACATTGCTGTCACTGTATACAATGTCCTCTTGGTTCTCTTCCTTTCATTCTACACTGTTTCATGTAAGTATTTCTATGTTTCTTTTTCTAAAATCACAACCCCCTCATGATTTCTTAAAGCACAGTAGTATTCCATCACAATCATATACCTCAACTTATTCAGCTATTCCCTAATTGATGGCCATGCCCTCACTTTTCAGTTCTTCTACATCATAAAGAGATCTATTATAAATATTTTAGAATAAATAGATTCTTTTCCTTTTTTTGTAACCACCTTGGGAAACAGACCTAATAATGCTATTGCTGGGTCAAAGGGAATATGCAGTTTTGTAGATCTGTGTACAGTTACAAATTGCTCTCCAAAATAGCTGGATTAGTTAATAATTCCAACAACAGTGTACTAGTGGCCCAATCTTTCCATCTCCCCTCTAACAAAAATTTTCATTTTCATTTTCCCCTTCTCTCATTTTAGGAAGGATCTTTAGCAACATGCTGAGATATTTTATTTTATTCAAGATGCAATAGGGAATCTTTTTTCATGGAAGAGTGATATTAATAGACATACCTTAACAAGATTATTTTGACAGATATGTAGACAATGGATTGGATGGAAGAAATACTAGAAGCAGCAGTGACAATTAGGGTATTTAATAACCTAGACCAATGATGATGAAATTCTGATCCAAGTTAGTGAACATATTAATGGAAACAAGTGAATGGATTGGAGATATGTTTGTAAAAGTAGAATCAACAAATGACAACTAATTTTATATGAAGGCAGAAGATAGAAGATCAAAAAATGATTCTAGGACTATAAACTTGAATGACTAGAAGGTTGGAAGCACCCTCAGGGAAAGTAAGAAAATATATAGAGTTAAGTTTAGCAGTAAAGATTATATATTTTGTTTTGGAGATACTGATTTAGAGATAATAATGTGGCATCCAGTTGGAGAAGTTGAGTAGATAGTAATTGATGAGAAATTGCAGTGCAGGACAGAAATTAAGGAAGGATAGAAAGATTTGACAGTCATTTACTTAAAGATGATAGTTAATCAATAAAAATAATTTTTGAGATAAGAAAGGGAGAGAATGCAAAAGGAAAAGAGGTCCCAGGAGAGACCCATAGAGGACACACATAGTTTGGTGTAGGAGAATCAGCAGAGGAGACTGGAAAGGATTAGTCACACTTTATTTTTATTTTTTGCTTTTTGGAGGGGGGAAAGCAAGGGAATTGGGATTGAGTTGCCCAAGATCACACGACCTGTAAGTGTTATGTGTCTGAGGCTGATTTGAACTCAGGTCCTCCTGACTCCAGAGCCGATGGCCTATTTGCTGCATCACCTAGTTGCCCCTACTCACACCTACTAAGTGGCGTAGTTAATAGAGCAGCCCTGGAGTCAGGAGGACCTGAGTTTAAATGCGGCCTCTGACACATAACACTTACTGGCTGTGTGATGTTAGGCAAGTCAATTAACCCCAATTGCTCTAGGAATCTGGAAAAAAATCATAACATAGATGTCAAGGGCAGAAAGGAGGAGTCAACAGTGTCAAAAGCTGCTTAGACATCAAAGAAGGTGAAGAGAGGACTAAGCATAGGTCTTTAGATACTAAGTATCAAAAATTTCTGAGCATCTAAAATTTGTAAGCATAGCATCCCTTCTGGAACCACTTCCCAACTGAGCACTTATATTTATACATTGGGTTCCCCAAAGAGGAGCTGGCTTCTATTTATTCTTCTCAGGGTTTTAGGAGTTATGGTTTCTAACATTTTAGCTCATGAGCCCTTACTGATTTTCTCCTCATTAACAGTCAATCAGCTGTTCTACATTAACTTTTAGCAAAAAGCATTTACTAATGTGGTATAGTATTGCTGTATACAGTTGTGTGTGTATACACATACATGAGGTTGCTACTAGGTGTAACTTTTATTCTGAGTTTTAAGAACTTTCCATAGTTCATAAATGGTACTTCCCTCTGTCATGAAGAGTCACAATTTATCAAGCCACTATCAAGTGACTGTCTTTCTACTCCCTCTACAATCAATAATCACTGCTACCACCTTCAATAGTCAGTGATAGTCTTACTTTATTTGTCTAAGAACAATGGTTCTCAACCTTCCTAATGTTGCAAACCTTTATGTGGGCATATCTACATGTAGACGGACCCGCCTGGAGACTGATAGAGGAGTGGGGTCTCTTTTCCTAAGACTACTGGAAATATGTTTTCCAATGGTCTTAGGCACCCCCTGTAACCCCTGTGAAAGGGTTGTTGGACCTCCAGAGGGGTCACGACCCACAGGTTGAGAACCAGTGGAAGGGTATTTCCTCTCTCATTAAACTCTAATACTCTGATGGCCAAAGTTATAGCCTCCAGTTCCCAATGGGAATTCAGATGGGACCACAGCCACGAGGGCACTCTCCTCTTGTAATACTTATTCTCTCAAGATTAGGAAATAATAAATGAAAAAGAAAGAAAAACATCATATGTTCATGAAAACATAGTGGTCAGATTGGGAAATGGGACTAGCTGTATCTCCCCCACTCAGCAGATCACATCAATTCAAGCTCATTCACCACCAGGAAGGAAAAGTGACTTGAGAGATTATTCAATCATCTCTTTTTATTCATTCAGTTCTGGCTTAGCATTTCTTGAGCCAGTAAGTGTTTTGGCTCTGTAGTCAAATAACACTTTTTATCATCCTACAATTAGCCTCTAAATTATTCATGGTTAGAAACAAGCTTCTAAAATTACATATTTTGGATTGGAACCAGATAGATAACATCTACACATACTCCATATGACCCTCCCTCCCCCAGAAGGGTAAATCTGGGTCTGCTGTAAGGGCTGGGCTTTTGTTGACCAGTCCATTTTTCACACAAAGAGGGGATACAAAGACATGCCAAACATGGTTCCTGCTTTCAAGGAATTTACAATATAATTAAAGAAATGAGATATTGATTCAAAAGATATGAGTGGGGCCAAGATAATAAAGAAAGGGCAGGGACTCACCTGAGTTTGCCCAAATTGCCCTGCAAACAATTTTAAATAATGCTTAAAAATGAATTGTAGAGCAGCAGAATCCACAAAAGGATGGAGTAAAACAATTTTCTAACCAATGGCAACTTAAAAGACTGGAAGAAAAGGTCTATTACATGGGATAATAGAGGAGTTCAGGCTGTGCCAGTACAGGTCATGTCATCACAAACCAGCAGCAAACTTTGGGGGAAAATTAATCAGCTGCAGAAACCACAACTTCCAGAGCTCTCAGCCCACAGATAGGAAGGGGGTTGGAGAACTGGGGATAAGGAGATCAAAGGGGTCCCTTGCTGGCATGGGGTGCAGGATTCTGTTGCATTACCCATACTAAGATCCAAGTCATATCTTAGGGTATACTATTACAGTGTGGAGAAGCCCTAACACACAAGAGTTTGCAGCTTCAGGGAAGTGAGGACCCTGGTCACAGTTACAGGGTACAAAAGAGTGCTTGTGACCACTCACAGATCAGAGCACAGGTCAGGAGAAGACACTTCTCCTTAGATCATAACCACCTTGGAAGAATTTAAAACATGAAGACTCCCAGAACTAGCTCTGAAAGCAGCTGTACAAAAAACCCCTGAAGTTTGGGACAGTACCCCTGCCCCACCAGGAGTTGATCCCAAGCTTTAACATATGAGATTAAAAGTCAAGAAAAAGACTGGAAAATTAGCAAAAAAAAGTTTTTAGAAAGTTACTATGGTGACAAGGAAGATTAGGATGGAAACCAAGAAGACAACAAAGTCAAAACCACCATATCCAAAGCCCCAAAGAAAATTGGGAACTGGTCTCAACCTTGCCCCCATTCTCCCAAAAGAATTTGTGGAAGAGCTAAAAAATGATTTAAAAAATAAAATAAGAAGAATAGAGGGAAAATTAAATGAGTGATGAAAAATAATCATAAAAATAAGAGTCAATTACTTGGTAATGAAGACAACAAAAAATGCTGAAGAAAATAACACTTTGAAAAACAGAATAGGTCAAATGGTAAAAAAAAAAAACATTTTAAAAATTCAAAAGAACTCCTTAAAAAGTAGAATTGACCAAAAAAAGCTACAAAAGCTCACTGAAGAAAATAATTTCTTGAAAATTTAAAATTGGACAAGTGGAACCTAATGACTCTGTGAGGCACCAAGAAAAAAAATTAATGAAAAAAATAGAAGAAAATGTAGATATGTCACTGGAAATTGAACTGACCTAGAAAATAAATCAAAGAGATATAATTTAAGAATTATTGGACTACCTGAAAGTCATAAAAATGAGTCTAGACATCATCTTTCAAGCAGTTATCAAGGAAAACTGCCTTGATATTCTAGAACCAGAGGATAAAATAGAAATTAAAAGAATTCAGTGATTACCTCATTAAAGAGATCCCCAAATTAAAACTTCCTGGAATGTTATAGTCAAATTCCAGAGCTCTCAAGTCCAGGAGAAAAAATTTCATGGAGCTAGAAAGAAATTCAAATATCAAGGAGCCATAGTCAGAATAACATGAGATTTAGCAGCCTCTATGCTAATGGATCAGAGGGCTTATGTAATATGATATTCAGAGGAAAAACTAGGAATACAACCAAGAATCACCTTCCAAGTAAAACTAAGTATAATCCTTCAGAGGAGAAAATGGATCTTCAATGAAAGAGAGGACTTTCAATTATTGCTGCTGAAAAGACTAGGGCTGAATAGAAAACTTGATTTTCAAATGTAAGACTCAAGAGAAACATAAAAATGAAGGAAGGAAAGTGGAACTATGAGCGAGATTCAATAAGGTTAAACTGTTTACATTACTATGTGGAAGGATGATACTTGTAACTCCCAAGAACTTTCTCATTATTAGGGCATTTAGAAAGTATAAGTAGTGAGAGAGGTGCAAGCTGAATATGATGGGACTATATCTTAAAAAATAAAATTAAGTGATGAAAAAAAGAATGTACTGGGAGAAGGGGAAATGAAAAGGTGGAATGAGGCAAACCCTTTCGTATAAAAGAGGTGCAAAAGAGCTTTTACAGTGGAAAAGAAGGGGGAGGTGTGGAGAAGCACTTGCACCTTACTCAGAATTGATTCAAAGAGGGGATAACATCCACACTCAATGGGGTATAGAAATCTATCTTACCCTTCAGGGAAATAGGAGGAGAAGAGGAAAAGAGAAGCAGTGATAGTGATAGAAGGGAGTGTTGATATAAAACTACACCTACCCTTTGTCCTTGCAAAACAGCTATTAGGTCTGTATCCCAAAGAGAGGTTTTAAGAAACAAAAAGAAAAAAAGAAAAGGACCTTTATGTACAAAAATATTTATAACAGCTCTTTTAGGGGTGGCAAAAAATTGGAAACTAAGGGCATGCCTGTCAGTTGGGGAATGGATGAACAAGTTGTACATGCTTAAGATGGAATACTATTGTCCTATGAGAAATGATGAGCAGGATGATCTCAGAAAAACCTGGAAAGACTTACATGAACTGAAGCAAAGTGAAATGAGCAGAACCAGGAAAACATTGTACCCAGTAACAGCAGTATTGTATGAGGATAAAAGGTGAATGACATCTATTCTCAGCAATGTAATGTCCAAGACAATTCTGAAGAATTTGTGATGAAACATGTTCTGTCTCCTTAGAGAAAAAACTGATGTAGTCTGAATGTAGATTGAAGCATACTTTTTAGAACTTTATTTTTCTTGGTTTTTTTGGTCTTTTTCTTTTACAGCATGACTAATATGGAAATATGTTTTGTATGATTGCACACATATAACCTATATCAAATTGCTTGCCTTTTCAATGAGGGTTTGTGTGGAACTTAAAATTATTTTTACAACATTGTTAAAATTATTTTTACATGCAATTGGGGAAAATAAAATGTTAAATAAACCTATTTTTAAAAAGATAATTATATAACTTTGTCACCCTACAAGACACTAAAGAAAGGGGTCACTCTTTCATCCTTTGCAAATGTACAACCATAAGAGGTTCCTTATATAGAATTTTACCTGCATTATCACATGTTATTCTTGCAATGGCCCTGAAAGGAAGGTGCTATTGTTATGCACATCCATTTTATAGATGCAGAAACATACAGGCTTAGATGTAAGACTTAAGATAGGTTAAATGATTTGGCCAAAATATCACAGATAGTAAATATTTGAAGCAAGATTCAAATCCGGTTTTGTCTGTCATTTTATCAAGTGTTCTCTCCATACCCTTCCATACTCAGTTCCTTGTTTTAATTAATGTCACTAAGAAATAAACTCTTTAAAATTTTTTTCAAGAAATATAATCTTAATTTTAATAGTTGAATTCAGAAAAAAAATGGAATTCTCTTGTCCATTTATAAGGGCTTTCTAAGAACACCCTCTGTAGGCCATTAATGTTGTGATGCTGGATCAGAGAAAATAAAATAATAAAATAAAATATAAAATAAAATAAAATAACTTGAGAATTTTTAGCAGTTGCTAATAACGGCTATCAGAGGGTCCTTCCTGTTGAATAAATTTCCAAGTGGCTGTGTCTTTTAGAAATGCTCTCATGAAATGATGGGTAGGGAAATGGAGGACTTCATGCTTTTAATTTAGATGATTGTAAAAGGATAGGAAGTGAGAATAGGCCAAAGCTGACAGTGCTTTGAAATAGAACACAGTATTTGAATGCCAATGCATCATCCAAAGAAAAGCTGTCCTTTACTGCCATCTACTGTTATGAAGACAGTGGAACTTTTCAGAATATTATTAAAATTATGATTATCATTACTTAGATTTATGTTTTGTATTTATCTATCATTCTCTACAAACAAAATAATGTCAAAACTCCTTTCCTCATTCCTATAAATATGGATTGTCAAAAAAAATAAGGTGGCAGAATTTATGTCTTTCAAATATCTTGTCTTTGTTGAAAATTCCTGTATGCCTCAAATCAAGTTACTCCCTTTCTATCATTTTCACCTCAGACCCCAAGTCTCCATGCTTCTCTTCTGTCCTTAGCCACTTCGTCCTAGCCATTGGTCACTCACCCACTCCTTGGGGGTAGGGGGTGGGGGTGGGGCCAAACATCAGTTCTCAGGCTATTGGCTGTCACGTTGTTGTTCCTTCAATCTTTCAAAGGTTTCACCTGTGTTAGGCCCTCGGCTGGCCAGTAAAAAGAATAACACATTTGCAAAATCTACGTAATGGCTGAATAAAAACAGTGAAAAACAGCTATTTGTTCTAAGGAAAATAAACATCCTTTGCTTTTAAAAAAAAAACCCAAATCCCGAGAATTCTATAACTATAAATCACGGCAATTATTCAATCCAATGTAATACTTTATGATAAAGGTACCCCATTGACTTCAGTACCTATTCATAAATCTGGTGACTGACCTCAACTATGGCCTTGACCACTGACCTCTTACCACTACAATATGCTAGAAAGTTTTATTAAAAGAAAAGAGTTAAAACTAGCACAAAATCCTGCAAAGAAGTAATGTAAAATGCTAATAAATTTGTTAACTGATTGGCTAATGTTCAGCACAAATTGAGAATAAATAAGTGGGCACATAACCATTTGCAATAAGTTTAACTCAGTCTGATCTAATTAACTCCATCCCAGGGAGCCACCCAAGTGACAACCCAGCTGCAGTGTGTGATCTTTGAAAAACAGAGAGAAGTTGTAGAGAGAGAATCTTTCCATTTAGATAGTTGTTGGTGAGTATAAATTCAACTCCTTGCAAAATCTCAGAATGTTATAGTAACAGATAGTTTGTTAACATCTAGAAGGTAAGGCATGTAATTAGTAGGAATCAGCCTGATATAATCAAGAATAGGTTGTTCCAGATTAAACTCATTTCCTTTTTTCAGAGCAATGTCTGATTGGTAGATCAGGAGAGTGCCAAAGGTAAGAGTATATCTAGATTTCAACCCAGGATTTGACAAATCCAGTTACAGTATATTTATGAATAGATACATGTTGATGGAACAGTTCATTGGACTTAGTTGTTGTTCATTCTTCATTATTAAAGAGGACAAATGACATCATGGAGTGTTGTCTTGATTTATGCATGAAATGGATTTAAGTGAGGCAGGATTGCACAAAGTCTTCAGCCTCCCTCTCTCTTCCTGAGTCATTGAAGTTCAATGGTAAAACGAAAGTCAGGATGACTGGTGGTGACCTGAGAAGCAATGGATGACCTTGGTGTCTTCAGTGTCTGACTAAGTGCTAAGCACTCCATAGGTTTGTTTCAGCTGCCTTCATGGGTATTGGGACAAATTGATCTCAGCCTCCCATTCCACTGGGGGAAGTCTGCATGTGCTTAGAGTGAATACCCCTTAATTCACTGATGGGTTTGAGGCCTGTTGGTTACCTTCTACTTGGTTTAGACCATATTATGTGAGGATAGTAGGGTGGACAATGGAAATGAGGGAGTAATGATTGAATGACTAGACCCCAAAGAGTATTGTTAATAGATTAATGTCAACCTGGAGAGAGGTCTCTTGTGGTATGCTCTAAGGATTTCTCCTTAGTTGAACTTAAAATTTTTTTTTAATCTATAACTTGGATAAAATAATTTCAAAATGCCAAATGTTTAGATGATATTGTACTCAGAAGAAATAGCTTCTTTACAATTGAGAAAAAAAATCTTATGTGAGAAAGATCTATTTTATTAGATCAAATCTAATCAAAATAAAGTTTAATGGAAAAAAGCCCACAGAGGACTATACAATTGCAGTTTAAAAAAATCAGCTGATAAAAACAAAACTGAGGGAGGTCCACCTAGATCACAGTTCAGATAAAAAAAGATCTGGACTTTTTAGTGTATTCTGAGGTTAATATGAGTCAATAGTGTCATTTGGTATGATTCTATTACTATAAAATTGGCACAAGTATTTATATATATACTTTGCCTCTTAACATATATGTATGCATATATGTGCATGTGTGTGAGTGTGCATGTGCATTCAAGAAGAAATTTTGTTACAGTTTTTATCACAGAAATTTGAAAAGGGTAATTTTTTTTCATGAGCCTTTTAGTCTTTCTAGATCCTAGGCACAGTGCTTTCCTTGTCAATTAATTAATATTGCCCTGGGGACAATGTTTCTTTTAACATCATACATCAGAAGGTTTAAGAAGCAGCATGGTATGGTGGAACTATCAATCAGGGGACTTGGGTTCAAATACCATCTCTGCAACTTACAAACTATGTTTCCCCATGAAGATTCTTTTCATTTGGGGTTGAATAGATGATTGCTGAGGTCATTTCCAACTCTCAAATTCTACAATTGTATGAAATCATAGGCTTCATGATCTTCATCTGCAAAATCAAAAGGTTGAACTAGATGGCCTATACAGTCCCTTGACAGGTCCAAATCTATGGTCCTGTGATTACACTTGATTTTTTAGCCCTCACTGAAAGATCTATAGATCATGGGTGAAAATTAGAGAAGGAAATTTTGGAGTTGATAGGGAATATCTTCCTCAGAATTCAGGCAGCCACGAAAACCTCATGGGTTGCCTGGGGAAACCATTACTTCCCTATCACTGAAGGTTTTTGAGAAGTTGGGAAACCTTTATTGGCAGTATTATAAAGTAAAAATAATTCCTTTTAAGACATAGACTAAATCATCCCTATGGTCTCCTCCAACTCTTCTGTTGTTCTTTTTGTTAACAGGTAAAAAAGCAAGACAATTCCTTTGTCCTCCTTGAGATACCCTCAGGTAAAAGGATTGCTGTAGATCACCAATATCCTATTGCCATAAACACTTTTAACTCAACTCAAACCCTGACTACCCAGTCTACTTTCCCATGTCTATGTAAGTGGCTTCTCATTCTGACAATGCCTCCCTTCTGGCTGCTTCTGCTGTCCATATGCTGTCTCTCTCTGTACTCTATGTGCCACTTGCCTCTGAACTATCTCTGCCTTACCAAAGCGTGACTGAAGCATTATTCCCAACTTGCTACTATTAGAGGATCTCCTGAAGTGTATCCAAACAACTACGCATGTTTGCCCTGAAACAACAGGGCATTGGGGTTTATTCTTTCCCACAGCTATACACCATGGCACTGAATCCACTGGTGGAAAGCAAAAGTGGGCAGATGAACCTTGTGCCCCTTTTTGGGAGGAACTTTCTCATTGCTGAGTCACAATAAATCAATGAATAATTCTTCCTCCATGGTAAGCATAGTACTTGGAACATAGTATTTAATAAATGTTTATTGACTTTTTTTCTTTGAGACTAGAACTCCTGTCTTCCTTTCATCATGTTTTACAATTCAACCTGCTCTGGTCCACTCTTCTACTGAAGCTCCAATCTTTTTTTTTAATCTTTTTGGAGGGCAGGGCATGGGATTAAGTGACTTGCCCAAGGTCACATGACTAGTAAGTGTCAAGTGTCTGAGGCCAAATTTGAACTCAAGTCCTCCTGACTCCAGGACCCATGATCTATTCACTGCACCACCTAGCCACCCCTGAAGCCCCTACTTTTTAGTTCAAAGATTGTTTCTCTGTATATTCAGTTTTATTGGAATCAAGGTGACTTTGAAAGCATAGAAGTTTTTCAATTACAATTTTTAGATTCAAGGTCTGCTCATTTAGTAACTTTTCCTTTCTCATCTGTAGGGTCTTTTATTGATGTAACCCAAGTTTCTAGTCAGGTTTCCTACTTGGAGGAGAGAATGATGATTTATGTATGCCTGTGTGAGGAGAAGAGATGAGTCTTTATTATCTCCAACAAGTAGGAGACTCTAATGCAGAATGCTCTAGACTTGGCTAGAAAGTTGGATTACATTAGACTGTTCTTTTGTGCTAAAAGGATGAATCACTTCTTTTTTCTCCTTTCTGTTCAATGTTGGAGTTTTTGGTATGAAGATAACCTAACCCAGTGGTTTCCCTCACTTATTATTTTTTCTCTTTCATCTGAAGCCAAGATCATAGGATAAAAACCTTTAAGAACTATTAGACTTGAACAAATATTATACTGTGCTCTTGTCAATAAGTCAATAGTTATTAGCTGCAGAGCTGTGAGATTAAGGATCATTTAGTTCAGTCCCATTATTTTACAGAGATAGAAGCTGAAACTCAGAGAAATGTACTTTTTTGCGCAAGGTTGCACATGTAGTAGGTAGCAAAAAAAGGATTTGAACCCAGATCCTCTGATAGATTCAGTGCTCTTTCTATGATCCCACATGACATAATATATTTGAATTAGTATCCTGAAGAGCAGGGAAACCAGGGTCAGGAGAACACCATAGACATCAGGTGCAGAGAATTATTGGTTGTTGTTCAGTTGTTTTTTTTAGTCATGTCCAACTCTTTGTGCCCCATCTGGGGTTTTCTTGGCAAAGATACTGGACTTTACCATGTCCCTTTCCAGCTCATCTTATAGATGAGGAAACTGAGGCAAATATGGTTGAGTTTCCCAGGATTACGCAGCTAGTAAGTGTTTGAGGTCAGATTTGAAGTCAGGAAGATGAGTTTTCTTGATTCTAGGCCTGGTACGCTGTGCCAGTCAGCTGCCCACTGAGAGTTATTGCACAGCTTTACACTTAGTTGTTGTTGTTGTTTTTTTCCCCTGCTGATTGTCTGATTCTCTAATCCTATTCTAGTCCAGATTGTCAGCTAAACTTGGGTGCTTCTGTCCTCCCTTGATCTGACCTCCGGCGTTTGAATGTTTTTTATAATTTTATTTTCCATTCATGGAACAAAACAAGCATTTCCATAATACAGTACAATAAAAAGTATGATTTTACATGAGGCTGCAAATCTACTATGTACAACTCGCTATTCTCTCCAAATAAATATACAATAGTTAATGTGCGACACAGATCTGAATTTTTGTCTCATGTTCTGGCAGCTTAGAGAGGTGTTTGAAAATGAATAAGACTGGGGAGGCTAGGTGGCACATTGAATAGAGCACTGACCTTGGAGTCCAAAGGACCTGATTTCAAATTCAGCCTCAGGCAGTTAACACAAAACTAGCCATGTGACCTTGGACAAGTCACTTAATGTTGATTGCCCTACCTTCCTTCCTCCAAAAAGCAAAAAAATAAAATAAAATAAAATAAAATAAAAAGGAAGAAAAAAGAAAAAATGAAAATGAAAAAGAAATAAAGAAAATGAATAAGATTAAATGTAATAGAAAAATACATGAAGTTTTTTCATCATCTCCGAGACCCTAGTGTGGGCTCTCATTACACCTGCTGGATAATGACAACTGAAATAAAGAATTGGTCTCTCTGCCTTCATTCAGTCTCTCTTCTTTCCAATTCATCTTCCTCATCACTGATTGATTATTGTTCCCTGTGTTTAAAACAGATTATGTTTAATATTCTGCTTTAAATAAGACTGCAGATTTTAAACAATAAACAAAAAGCCTAAATGATTATTTCATTCATCTCATCACATTACAGATGAGTAAACTGAAGCCCAGAATGGTCATATCTCTTACCTAAAGTTACATGGGTATTAAGTAACTGAATTGGAATTTGAATGCAGGTCCTATGCCTCTAAATAAAGCACTATTTCCACTATGCCACCAAGGCTAGAAAGATAGATTGGAGCCATATTATATAGGACTGGTTATGAATATAATGGTAAGATATTTGGGCTCTGTTGTTTAAGCAACAGGAAGCTTAATTAAGGGGTTTGGGAGAAGTGGTGTGACATTTGAGTCACACATTAGAAAGATGTACAAAGACTGTTTTTTAAATCTTAAAGCTGGGACAGCTAGGTGACACAGTGAATAGGGCACCAGCCCTGGAGTCAGGAGGACCTGAATTCAAATCTGGCCTCAGACACTTGAAACAAAGACTAGCTTTGGGCAAGTCACTTAACTCCAATTCCCCTCCAAAAAGCAAAAAAGAAAAAAAACCCTTAAAGTTATGTGTTTATAAATTGATATTTTCATAGAAAAAAGGGAAAAAAGGGTAAAGGAGGTCTAAAGTTTATTTTTCCTATGTCACAGTTGTATAGAGGGCTAGCTCTGCCCATGTACTCATATGGCAAGGAGTCCTTTAGATCTCTACCTAAGTACTCCACAGGCCCTTGATTTCTCACTTGGAATCTTGAGGTCCTTTTATCCTGTCTTTCCTTAGGTGCACACTGGCCTCATTGAATTCCAGACCTATTTGGGCAGCTAGATGACACAGTGAATAGAGCACTAACCCTGGAGTCAGGAGGACCTGAGTTCAAATCCAGATTCAGACACTTAACACAAAACTAGCTGTGTGACCTTGGGCAAGTCACTTAACTCCAATTGTCCCACCTTCCCCCTCCAAAAAACAAAAAAGGAAAAAATTTAAAAAACAACAGATCCCAGACTTATGTCTTCTAAGGACTATGCAGATTTGTCTGAGTTCTCCCATGCCTGAGCCTTCACCAGGCTTCTACAAGACACTTCCTCCCCAGGTCTGGCACAAAGATTTTTATTATCACACTTCACACAGCTGTGTTTTCAAAGCATCTGCTCCCCCATGGAACCTCAAGGACACTTACTTAAGAGTCACACCTACACAGATGCAGGAACTAGTTTAGCTATGTTTCTCAAAACCCTAATTATGGGAAGAAGCCAGGATATCTCCCCTTCCCCATAGGAATGGGGAAGTTATTGGAGCATAAAGCAAAAATTAGAAAATAAATAAAACTAAATCATTTTCTTATTAAAACTAAGAGCTATGAGTGAAGAATTATCTGGAAATCAAACCCAAGCTTTCCCCTTCAAGTTCAGGTTTAGCTACTTATAACACTGTGCCTTGAATTTAATTTCCTTTATGTCACTGAATTTAATCTCAGTCACCACTTCTTTAATTCAGTGTCTATACCACCTATATTTCAACCTAGAGCATGAATAAGACTCTGAGAGGGGAAATAAAGGGAAGCAACAGGTTTATCTCTTCTATTTTTTATAAATACATTTTGAAATTTATTTCTTTCTCCACCCTATTGTATGCATACTACAATATGAACATTCTATGAGCTAAGCAAAAGCTACCTAAGTTTGATTAAAACATTCATTTTCCAAACCAAAAGGAACAGAGATTATATATTTGTGGGTTTAAATATCACAAATTTTTAGAAAGAAAAAAAGGGCTTCCAACTTTTGACCTTGGTGATTTTTTTCTGTAGAAATTAATATTCAAAAACTATCACTTGCCCTTACAAATGAATTTATTCTGGAAGCTACTGGAACAGGTATCACAGTCAGACTGGTAACATAGGTCATTTAATAAAAAAAAAAAGAGAGGAAGAAATGAAAATTTTAAAAAATAGAATGTGCTGCTTTTCACTTGTTAGGAAGATCTCTCCAGAAGACTCCTCCAGATTTCTGACAAAGGGACTGAGATAGGCATGACAGGGAGGAATAGTCAGCCTGCAACCACAGAATCTGAGAGAAGCTGGAGATGAAACAGTCTATAGTAACCACCTCCCTGAGTTGTTAGGAGGAACAAATAAGGTAATAATGCTAAAGTGCTTAACACAGTGTCTGACACAACGGGTGTTTTGTAAATGCTGCCCTTTCCTTCTCTTTGCTCTTCTAAATCTAGGCCTATGAGTGTCACCTATCATTTTCAATCTATTTGTTTCTTTTATGCATTTTATTTCCTTTATGAATCATTCTAGGTACAGTGGTTCTCAACCTTCCTAATGTCGTGACCCTTGTAATACAGTTCCTCATGTTGCGGGGACCCCCAACCATAAAATTATTTTCGTTGCTACTTCATAACTGTAATTTTGCTGCTGTTATGAATCATAATGTAAATATCTGATATGCAGGATGTATTTTCATTGTTACAAATTGAACATAACCCACAGGTTGAGAACTGCTAGTAAGCTCTAGGAAGTCTTATTGATGTTCCATGTTCTCCATGGAAACTATAAGAATCTTTCATTAGAAACTGTTAGTTCACTTTCTTTAATATAATGTAATTTTTATATCAAACCCAATGGTATGGGACTCTCTGTTGGTGGAGAAGAATGTTCTTCCCTGTGTGAGGGGCAAAGTAGAGCTGGTGAGAGGTGAGAGCTTCAGTTCTCAGCTGTGCTATCTATTCCATCATACTTCCTTTCTAAACACTATATGTATTAATAACTGCTTCCCATATGCTATGCATAATGATGTTTGAAATTCCACAAAAGAAAGTAGCAGAAGAATGAGTTTAGAGCGTTCCTTTAGACCTTTTCAAATTAAAGGCTCCCCAGGATATTTACTTTGATCAAAGGAGTATCTTGATGTGTTCATTTACTTGGTAAAAAAAAAAAATTACCTCTTTAAAACAAATGTTTTAATGCACTTTTTCCTCTATTCTTTTGTTTTCCATATAGTGTAGAAAAGTAATAAAGTGGAGTGAGAAAAGTATTACATTTGGAGTCAAAACACCTGGTTCTGCTGCTTGCTTGCCATGTGGCCATGATTAATGACTTCATAAACCTGGGCCTTGGTTTCCTTATCTTTAATGTGAGTAATTGGACTTGATTTTTTTCTATGTGTCACTTCCTTTTATCCTCTTTTATTGTCATTATTTTTATTTCTCTAATTATCTTCTCTCTAGGTTGTTTAGATAGAAGTAACCAAATTATTGCATTGTCACCCAAATCAAGCCTTAGCATACTATGTAGATGCAGCTCTGAGTCAGGACATAATTCTGCAGAACCATGAAAGCCATTATTCTTTAATCAGTTAAGTTTTTTTTTCTGCCAGAGCTTTATTTCTAATAGTTTTTTTTTAATTTTAAACTATTTTTAAATGACATTTCACATTTATTTGTGAGGGATTCTCTTATTACCATTTAGGGTGGTGTGAGTATAGGAAACCAAAGATAGGATGGGGAGCTAAAAGTGTCCAAGCTCTTCTTTTTCTCATGCTGCCTCTGACTTATGTTATGAAAACTGGTAACTTAAAATATTCTGTGTCTACACCCCTGAAAACTATGTTTAATAGCAGTTGTCCGCAAATTATACGCAATCTTTGGGTACATATCAGTCTTGTCAAAGGTTCTACTGAGAGATTTGTTCTTTACTCAGTGGTAGGTATAAGAACAAAGAAAATAGTGTGCCCTTATAATTTATGGTGTCCTATGTAAAGCTACACATGTATTACATGTAGTGTCTTTGATGAAGAGTTATGAGTATGAGAGGTTATAAAATATTCTTAGATAATCAAAAGTGTCTTACTTTTAAAAATATCCCTTTTACAATAGAGGGATGGTATGCTGCCAGCCCCTGTCCTTATGTGAGTGTGAGTTGGGAGAGAAATATGTTTGATGTTATTAATAATAATAACATTTACTTTGGAATCCACTCCATCCTCTGCTCATCTATCAAGTGATCCTGCTAAGGCACTGCTCTGACCACATCATGCTACTATAAAAAAAAAATACAAACTCCAATATCTCTCTCATACCTTGAGGATCAAAGTGAAAATCTTCTATTTGTCTTTTAAATTCCTTCATAACCTGACTTCCTTCTACCTTTCCATTCTCCTTACATCTTCATGGACTATATGATCCAGTGACATTGGCCTCTTTGCTTTTTCTTACAAAAGATATTCTGTTTCTGGATTCTGGTTATTTTCCCTGACTGTTCCCAGCATCTGGAATTCTCTCCTTCTTCATCTGTACCTCCTCACTTCCCTGGCCTCCTTCAAGTCTCAGCCAATTTCCATCTTCTGCAAGAAGTCTGATCACAAAATATCAAAATCATAGTGTTAGATGACCTCAGCATCCATTTACTACCACCTGTGACTGAATAATAATTCCATCAATATCACATACTTGACAAATGGTAACTGTGCTCTGCTTAAAAGATCTCTAGGATGGGGGAACATAATACTTCCCAGGGTTTCACTTTAGCATATCTCTAATTGTTAGAAAGATTTTCCCAGACTGATCATTACTTCTGAGTGGCCTTTGGAGACATCAATTTCTTCATCTTTACAATGAGAAGGGAGGAGGGGGTATCAAAAAGTAATTGAAGCTCTTGGCCAAAGAAATCAATTCTCTCCCAGCAATCAGGAATCACTCAGATGAAGCCTGCTGTGAATTGAGTACTTCTAACTTCTAGTACTTGGGCAACTTTAAAGCACTTATGTGGTGTCTTCAATTCTTCCCTTTAAAGCAGTGGTTCTCAACGTGTGGATTGTGATCCCTTTGGGGGTGTCGAACAACCCTTTCACACAAGTCACAGGGGTCACCTAAGACCATTGGAAAACACATATTTCCAATGGTCTTGGGGAACCGAGACACCTCTCCTCTATCCGTCTCCAGGCTGGTCTGCTCACATGCAGATATGCCCACATAAGAGTATTAAAGGGTCGCAGCATTAGGAAGGTTGAGAACTACTGAAAACCTCTCTGTCAGGTTTTTCTACCTATCAGTTCTTCCTAGTTCTCATACTTAAATGGGAGCCTCCTGACTCTCAGAGATTCATGTTTCACTTACAAATTCACAACCCCCCAAACTTTTCTTATTAAATAAAAAATTCTTTAAAAAACTCATACCTCAGTCTCTAAATGTTTATAGGATTTTTTTTAGGTTTTCTCTAAGTCAAAAAAAGGAGTCACTTAAATGAGCTGAAATAAACAGCATGCTTGTAACTCTGAAGTATTCATGAGAACCCATCACTTTGGTACTTTGAAACTGTGTTTCTATTCATTCATTTATCTGGTTTTAATAAATAAAAAATCTTTCCCTGCTTACTTAAAGCATTAAACTCTTCCCACACAAGTGAGGCATCATCTTACATCATTCCCAAAGGGATCTGAATCTTTATACCGTATACCACAGATTTTTTTTTGTCCAAGTCTTAGCTGAAAGCTGTTTCTTCATACATATATTTTAGTAGCATATTTTAAATCAACCTTCTTTTGTTACCCTTTACCTGTCAATGAGTATCTTTAACAACCAAAACATCTTACAGCATTTAATAATTAACATAAACCTTTTCCTTTACACAAAAATGTTTTTTACCCCTTTCATCACTGGTGTGCCTTACACTATGAATGAGTTTTTAAATACAAAATGCAACCACCTGGTCCAAACCTTTGTTTTGTACCCATAGAAGAAGCTAGAAGACAGAATACTTAAGCATTACCATTCACCTTTTGCCCACTCAACACTCCCTACAGCTCCCTACAGTTCATGCTTTAGGACAAAGAAATTTTTTCTTCAAGAACTCCTTTTTGAATTAGATTCTTGAAGTTCTGAATTACTTCTTCATGGAAACTGCTAAGGTCCTTAAAGGATCAACTCAGGTGCCACCTATATCAAGATCTTTCTTGATTTTCCCTAGTTCTCAGTGACCCTGTCCCTCTGTCAACACATACTGAAGAAAGTTTTAAGATGTCAGTAGTTATTGGCATGTTATTGGTGTGATCTCAGATACCAGCAGTTATTGATGTATTCTTGGCATATTGTTGTCTTGACATTGTGATAACATTTTTTGCCATGTTGTTGGCTTTGACATTTTCATGTAGGTATACAATTGGCATGTTGGTATGTATATGTAAAGTGGATTGTGCTATTCTTTTCTAGATAATAGTTCCTGGGATCTATGACCATAAACAATCTACTAGTTCCCAGGTTCACAGTTTATAAACATCTCATCATGCTTGTCTTATCATATTACAATCTTAGGACAATGTAAACATTTGTGCTTAAGTTGTAAACATCTACTGTGTGTGAGATATGATGAATCACCATGATATTGCAAAAATTAATGTAAACTTGTGAGGCTCTTGCTGGTAAATTGTCTTCCTCATGTGCTCATCTATAAATCAAGTGAGCACTGGTCAGTAAGTGGGAAGTGTAGAGACTTAGGGAAATGTAAAGCTGTGTCTGCATTAACCAGCCCCCATCAAGATTTTGTGGTGAATGCACAAGCCAGAATGTTGTATGTGCCTCAACTGGCCCTCATTGAGACTTAAGACTTGTAGGAATTGGGACTCCCATTCTCACCAGTTCCTGCAAGAAGAGTAATTAGGGGATGCTGTAGGAGTTGGTGCTCCCATTATCAGCAACCCTTTTGGAAAGAATAAATTTAAAAACCCCTTATTATGTCTCCATTGCTGTCCTTCTGGCTGCCTGGATCAAGGATGAACCTGTTGGGGGAGCAAGGTTGTGCAGTGAATAGAGCAACAACTTTGGAGTCAGGAGGACCTGAGTTCGAATTTGACCTCAGACACTTAACACTTAGTAGCCATGTGACCTTTGGCAAATCACTTAACCCCAATTGCCCTGCCTTTCCCCCTCCAAAAAGCCAAAAAAATGAATGAACCTGTTAGAGGCTGGAGCCTGAAAGCTCCTGTTCCTCCTTGTCTGGCAGTGTATCACATCAACATCATAATATCAAAGTCAACAATATACTTGATATTAGCATGCTGCTGGTATGTATTTGGCATGTTGTCTTTGACATGATGTTGGGGTCTTATTGACACATTGATATTTTGATTTCAGAATATTGTTTGCTTGATGTGATGATGTTGGCATGTTATTGGCATGTTGTTAGCTTGGTGGTGTTGGCAAGTTGTTGGTATGTTGTTAGTTTGACCTTAAATTTGGGGAGTGTTGTTAACTTAATGTTATGATGTTGCCATGGTATTGGTTTTATATTGTGATGTTGGCATGTCATTTGTGTATTATTGCTGTGAAGTTGGTTTTGTTGTGATGGTGACATATTATTGGTTTGATGCTATGATGTTGGCATGGCATGTTGTTAGCTTTGTAGTTGTAATACAATCATGTTATTAGTATGTTATTGGTGTGTTGATATAATGTTAGTTTTTCTGTGATGTTGGCATGTTATTGATGTGATATTGGTATGTTGTTGTCTTGTTGATGTTTATGTTGGTGTATTAGTAGCATATTATTGGCGTACCGGTGTGTTGTTGGCTTTGATGTGATGTTAGAGCGTTGATGTTTTGTTGTGATACTGCAGCAATAACATGTTGCTATAACATGTTGTTGCTGTGACATGTTATCAGCCTGGTGTTGATATATTATTGGCAAGATGTTGGCATGTTATTGGTGTGGTATTGGCATAGTATTATCATGAATCACATTCTTTGACTAGGGAACTTTCCCTTCTTTCTTTCCTCCTTTGCCAGATTGCCTATACTTTCTGGGATGGGTTTTCTTTTCACATCTCCAAAGCCTGGGACATGACTGTTCACTTGGGGCAGACCAATTATTCCTTTAGGTTGCTAAGACAAATAGTACATTTACATTCTGAGACAGTACTAGAACATACATTTATTATTTATCTGCATTTTGATGAAGACTGATATACTCACAGAATAGTGGGAAGATGGGGAAAACAGAAATACAAATGTACAAAAGTAAATCCCTCCAGCACAGTATCCTTGGGTATGCCCTTAGTCTACCTCCTTGAGGTAGCAGTGGGCAGCACATTACAGCTAAGTTGTACAGCAGGATACTTCTAGTCAGAGGCCCAGCAATGTGATTGGTAGACTTGGGGAATGTAGACATCAAGACCATTGAGACATCAGTGGGCTTTGGACATGGGCTAATTAGAGCATTAATGTGCTAATAGCTGGGTATCTGTTACTGATTAATACGTCATTATTATTATTATTGTATCTTGCAAAAAAGCGACAGCGGTTCTCACTCAGAGACCCTAACTAAAATGAGACATCTAGAATCGCATCCAAGCTAAAATGTAACATCCATAGAAGACTGCCATAGAGAGCCTCACTTAGCAATTAGAGGATAAATGGAGAACAAAGTTAATACAGTTTAGCTAAAACCCTCTTTGTCAGCCTCTTTTTCAGTAATCATCTAAAACAGATGTAAGGTATAAAAGTATATGGTATATAAGGCATAAATTAGTAAACTACCACCAGTAGATGTTGAAAAGAGTCAAGTGATACAAATTTTTTGTAGAATAAGAAAAGACCCACAAATATCTTTTTCAGTGAAAAAGATCCTGGGTTTTTGAGAAAAAGGAACAGACTCTCTGGTAGATGTTAGTAAGATTGAAAGACCTTGAATATGGATCCAGTGATGGGTTGTACCTTTGCCATCTGAGGACCAGCATCACCACGCTCATTACCCGCTGGCTATGGGGAAATGGATTTCCTAGTCAAAACAAATCTTGAAGCTCATCTCCCAATTATGTTGTGATCTGAGTCAATGGAGGGAGTACCTACACCAGCAAAGTTACAGATATCTGAAGGATTGCTGTGTGGATACAATGGCTGTTAAATCTGTATTATTGCTGCCATTGCTCACGCAAGTTTGGTTGAGAGGTGAGCAATGGGAGGGGGAGGGGGACACAGATCTGAGAGGTCTGGCAGAGTTGGAAGCAACAAAATTTTAAAATGGGCTCAATATGAATGAAATGACAGAAAAGGAAGAAGAAAAGGTAGCCACAAGATTTCAAAGATGAATCGTATGGTAATGCCACAGACAGAAATAGTGAAGTCATAAGAAACAAGTAGTGAGAAAAATGAGTCTGGTTTTGAACAAACATAAATTGAAGAGAATGATGGAACATTCTAGTTTCTGTGTATATTATATATTAAGAATCAACATATCTGAGAGTTCTTCTCTAATTAATTTTTCATTTTCTGTAGATGGAGACTAAAGTGTCATATAGTTACTCACCTAGACATTGTACCAAAGTTTCTTAAGGAAATAGATTTTCTTATTTTTAAGTTTTTACATAGGTTACTTATGCTCTGATAAAAAATTATCTTCACAGATCAACCTAATCCACAGTGCCTTTTATTCCTTCTTTTTGCCAGTACTGACATTTGCCTTTGCAAGCCCTTGACTTTCTTCATTCTGTTCTTATATTCCTTTTAACTGCTTGTCTCTTTCTTCTCATACAGGCCGTGCCTTGCAAGTCTGTGTTTTGGTTCATTTTTCTTTGCATAGTCAAGGGAATCATAAATAATGCCAAAACTTGCTGTTTTGCCACCACCGAAATGGGTTCTGAATCCAAAGACAAAAATGACATCTGGAGTCGTCTTGTACATCTTGGCCAGTTTTTCTCCAGTTTCACTCTTGGGCACTGTGGCCTTTCCAGGATGATGGACATAGATAACCATCTGTTTACACTGAAGAAGTCTGTTTGTCATGAACTTCCTGGTTGTGACGATTATGGTGTCATTCATGGTGGCAGCTGTCTCCTCAAGCAGCAGGAGAGGGAAAGGGGGAAATAGATTTTCTTTGTAACATTCTATTATCATGTTGCTTTCTACAAAGACTATTTTTTTTCTTTTTACTCTATATTTTTCTTAAAATAAAGAGATAACTCTGGGATAGCAAAAAGAATAGGAGACAGAATACCCAAATCTGTGTCCTTCTTTGTCCTGGCTCTGTGAGTTTGGACAAGTTATATATCTATCAATTTATATCTTTTTAAATATTTGTATATATTTATATCTACATAGCTTTATATCCTTGGGCTTCAATTCCCCCAATTTGAATTGAAAATACTTCATTAACTAGTCTCTAGGGTCACTTCCAACTCTGCTTTTTTTCACCTACACATATTTAAATCCCTTTAAGTCAATTAGTTGAGAATTTTTATTCTAAAACCATCTTTGTCCTTTATTGGTAGTTTCTCTTATTCTGATGTGCTTGTGACATGGAATATTTCTTAGAGTCAAAGTTTTCTAACTAGAACAATAGGTTACCAGCACAATGGGGTAGGTGGTAATTTTATTTGATAAATTGGCTTTTTGTAAAAGACAATTTTAGGGCTGGAAGCAACCTTTATGGTCTTACATAACCCTATATACTCTTCAGTTTAACGACACCTCTTCTCCTCGTTGTTCCCCACAAAAAGGTCACTCTACTTCTCTGTTTGAAGCATTTTTTTCTGACATTTCCTTTAAGGGGGAAAAACCTGAGGCCTACAGGGGCTAAGTGACTTGCCAAAGGTCACACAGTGGTGATTACATCAGGATGCCTCTGTATTGAGTTCCACTTTTTCCTTTTTTTTTTTGTTTTGAGGGGTCTAAGTGGGACTTTTGGAACCCTGATTTTTGTTGTTCAGTTGTTTTCACTAGTGTCTGACTCTTCATGATCCCACTTAGGGCTTTCTTGACAAAGATACTGCAATAGTTTGCCATTTTCTTCTCTAATTTATTTTATCGATGAGGACACTGAGGCAAACAGGGTAAACTTGCCCAGGGTCAGACAGCTGGTAAGTGTCTGGGGTCAGATTGGAGCTCAGGAAGATAAGTCTTTCTGACTCCAGGCTCAACATTCTGCTCCCTGTGCCAGGCAGATACATATCTACCAAGATAAGAAAAGGCATTCTTACCCATGTGACTGTAATCTAAATTAGTGATGATCAAAGTCTCTCTCAAGTGGCCACTCAGAACCTCAGCTAAAATGTCCTTGAGTGTCAGGCAGACAGACAGTAATCAGAAAATAAAGGATGTGCAAAGCCCTGGCTCATTTTAGAGAAGCCAATCCAGAGAAAAAGAGTATTGCAACCAAGACCAAAATGGCTTCAAATTAAGCTGGAAGAAGAGACATAGGTCATTATGTATTCTCTGGCATATCTTTTGTAACTATGGCTTATGCTCAGCCTTTTGAGTCCGTCTGACTTTTACTGAAATCTGAAAGATGTCAACCCTGACTTGGTTTCCTGGTTTGTTTTTCCTCCAGAAAGTATGACTTTACAAAGCAGTTCGTTCAATTGTTTTACAGCCCTAATTGTAAGGAAGTTCTTCCTTATACTTACTCAGATTAGGGCTCCTTATTCAATTCCACTCAACAAACATTTATAAAACACCTAAAATCATCTCTTTTGTAACACTGCAGACAAGAGACTACACCACAGGCCAAAGAACATTCAAATATCTGTCCAACCCACATTCTAATCCAATCCAACAAATATGAAGTGCCTACTACATGAAAAATGAGAGGCAGCTTCATAAAAAGAAGTGACCATCCTTTGAATCAGAAAGACACTGATTCAAATCTTATCTAAGATACTTAATTTTTCAGTTTTCTTATCCTTCACATGCTCTGTTACTCTCCAATCCAGTGAAACGAGCTTCTTTGCTGTTCCATGAACAAAGCACCCAATCTCTCAGCTACAGGGAATCTTCTCTAACTGACCTGTAGTGTTAATGCTACTTGCAGCTGCTGTGGAGGTGTAAAACCAATAGCAGTAGAACACAGAAGGGCTGCCAGCACAGGTTCTTTGATCTGCTTCTCTAAAGGAAAGACATCTTCAAAGGGGTCAACAATCTTACTTTAATTAAACAATGCAGGAAAATCAGAAAGATATGTAAGTATTCAAGAAAGATCCAACTGACAGGGCTCCAACTGTCTTCACAGAGTAATAATTTATTTTGATTAAATAATTTTCCAGTGTTCTCACAAGAGTTGGTATCAGAGGTCTCTGCTCCCTCTTTAAACCTTGATGAGTGATTCGCAACCAGTGGGCCCCTTGATACCTTCTAACTATCCTTCCTGGAATGAGCCCCCAAAGTAGTATCATTCTCCCAGAATATGTGCGCGCACACACACACACACACACACACACACACACACACATTTTTGACTAATAGGGCTCAGAGCCAGAAGGTACTAAAGCCCATGTGACTCAGTACAGTTGTGAATTACCAGGGTTCAAAGTAAATTGATCCTTCAGATGTTTACAACCTAGCATGAGCCTGGGAAACAACTCCAACAACAACAAATATCCTACCTTGCTTGTACTCACTTGACCCTATGCCTACAATGCTCTTCTTCCCAATCTCCTGGTTACTGGCTTCCCTGCCTTCCTTCAAGTTCCAACTAAAACTCCACCTTTCCTAATTACTCTAAATTCTAATAACTTCCCTCTTAATTATTTCCTATTTATTCTATGTATGTCTTGTTTGTACAAATTCATTTGCTTATTGCCTCCCTATGAAATTGCAAACTCTTTGAGTACACAATGTATTTTGCCTTTTTTTTCCTCTATCCCCGTTGCTTAGCACAGTGTAATACATAACACATAGTAGGCTCTTAATAAATACTTATTGACTATTACCATGGATAAGTCATTGTAGCCTTAAGTTTCAGACAAGTTGTTGATCTAAGTTAATCAAAGGCATATGAATTCAGAGCTGGAAGAGACCTTAGAAGTCATTGAGTCCAATTCCTGCGTTTTTAAAAATTGGAAAATGGAAGCAGAGATTGTCTCTTCTTGAGGCTCACACAAGTGTCTGAAGTAGCATTTGAAGTCAGGAGTACCTAACCCCAAGCCCAGAATTCTTTCTACTACACTGAGAATTTCCTTACCAAGAGTTCCCTAGACAGATGAAATCTCAGGCATACACCCTGATCCTCCCTACCTGCACTCCCTACCCCCACCAAATTCTGCAAGACATCATGCTAAGTGCTTGAGATACCAAGTAAAGTGAAAAACCCATTTCCTTCCAGGAATTTCCTTTTCTTCTCTAATTGCTACTGCTAACATTTCTAGTACTAGATTGAATAAGAGGGGTGATAGTGGGCATCTTTATTTCACCCCTGATGTTGTTGGAAGTGCTTCTAGTTTATCCCCATTGCATATAATGCTTGTGATGGCTTTAAGTAGATGCTGCCTATTATTCTAAGGAAAACGCCATTCCCTTGTGGGAATCAAAATGGTAGCAGGTAAGTCTACACATGATTATTTGATGAGAGAGAGAAGATGAAAGCAATATTTCCAGATCTATGAAGATCATTCCATTAGAAATAAATGCTGTTTGTATGATACAATTTCCTAGTACTATCATTTCTCTCATATTCATTATAGGAAAATATCTTTCCCATCTCTGCACTGTGTGCAACTGTATAAGAGGACTATATTAAATCTGAGTATCACTGAGGCTCTAGAGGGACACATTAGGAACAGCAAAAGAGACTATTTCCTATGGAACTTCCTACAATTCCCCAAAGATGTACAAAGGCCCACTTCACCAACAAAGCCTGAGATAAAATCTATTATCCCAAGGGCAGGGGAATATGAGTGGTTATTTTCAGGAATTTGGTCTTCTAGATGCAATTAGGAACTTGGACTGCTATGAAAATTTCATATTCCCAGATATATGTGCCTCCCTCCTCAACACACATACAGACACAGACAAACAAATCTCCTATAAAAAGATCTCCTGTTCACGTGAAATACGCAGCTTGTGATGTCTCCTGTTATCCTCATTTCTCTCTGTTCTTAATACTGAGCCAAATGTCTCTGATTACCATTATTATAAGACTAGTTCTCCCTTTCCTTCACAAATTATTTATCAAAAGATAGGATTTTCATATTCATGACAGCTGAGACCTGTGTTCTTCTTAAAATAGTCCTCTACTGTTGGTACTTAAATTAAATGCATAATCCACTGGAAAAGTGTAGGTTCCTAGTGGGGAAAACCCATAAAATACAGTAATAAGAGAAAAGCCATAAAAACTTAAACTCCATGAAAGGTGGAAGCCAGAACATGGTGATCTGTTAGAAATCATGCCGTTAGTGCTAAATCATAACTT
>CM053594.1:216808926-216834966 GCA_028646575.1 Pseudocheirus occidentalis
AGCACTTAACAAATATTACCTAATTTGATCCTCATAAGAATCCTGGGGTGTAGGTGCCATTGCCATCCTCACTTTGCAACTTTGCAAACAGTTCAAGTGACCTGCCCAAGGTCACACAGCTAGTAAATGCTCGAGGCCAGATTTGCTTAGTTCTCCTGACTCCAGGCCAAGTACTCTTTCCCCTGAGCCACAAAGCTGCCTCGTAATACTCCATAGTATTTGAACATGCTGCATAGCATCCTGTTTTTAGAGCTGGGGGGGACCTTGGTAGACATGTTGCCTCGCCCCTCCCTATCCCCCTCCTATTACAGACAAAGAGACTGAGACCTGGGGAGGTTAAATGGAATCCCCAAGGTTAGCCAAGTGATGAGCATCAGTTAACAAGAGTCAATTCTAGATCGCCTGGCCCTAGAACCAGGAAGTAGTCTTTCCACCACCCACAAGTCAAGGAGCAGCATTTTCTCTTATCCTGAAAGATTTGGGGCTGGGATGTGGGGGTGAGGGGGACTTCCACAATTATGTATAGGCCGAGTCCCAGACATGCTAAAGATACTAGATATCTAGACTATCTCTACCTAATATAATCAAATTCTCAAATTCCTCATAAGGAGTTACTAATCATGACATTAACTTAACATTTGTAAAGAAGCAGCATTTCTGGTGGAAAGAGCTCCGGCCTTGGGGCCGTGCCGCCTCTGCCTAAATTCTTACTTCTAACCTGAATTAGCTCTGTAACCCTGGAAAAATTACTCCACTTCTCTGAAACTCAGTTTCCTCATCTGTTAAATGGGATTATAATACCTGTGGTGCTAATGCCACAGGGCTGTTTTGAGGATCCAATAAGACAATGGCTGAAATGTGCCTTATCCATGAAGCCATAGAGCCTTTTCTATACGTTTAAACCCTATAACAAGAAATAGGTAGAATACGTATTGTTTTCTGTCTGGACTGGGATTTCACTGGACCAGATTGACAACTCTGAAACAACCTGTAGAGTTAGCAGGGACACTGAGATTTACCCAGTGTGTGTCAGAGCTGGTCAACTCCTGAACCCGGTCCTTCCTAACTTCGAGGCCGGATCTCTGTGCATTATGCCGTACTAACTCTTCACGTAGGTGTTGTCATCTTTTTTACAGTTGTTACTAGGTCATTTCAGTCGTGTCTGACGCTTCATGACCCCATTTGGGGTTTTCTTGGCATAGATATGGAGTAGTTTGCCATTTCCTTTTCCATCTCGTTTTACATGTGAGAAACCGAGGCAAACAGGGGCAAGTGACTTGCCCAGGGTCACAAAGCTATCAAATGTCTTAAGGTGGGATTTGAACTCAGATATTCCTGATTCTAGGCTCTCACTCTATCCACTGTACTGCCTTAACTGCCCATCTCTGTTTTACAAAGGTGGAAGTTAAGATTCACGTTTCATCTTTGTAGAAATCCTATGAGGTAAATAGTACTTTGTTATTATCCCCATTTTACAGATGCAAAAAAAAAAAATGAGACCCAGACCGTTTAAGTGGCATATTTAAAATCATGCAACTGCTTAGTGACAGGGCCAAGGCTTTCTCTCTTTCTTTCTTCACTTTCTTTCCACTAACTATGTGGCATTTTTTTTCACTGATTATGCAGCATTTTCACAAACAGTACCATAACAAGAAACTTCATCTTGCCTAATGGCCATCATAATTGTAAAAACAAGGCAATATTTGGACAAATAAGAGCACCCAGCAATAATGAGAGAAACCCATCCTAAAGTGTTTCTTTCCAAAAACAAGGAAACTGCCCAATACAAAAAAGCTGCCTCAATATAAAAGAACAAAGTGTGCGTATAAGAACCACAACTCCAAACATGTTTGCTGTCTTTCTTGAGTCCTTACGGTAAGACAATATTTTTCAGAATCTATTGCCCAGACAGTAGAGGGAAAAGAAACACACTGTTTTTTTCAAAGAAATTATTGTTCTCATCTGAAATTTTTTCTCACCATTGTACTCATGTTCTGTACAAACCATGGCTGCATGTACACCTGCAGAATCAGTCAGTTTGCAAAACTGGCTTCCGAAGTTAATGACGTATTTTTTTCTGCTTTAAAAAAAAAATCTTTTTTTTCCCAAAGACCAACATCTGTCCAAGATCAGTATATGCAGCAGTATATTCCAGATCTTACTGTTCTAAGGCCCAGCACTTAATTTTCCCTTGGGTAAACAGAGCCAATAATGGATAAATAGGCAAGGCTCAAATATCTTTAAACTATCAGGGGGAGTTGTGACTGCAGACTTTAATCCTCATCAGAAGTGAGAAAGAACAAGGAGTAGGGAATTATGACAGAGGAGATCTGAATTGTTAGTGAGGAGGTAGGGATGGATTTCATGCCACTTCTAGTATAATACCTTGGAAAGGCTCCAGGAAGGAAGCCTGGAAACAGATATTAAATATATTCCAATATTAGAAACCATGTTATCTAAACAATGTGTATTTGCTTTTTGTCTTAAATAACTGGAATTAGGACACCTTTTTACCTGCTAGCCCACTCTCAAACAATGTGCTGAAAATATAAAAAAAAAAAATCCTAGACTGCCATAGCCCACATAAGGGTAACCTGATCAACATCATCACCGAATAACAGAAATAATGCACTAGAACTACACTTTACCAGCAAGTCAGGAATCTTGCTGTGATTCAGCAAACTGCCTGCCCAATTCTTCCTTCCATAGGCTCAGTTGTGCCCCAGCCCAGCCCCCACAATGTCATTTGGCCTGAGGTGGTATACTTGCAGAACCAATTAATGGGAATTAGACAGAGAATTTCTGTAATTGCAACTTAAAGCAAGTCCCAACAGGAAGATGAACTTTGGACACTCTTGGCCTTTTAGTCCAAGGTTGCCATTCCAATGGCTGAGCAAATCCCACAGGGGAAACTCACAGCCCATGTTTCTCTTTCAAGTAGAGATCCCTGGATATGAACCTTTAATCCTCCTGGGAGTGAACATTTTAGATTAGGGCAAACCATCTTTCATTAATTTCTGCCCAACTGTGTGTTTAAAAGCAGCGTGCTAACCTTTGAAGCACCTTTTCCTCTGACATGTATGATTTTCTAAGCTCTGTATCCATTTACTCCATTCCTAGTTTATTATTTCATAATGTCAAATCCTTATTTTTCTTGTTTCAAAAAAAAAGAAAATGTAGATTGCAGAGTTAAAATTCCATGCAAAGCACCATTTTTTGTTTTCCTTATTTACAGAAAGTGTATAAAAATTCTCCCAACAGCACTCCCCTAACCAAAAAATTAATAATACCGTTGTTATTATTAATAATTAGTTCCATGTTGCTCATGCAATTAATCTGCATCTCACACATGCCTTAGACATCTTCCAAGACCTACAGAAGATGGAAAATATAAGGCTGTGAAAAACATTGTTAAGGGAGTAGGGGGCAAACTAATGTAAGGTGGCATGGTATGGTTAAAAAAAAGAACACCAAAAAAAAAACCCCCAAAACAAACCAGGGTATTTGATTTACAGGACCTGGGTTCAAGTCCCACTTTAAGCTCTTACTACCAGCTTGATATTGGACAAATCACTTTCCCTTTCCAGGCTTCAGCTTCCACCTTTGTAGAATGAGGCAAAGTGATTGTGTATCCTCCACAGTCTCTTGTAGCACTAAGTCTATAACTGTATGAGTCCAACAAATGTTATTTAGGAGGAAAACTGAGCATTAAAATCTAGTTAATAATGACTGTTTAGACTAGTTTGTGCCCACAAATATGTTGGTTGACATAGGCACAACCCTAAAGTGTCTTTCCTGCTTTGATAAAAGTGTTTATCATCCCTTACAGAGCAGCCTTAGAATCTACGGTGTGAATGAAACAATAATCTATAATGTGAATAAAATTAAAAAGTGGGGTCATAGATTTGGAACTTCAACGGATCTCAGAAAATGCCTAATCCAGTTCCCTCATTTCCTAGATTATCAAACAGCAATAATTTAATTATACCTACTAGATGCTAGGTGGTAGGGTTCTAAAGCCGAAGAGAGGCAGCTCCAGTCCTCAATGAGTGCACATTCTAGGTGGAAGGGAGACAAAATATACATATATAGGTAAATAAATAAATATATATATATATATATATATATATATAATGGATACAAAATACAAAAAAAGGTGATGGGGATGGGGAAGTGTCTAGGGGAATTGGAAAGGCCTGACATAGAAGGTGACACTTGAGCTGAGGCTCGAAGGAAACTAGAGACTCCAAGTGATAGGTGGAGAGGGACAACATTCCAAGGGTTGATGACAATACTATCTAAATTAATTTTATTCAATGTTATATCAATCAAACTACCAAAGGATCATTTTATAGAGCTAGGAAAAAAAACAATAATGAAATTTATCCAGAGGAATAAAGGTTAGGAATGTCAGAGATCTAAGAGGAGCACAAAGTACTGAGGAAGGAAAATGCTGTTCATATCAAGATAAAGAACTGATGGATTTCAGAATGCAGATTGAAGAATGCTTTTTCACTTATTTTATCCTTTCTTGTGTATTTTTCCCTTTTGATACATTCCTTCTTTCACAACTTTGACTGATATGGAAATATTTTTACATGATAGCACATGTATAAACTATATCAAACTGCCTACCATTTTCAGAAGAGGGTAAAAGGGAGGGAGAAAAATGTGGAACTCAAAAATCTTGTAAAATTAATTGCTAAAAAATTTGAACTGTAAAAAATGAATGTTGAAAACTATTTTTACATATAATTGGGAAAAAAAACATACTATTAAATGCAAAAATAATAGAATCTCAAAGGATTTTTTTTTGTTAAGGTAAGAAAGAGGACCTGGGGTGGGTAGGTGGCGCAGTGAGTAGAGCACCGGCCCTGGAGTCAGGAGGACCTGAGTTCAAATACAGCCTCAGACACTTGACACACTAACTAGCTGTGTGACTTTGGGCAAGTCACTTAACCCCAACTGCCCTCCAAAAAGCAAAAAAAAAAAAGAGGACCTAACAACTCTATCTATTCCAGATAAGGTTCCAAGTATGGGCCAAGTGACTGGGATGTACAGCTATCATCCAAGGAGAAAGATTAGAGAACAGTCCAAGGTTGCTCAATGATAACTCTAGGAAGACATGAGAGGAGCCAATGGACTTTGAGACAAGGGTTAAATTGGAATTATTTTTATTTATGTTTCCATGATTTCAGTCTTGAAAGCACATCTATTTTTGTATTGATTTTTCCCTGTAGATTTTACATCATGAAATTCTACCTATCCTTTCTCTTACTATTTTTAGAAGTCTAGTCTCCACAACTGTAAATACGTGCCAGACTCTACTCCTCTTTCTTTGTCACAAAATCTAATATGCAGTGGCCATTTCCTTCTACGATTTCTAACTACTTTATTTGAGCAAGCATTTCCTCCTTTTTAGTTAGAATGAGCTCTGCATTATTAGGTCCACTTGTTGTTTTATCTACCATTTGAAGGATGAAATTATTAAGATAAAATATGAATTTGTCAATAACCTTATTTTTATTAAAATCACAGTTCCAATAAATGTATGGATGCTTGAAGGCCTCTTGCAACTGTATTTTGTTTTCTTACTAAATTTGTGATCCATTTCTAGATTTTGCCTCCCATTTCTATATGATCTTTGCCCCAGCGTTAATCTACTACATTTATCACTACAGTTTTTCATGGATTTGTTCACACAATTGTATATCTTTTAAATATAAAAAAGACTATACTACTGCCCCATTTAACTATTGCATTTTTAATAAAGTATATTCTTCCATAACTGTATTCCAGTGATGAGTCTCTTCCCATTGAATCATACTGGTAAAGACAAATTGACCTCCTTGAGTTAATATCTCTACTTCACCTAATTTATTAGTTATACTTTGCATTTTTGTAAATGACTATCAAAGGTTACATGTTGTGTTACATTTTCTTCAACATTATATTCTAGATGTTTCTGACCCTCTCTACATATAGTCTTATATGTTTTTACCTCCTACCTTCTTTGATATCTGCCTTGGCAGATGAATGGGCACAGTTTTCTCCTTCTCCCTCAATTTTCAGTTTAAAGTCATCTTGATCAGATTTGTAGCTGTACAGGGAAGTATGCTAGTCATATCCCATCTTTCGACATCTAAAGTCCTGCTCTAGAAATTCAACTCCCATTCTCAGATGTCATTTCCTTCAAAAATCTCCTTCTTGCACTAAATCCCCCACCTCCAAACAGCAACAGTGACAAATTGTCACCGAAGTCCCTAAAATCTTTAGTCCAGCCCTCAATTCCCACCCTCCCACATATCTATGTCTTTGTAATCCTTGAGAATTGGTCATTCGACCTCCTGTGATGAGAAATTCACTATTCATCAAAGCAACCCATTCCATTGTTTGACAGTTCTAATCATCCATTTTTTGGATTGAACAGAGTTTGACTTGTCATTAAAATGATAAGAGGAAAAGAGGGGTCTAGGAAAGAAACATATGGCAACTACACATTTATTATCCTTTCTTTTGGTGCTTAAGGAGAAATAAGCTAAACATAAATCTTATAAACAACCACAGGGACTGAAAAATAATAAATGAATGCTAAGTAGTTTACCTCATGCTTTGGTTTTTTTGTTTTGTTTTGGAGTTTTTGTTGTTTTTTTTTTGTTTGTTTTATAGTAGATCTGTGATTTCACTGGTGTAAGGAACTCCCTGTGAGGAAACTCCCTCTATCATAGAGATCAGTCTAGGACATTACAGACTCATTTAAGGTCACATAGCCATTATGGGTCTGAGGCAGGAACTGAGCCAGGTCTTCTTGACTCCAAGACCCACTTTCTACCCAGTACACCAGATCAAAATGCATTGTAAAATAATACCACCATCGTTCCAGACAGTCATTGATGTTTCGCTTTATTCATTTATGAAATAAAGGAAAACTGATCGATTCTGACAAAGGTTGCCTTTGAAAGACTTCAGTGAAATAGCTCCATTCCCTCATTGACTTCTATTAGGTCAATGTGTGACTGTTTAATTTGGCAAATTTGTGCCCATGTCTCCTTCAAGAACCCTTTCAAAGATTTCTATCTCATTATATGCTACAAAAGAATGGTTTCCAAATAACTCTAATCTACCTTCCATTACTGACTCCCCAAACCCATTATTCAAGACCAGTACCATGGATCCAAGCTCCATTTCAACGGTGTCTGGGATGTTTTGTTTTGTTTTGTTTTGTTTCATTTCCCCCTGGACATCCCATTTAGACATTCAGTTGAAAACTAAGATCGCTATCTTTCCTTTAAAATCTATTCTTCCTTATGACCTGACCATTTCTGTCACTAAGTTTAATCCCTACTGAATCTTCTAGGTTCTAAATTTTTATTAACTTTGCCCCTTCTATCACACTTCACATAACCAGTTAGCAAGTCCTACTGATTCTACTTCTATTACCATTTGTAACACTCTGTTTCTCTTTCTTTCCAGTCCTAACATTCTACTCTCATTCTCATTATTCTCTTCCTGGTCTAGCCTCCTAAAAAGACAAATCCCATCTCTATCATCACCACCTACAATAAGTCTTTCCTAATCATGCCAGATTGTGTTGTAATCCTACTTTGTATCTGTTTTGTGTCTGTCTTTTATACACTTAAATACACAAAGGTTTTCTCCTATGATAAAATGTAAGATCCTTGAGGACAGGATTTATTTCATTTTGTCTTTGTATTCTAGAACCTAGAATAGTTTCTGGTATATAATAGACACAATGAATGCTGATTGTTTAATTGATTAATAGGTTTTTTCAGCTCTACTCTCTCCTCTTCTCTAATAGATCCTGGTGCCATACAAATTTTCCTTAAGTATGTAGATATGGTCATGTCACTTCTCTACTCAAAAACCCTATAATGCTTTCCTATTGCCTTCTGAGTTAATTTCAAACCTCGCATTGCTAATTATTAGCCTAAACAATACAGAACCACCCTACCTTTCTAGTTTCTCTCCTTACATTCTATATCTTTCATATGTTCATTCAATCTGCGATACTTGATATATTCAATACATGCCCTGCAATTTCATATCTCTGTGCCTTTGCTGATCCTGATACTTATGAGTAGATGCAACATCATTTTTTAAAGCTCAATTGAAATTTTACCTCCTCCATTAACTCTTCTGATCTCTCCAGTCCATAACCCTTTGGGCCTTTATAGCACTGTGTTCACACTTCTGATACATTTGTTTATATCATTATATTTCTATATGTAATTCATTTGTTTTATAGTTGTTTATGTTTTTTGTTGTATCCTCCCATTAGACCTTAAGTTCTTTAAAGGCAGGACCAAGTCTTAGTTCAACTTATATATTTCTGTAATTTAGTTCTTGAAATTCAATTCCTGATGAGACATCATCCATTTGGTTCTTAGATATGTCAGGAGATTCCTCAGTTAAACATGAATCCATGGTTAAACCATCACCTTTGCTTGGAAATGCTTTCTTATGTCTGAGCCAAATCCCTGTTGTTACTTTTTATGCCCACTTCCCCTTGTGTCATCTTGTAACTCGTCCACTGTGACCTGAGAGAACATCAGCCTCTGTTTGTCAATGTACCACATTGTCTAAATTCCTGATACAGATTGCATTTTTTATGATCCTGATTCTTAGTCTATAACACACCTTCCAAATTCCCTTCCCTAAGATATAGGGCAGTGTTTTTAGATTTGGGGGGAAAGGACACAAAAGATTCAAACTGATAAAAGGATCTACATTTTTCACAAAGCCTTCAGCAGGAGTGGGGTGGCCTGGACAGCAGCTGAGGCTGCTCCAATGACTCTTATATTTTCTGTAAATTCCTTCTTTGGAATTTTTTTTTCAAAATTTTATTTTACATTGAAATGCCAGAACACAAATATAGAATAGAGGAAAAAAATGTCATAAATTTAAATACTGAAACTTAAATACAAAGTTAGGGGAAAAAGGCATGTGTGCATCACAGAACATAAGAGAGGATTCAAAATATGTAACAATAGATTTCATTTCAAGAAAGTCTATATACAAAGAATCTTTTGTATATTTATATTAGAACTTCCTTAGAACAAGTTCCTTCCTTAGAACAAATTCCTTCCTTAGAATGTAGTCTTAGCACCAGACAGGGTCACAACACACCAGAAAAAGGATTTCCATACAATTCAATGCATTTATGTATTTTTATGAGACATCTGGAATTGGCCACACTCAGGGAGAATATATTTAGAAAATTAAGGAAAATATTCTACTGATGAATCAAACCTCTCCCTCTGCTAACTTATAAGTAGCTGCAACATCATTTTTTAAAGCCCCATTGAAATTTTATCAAATTTACACAATTGAAATTGAGTTCTTTAGTGAGAGAAGGGTTAACAAAATTTGTGCTGGGTGGTAATCCCAGACCAGTAATATTCCATTTTAATTCATCAGAGAAGATAATGGGAGAGGAAATGAGCATTTATATAGTGCCTACCATATGTCACTCACTGGTCTAAGCACTTTTTTTTTAAACAAATCTCATCTCATTCACAACAGCCCTGAGAGGTAGTTGTTGTTTTTCTCATTTTATAGTTGAGGAAATGGAGGCAAACAGAAGTTAAGTGACCCACCCAAGTCTTATAACTAGTAAGAGCAGATATGACCTCGGGTCTTCCTGACTCTAGACACAGCATTCTATCCACTGCTCAACCAGCTTCCTTTGAACAGCTGAGAGGCAAGCTGAATTAGGGGATCCAAGCCCTGGAAGGGACTTCTGAGGGTTCAAAATGCCACTGCCACCTCCTACCACCCCACATCCCTCACAGTTCCCCACCTCTCCACACACACCCATGCCATTAGCTCATAGATAAAATATAAAATCCTATTTGACATTCAAAACCCTTCAAAGTCGGGCTCTTTTCCAGCCTACTTTCCCAGATTATTACACATTACTTATCTCCATTCTCTCTACAATGTAAAGCCAAATTGGTTTTCTCCTTATTCCTTACTCATGACATTCTATCTCATACCTCCATGTCCTTGCACAAGCTATGGTCCATGCCTAGCAAGCACTCTCTCATCATCTCTGCCTTGTAGAACCCCAGCTTCTTTCAGTCCTCAGCTCAAGTCTGACATGAGGCCTTTCCTGGTCTTCCTGCTGGAATTCCAAGAAATTCTCTTGGAAATTATATTTATTCTGTATATTTTGATTCAATGATGTATGTTATTTTGCCTCAAAGAATTGAAAAAAAACTCCTTGGAGTTAGGAAGTATTTCATCTTTGTCTTTGTACCTATAGTGGCTGGAATATAATAGACACTTAGTGTTTGTTGATTGAATAGTGGATTTTGTCTGACCCATGATCAAAGACTTTTCTATAACATCCTCACTGGGTGGTCACCTATATTTTGCTTGAAGACCTTCAATAAGGAATTGCTTATTATCAACTGAAGTGGATCTTTCCACATCAGGATGTATCTAATTTTTTTTTCAAAATGCTATTTTAGACTCAAACACCTGATCATAAATTCAGAATAGAGAAAAGAATCAAAAACAAACTTAAATAGTAGAACTTGAATACAAAGCTAGAAAACCAAAAAAAACTGTTATGTGCATAGCAGAACATAAGAGAGGATTCAAAATATTTAACATTTTCATTTCAAGAAAACCTATATGATAAATAATACTTGTGTTGAGAATTGACCATCTTTTCTTTGCTTCCTTGTGAATTTTATTTTGTTCTCTGCACTTTTTTTACTTTGTTCTTTTTTCCCCTCCCCCAACCTCTCCCCAGAAGTTTACAGTAAAGTTTAGATATGTTTCTCTATAGCTATAGATACATACAAACATATATAGATATATACTTTCCCAAAGCTATTCAACTCCTGATCTTTGTTTTTTGTGTATGATTACATCTCTTGTTTCCTTTCCCTTTTGCCTTCTCTACTTTACTTCTACCCACTACCTTGCCCTCCTATGATTTGCCTATCCCCCTCCAAGAATTCCTCCCCTATCCTCCCATTCCCATAAATCTAAATAGCCTTCTATATTTCTATTTTGCCTATTCCCTCACCCTCTTCTTTAAAGATCCCTCCGTTGTCCTCTCCTTCATCCCTATGCCCCTACTATATTATTTCTTCTGAATTTAGACTTTTAAACTCTTCTAAATATATATGTATTGTTCACTCTTAAGCACATTCCCAATGAAAGTAGGTTACCAGAACTACCAGTCCTCTTCCCCCATCTAATTCCTCTGTATCAGTTCTTCCTTTTGCACCTCAAATAATTACTTTTTTAAGCTATTCCTAAATGGTTTTACTTTTTAAATTCATATCATTATCAGGTTTACCCCTATCTTTCTTATAAGATACCCAATTATTGATAAGAATCTTAGACATCCATTTTACATTTTACATATACCTTATAATCAGTCTTTGTTTACATTTCTCTTGATTCTTATATGTTGAATCTTCTATTAAGTTCAGGATCTTTTTAAACAAAGTATTGAAAGTCTGAAAGTTTATTGAATGTCCATCTTTTTTTCATTCAGGATAATATTTAACTTTGCAGGATATATTTTTGACTGGAGCTCCAGTTCTTTGGCTCTTTGATATGTTGTATTCCAAGACCTGAAGTTCTTTAATGTCTCTGCTGCTAGGTCTGTTGTAATTTTAATTGTGGTACCATCATATTTAAATTGTTTTAATCTGCTGCTTTTAGTACTTTTTTCCTTGAGCTGAGGGTTTTGAAATTTGACTATGACATTCCTATGAGTTTTCCTCATAGGATCTCTTTTAAGTGGCAATCTATGGATTTTTTTTCTATTTCTACTTTTCCCCCTTGTTCTAATGCTTCTGGATAATTTTCTTCAATTATTTCTTGTATTATTGTATCAAGATTCTTTTTTGATCATAATTTTCAGTTAGTCCAATTATTTTTAAATTTTCTCTTCTTTATTCTCCAAATCTGTTGTTTTTCTTATAAAATGTTTCACTTTCTCTTCTATTTTTTAATTATTCATATTTTGTTTAATCATTTCTTGATCTCTTGTAATTTGGCTTCATTTTGCCCAGTTTTAATTTTCAAGGTATCATCTTCTTTTTTGGGGAGGGCAGTTGGGATTAAGTGACTTGCCCAAGGTCACATGGCTAGTTTTTGTGTTAAGTGTCTGAGGCCATATTTGAACTCACGTCCTCCTGACTCCAGGGCTGGTGCTCTATTTTTTTACTTTGTGCCACCTAGCCTCCACCTAGCTGCCCCCCTAGGTGTGATTTTCTTTAAGAACTGGATCTCCTTTTCTCATTGGTTAAATTTCCTTTCATACCCTTCTTGTTTTCCTTGAATTATTCTTGTTTTCTTTTTTAGTTTTTCCTTCTTTGATTTTTTGAAAATTTTTTCAAGATCCTCTGTGGAGGGGTGGCTAGGTGGCACAGTGAATAGAGTACCGGCCCTGGAGTCAGGAGGACCTGAGTTCAAATGTGATCTCAGATACTAAACATATAAACCTAGCTGTGTGACCTTGGGCAAGTCACTTAACCCTAACTGCCCTCCAAAGAGCCAAAAAAAGAAGATCTTCTATGAATTCTTTTTGGGCAGGTGTCTATTCGACATTACTCTTTGGGGTCTTCTTTACTTCAATATCCTCCTTTGAAAATGAACTCCTGTCATCTCCATTCTCATAAGAGTTTTCTATGGTTGGATTCTTTCTCCTTTTCCTGTGCCTTTTTTGTGTGTTTGTGATAATATCTTAATTATTTGTTCACCTCTAGGATATATCTAGTTTTTAGGAAATTTTTATTAATATCAATGAATCTTCCTTGTTATAATTTATACCCATTATTCCTACTTCTGCCCTTGTGAGGTCAAGCTCAGCTAGTCTAGTTCTTCTTCCAGGGAATAGCCCTTTAAATACCAGAAGGCAGTAACTATGTTCTATCTAGGTCATTCTTCAGTCCAGGTGATGATGGTGGTGGTGGTGGTCGTGGTGGTGATGATGATGGAAAGAAGAGGAACAGGAGAAAGATGTCATCACTTAAGGATCCCTCATTCATTTAGCTGAATCCTCATAAGATGTATTCTCCAGCTATCTCACCACCCTACTTGCCTCTACTTGCTAGTCCCTGTTTCTCCCAAAATGTAGTGTTTACAATTGAATCCAGTACTTAAGCTATCATTTAACCAGGATAAACAACATAAGTTTATTCCTTGTTCTGGAATGTTATGGTTTTCTTTATAAAGCCTAGAATGGCATAGCTTTTTTAGGTGCTGTATCACACCATTGATTCATGTTGAGCTCTTGTAGACCTCTAAGGCAATGGTTTCAAAGTCAAAGAGAAATGGGAGTCACTAATCTATACCTAAGGATTTGTAGGCCTACATATTGACTTAGTATTGAAATGTAATATTATCTATAATTTATCGTATTTTTATTTATTTTGTTCAATATCCATTCAGGCATGTTTAAGGCCACATATGGAAGCAGTGGTCACATGTTTGGGCCATATAAGAATGACTGGTCACTCTAAAGTACCCAGCTCTTTTTCAAAGAAATATTGTCCATCCATATTTCTGGGATCTTAGATTTTTAAAATTCATTTTCAAAAGTCCAGAGTAGAGCTTTATATTTATTCCCTTTGAATTCCATCTTATTCAATTTAGCCTATTCTTATCCATTAAGGCCTTTCTGGACCAAATGAAGGAATGAAAAGCTTTTTTAGGTATTTACTGTATGTCAAGCAATATACTAAATCTTGATATGAGTACAAAATCAAAATTGCCCCTGACCTCAAGGAATTTATCTTCTAACGGGGGAGATAATACATAGTATTAGTAGTGGTGATCAGGAAAGGGACTTCTGGTGTAGGAAGTCACAAACATGATGAATGAAAATAATAGAGCTGTCCATAAGCACACCCTTATTCAGAGGCAGTAGTAGTAGCGATTTGATTAGAGTTCTTAGACGAAAAGATGGAAGACAGGGTGGGTGGGGGAGAAAGTAGCAAAAGGACTGTGGCAACACAGAAAATGACCAGGGTAAAGATGAGGACTCCTGGTTCCAGGGAATGCAGAGGCCAATATCTTAGATCCTTTCATGAATAGCCTCTGATGGTATGGTCTAGAAGGCAGGATAATAGCAGCAGCTGCTGCAGAGTGAAAAGTGAGCATAAATAAGAATTTGTTATCCTGTGTATTAGCTATCCCTTTATGTTGTTTGACAATTTAACAAGCTAATTCTGTCTTTATCTGTGTCATTGATAAAAATATTGGGTTGCATAGGATCAAGGATAAATCCTTATGGCAATCCACTGGAGATTTCTCTCCAAGTTGATTTTGAGCCCCCCCCAAAAAAAATTAACTTTGCTTTTATTAAATTCTAGAAGAAACAGAATGAACATTTTTCTCTTTGCCTCTAATATCAACTGAAATTCATTTTATTTCATTAAATTCATTATTTCATTAAAATATTTCATTCATTCAATTTCATTAACAAATAATCAAATTAAAGTTAGTTATTTCTTTTCTTGAACTACTCCAAATGTCCTTTTTCTAAGTTCTGGTATTAGTTTAAATACAATGTACAAAACCATAGAATTTTAGAGTTGTAGGAACTTAGTCATTAATTAAATAAACATTTATCCAATAAACATTTGTATGGCAGACCACTATGCTAAGACCTGGGGATACAAAGATAAAATCTTCTTGAAGAAATTGAGGCTCACAGAGGTTGAATAAATTGCCTAGTGTGGTAGAGATTGGAAAGGGCAAAGACAAGGTAGAGCAACTATCTCTCTTTCTCTAGAGATTTTATCTGACTTAATGAAACCCAGGATAGTATTAATGTTTGTGGTTATTATATTGCTTTCTGTGGTAGTTTTTGGTTGGGGTTTTGTTGTTGTTTTTTGCTTTTGGGGGGGAGGAAGTTAGGGCAATTGGGGGTGAGTGAGTTGCCCAAGGTCACTTGGCTAGATGTGTGTGTGTGTGTGTATGTTGTGTGTGTGTGTGTGTGTGTGTGTGTGTGTGTGAAGTGTCTGAGGTAGAATTTGGACTCAGATCCTCCTGACTCCAGGGCTGGCACTCTATTCACTGTGCTACCTAGTGGCCCTATGGTATTCTACGTTGAGAGATACAAAGAATGCAAAACCAGTCCCAGAGTCAGAAAAATCTAAGTTCCAGTCCTGCCTCTGACTTTGTTAACTATGTAGCTGTCTATGGGCAAGACACTCACTTAACCTCTCAATGCCTCAGGCAACTCATCAAATGGACAGAAAGTAAGCTTCTTGAGGGCAGAGACTAGTTCATTGTTGGTTTGTATCCCTGGCATCTTGGAGTTCTCTTCTCCTTGCTATACTCCCTCATTAATAGAATCTTAGAATCATGGGTCTGGTCCCAAAAGATGTGAATATATATCACATATACTTCAGGGACAGCTGGGTGGCACGGTGGACAGAGTTCTGGGCCTGGAGTCAGGCAGACTCATCTTCCTGCCTTCTAATATGACTTCAGGCACTAACTAGTTGTGTGACCCTAGGCAAGTCCCTCAACCCTGTTTGCCTTAGTTTCCTTATATGTAAAATCAGGAGGAAAAAGAAATGCCATACCTCAAATGAGGCCACCAGGAGTCAGACACAACTGAAAAATTACTGAGCATCAAATCCACATCAAGTATGGCCTACAGGATGGAAGACTGGCCTTGGAGTAAAGACCTAGGTCTAAATTCTTTCTTTTATTGTGTGTGGTTGTTGTAGTTTGTCCAATAGGACCATGACATCAGGGAGAGGATGACATGACTTGCAGTTGACTTCAATTTGAGGGAGGGAGGGCTGTGCAACGTCACCAGCCTCATTTTCTCCTCCAGAACCATCTGGGTCCAGTGGCCAGATATCAATCAGGATGATGGCAGATGGCCCAGGATGCAGTGAGGGACCTTAGCCCTTTTAAGCTTCATTCTTTTCAGGTCGTGACTTTGAGTGAGGTAATGACTAGTCAGTGAATAGGCCTCTTTAAGAAAGGAGTCAAGGGATGGTTCCTTTAATTAAAAAAGAAAGAAATCAAACTGGGATGGGAAGACCTCAGGTTTGTAAGCCCAAAGAGAAGCCTTTCCCTTATACATAAAATCTGAGCATCCAAAAGAAAGTCACTTTTACTGCCTCTTAAAGAAGGTCTCCTGATTCTTCTCTAATCCAGCTCACTTTTCACTCCACCAGCCAGTTCAATTCTTTCATGCACTCCTTGAAATGTAATAACTTCTTGGGTTAAATTGCTCTCTAATTGAGAGAAACAAGACCCCCTGAATCCCTATCCAACTTTGTAGCACAAAGAAATGACTGGCCTTGAGTCAGCAGCACATACACGGTTGATACAACTCTGGATGAGAATGAGTAAGGGGCCCAAGGACAGCTCTTTTATAGGTTCTGGGCTCCAGGCACGGCCAAGGCACAAGGGAAAGAAAAGTTTGCTCTTACTGCAAAATCCTCCTCCTCCTGCAAATGAAAATAAATGAACAAAAACAAATTATGATAATTACCTAGATCTTTTGTTGTTGTTTTTAAAGTTCTTTGAGCTAAGCCTTCATTATCTGTCAACTGCTGAGTCTTCTCAGAGAAAGCATACACATCCTGCTACAGTGCCTAATGATAATAATAATCATAGAATTCTTGACTGGAGTGAGTTTGCTAAAAATAGAAGCTAAAAGTAGACTTTCTTGCTGAAGCATATTTCCCTGAAGACCAGGGTCCTGAGTATATTCCCAGTGAGTTAAGGAAACTGAATTTCTTAAACCACAGATGCAGCAGCCCCAAATACTTCTAAGGTACAGTAGCAGGCATTGGCTTGCATTTCTAATTTAGTAAGCTCAAATCTACAGAAGAAAGTGGAAGTGTTGAATTGTCTCCTTTCATAACCAATCCTGTCTTTTTGTTGTCTAGTAAGGAAGAGAGAGGATGTTTTTCTTGGCTTCAGTAGGCATGTATGTGATGCAAGTGTGTGTGTGTGTGTGTGTGTGTGTGTGTGTGTATTTTAAATTCCCCTACTGTTATTCACTGTCAGGTTCAACTGGGGTAAGACTGTGGGAGCTTAGGAGACTGATTAATTAAGAGAGCTTCTCTTTAAAAGCTTATCAAAAGATGGAAAAGACAAGGTTCAAGTTAAGCAAAATTTATTACCAAAAATAAACCACACCAATCCTTTCCATTTACTTGGAGATGAATACTGAGCTCTTGACCCCAAATTCAAGATCTGTCATTTACAGGACTAACCCTCCTTTAAGTTTTATATGTAAGAGGTAGATTATTTTCAAATGACTCCTCCCTTGCACTTTTTTTTTCTCCTCCCACCCTATTTAAGATTCTAATTATAAGAATTCTAGGAATCAGTTTCACCTCTGAGGGTATAAAATGAGGGAGGCGGAAAAGTAATCTCTTTTTTCTACCAGCTATAAGATTCTGTGATTCACTCTTGTCTTCTCCTTCTGCTTTTCTCCTTCGTCTCAGGGGTCACACATGTTACTTTTCTGTTGAGTGTAAAAAAACTTTATAATAAACTAGTTAGCTTGTTGTTCAGTTGGTGGGCAAGTCAATCCTCATTGCTCAATGGAACTCTTTTACTTATTTTCTTACTTTCAATTTTATTAATCTTTTCTTTGATTTTTCATTAGTGTTCCACTCTTCTTGGATATTCTTGGCAAAGATACTAGGGCAGTTTTTCATTTCCTCCGTATCATTTTACAGATGAAGAAACTGAAGCAAATAAGGTTAAGTGACTTGCCCAAGTATACAGCTATTAAGTGTCTGAGGCTATATTTGAACTCAGATCTTCCTGACTCTAGGCCAGACTCTACTACCTACATCTTTTGAAGTACTGAAGAAATACATTCATTGTAGGAGTCTATGACTTTAAAAAAAACTATCATATACAGCGGAATCTATGGAAATATACTTAGGTGTATGTAGGTTTGTAATGTAGTTTTATAATATTCATATTTTAATTTCTGATCAAAGTGACTTTGTTCCTTTAGAACAGTGCTTCTCAACCTTCCTAATGCTGTGACTCTTTAATAGTCACATGTGGGTGTGTCTGCATGTGGGAGGTCCTGCCTGGAGAAGGATAGAGGAAGTTCTTAAGACCATCAGAAATATGTGTTTTCCAAGGGTCTTAGGCAACCCCGTGAGCCCTGTGAAAGGGTTGTTGGACCCCAAAGGGGTCACTACCCACAGGTTGAGAATTGCTGCTTTAGAAGTTAAGCTATAACTTTAACTCCCTTTTAATTTTTTCCACAGTTTTAATCAGATCTTCTTGACTTTCTCAAGGTATAAAGGAACAATAACAAAAATCAAAGTGGAGAATAGTATTTCATAGGCATTTAGTCACTCTTAATTTTAAGTTCAAGGGGGAACATATGATTCAGATATTGGCAAAATGTGCTAATGCACTAAATGTGGGAATGGGGTATTCCTCTATTTCAAGGCCTATGGAGACATCATGGTATGGTAAATAAAAATCTGGCCTTAAAGCCAAAAAGAACTGACTTCAAATCTCCAACATATAAAAGCTGTGTGATGGGGGCAAGTAAATTCTCATTGCTCAGTGGAACTCTCTTATTTATTAGTTCAATAGTTTTCTTACTTTCAATTTTTATTAGTCTCTCCTTTGATATTAAAAAAATAAAAAGTACTTTTCTTTGGCAAGAAAAGTATATTTATACAGATTCTGCTGTATATGATAGTTTTTTTAAAAGATATAGACTCCTACAATGAATATATTTCTTCAATACTTCAGAAGATCTAGGTAGTAGAGTTTGGCCTAGAGTCAGGAAATTCTAATACCAAATTAGAATTTCTAATAATACCAAATTAGAATTTCTAATTTGGTATTTAATTGGAGGTTGTTAATTTGTTCTTTCTCTAGCTTTTTTAGCTGTATGCTCAATTCTCAATGGAACTCTATAAGATTGTAAATTGCAGAGAAGTTGGTACTTAATATCAATCAGTAAAGGGAGTTTCCTTAACAGGTGTTCCCTATGCAAATTAAATTACAAATCCACACCCTATCCCTACAGAATGGCAGAATATCAGACCTAGAAGGGATCTTAGATCTCTACATTAATGGACAAGCACACACCTGATTGCATGTTTTGTGTTAGGCACTTGTGCTAGATGCTAGGTTCTAGGAATAGAAATCTTAAACAAAAACTTTAGCTCCTGTCCTCAAAGACATTGCATTCCATTGGAGTAAAAACATGTTATGTATACAGAAGATTAGGTTACTAGCAAGTGGAAGTCTTTTACTAAGGGTTCTACCAAGAAAGAAAAAACTACACCTTCAAAACAAATTTTCAATTTAGTGTTTGGAGCAATTCTAAAGCTCAAAGCATACTGATTGCACAAGTGGTGAAATAAATTATGCAGAAATCAGTCATGATGATGACAGAAGAAATATTTCTACTATAAAATGATTGATTTAGAGTATGTAGGCCTAAGCTAAGACTGTCTCTGTGCTGCAGAGATAAATAGATAAATGCATAAATTTTCAAAGAACCTGAAGCTTCTCTATAGCTTAAATATTAACTCATTTGTGACTATAATAAATTATATTCTGGTAGACTGACCCATATCTAATTGATGGTCACAAGATCACAATTGGAGAGGACCTTGAGGCTGGATAGTCCAGCCAGCTCATTTTATGGATGATGAAACTGAGACACATGAAGGTTAAGTGACTTGACCAACACCATGAGTTTGCAGTGTAATTGGAGCCCTGGTCCCTTGAATACAGAACTAGTACTTGTTCCCCTGAATCATCTCGTCTCTCCTACCCCAGGGTTGTGATATTCACAGAGAAAATGTCCTATTATTCAGAATAAATTTGTTCATCTCACATACCAAAAAATTCATTGCTGTAAGGTTAATTAACTTGCTTAGCTAATAAGCTAAGTTATATTTATCTATCTATATGTATATACACACACATGCACACACTCACACGTGCGCGCGCGCACACACACACACACACATCCCGATGATTCTAGAGGAGAAAGTGAAGCTGGTGACCTTGCACAGTCCTCCCTCACTCAAATCAAAGTCAATTGCAAGTCATTTCTTCATCTCCCTGATGTCATGGTCTTCTTTGAGAACGGACAAATACAACTACACACACATACACACACACACGTGTGTGCGTGCTTGTGTGTGTGTGTGTGTGTGTGCATGCTCACAGAGGACAGAGTTAAGTGATATGCCCAGAGGCATATAAGTAATAAAGGTCTGAGGCCAGATCTGAATTCTATTTTTATTTTATATTTGTTTTTAAATTTTATTTTATATATAAATGTCATTATTTATTTATTTATTTAGCCAGGCCCACCATTCTAGTTTTAAGAATGTTTTATGGATACCTAATTCCTTTCTGATTAAAATTATAAAAGTTATTCATTCAGTTCAATGGTGAATAAAATTAGTCAAGTTTTGGGGGTTCAGTTTTGGCAATATCTAGATTGCTTCTTCTGTGGTAATAATTTATCTTTTCCCCAATGATCTGAAGGTTGAAAATAAATAAATATTCACATTAAAAATCTGAAAGATAAAGGAATACATATCTAGTTGTGCATGTAAATGTCCTGAATCATACAGGTTCACTTCCCAGCTGGGCTACTCTCTCTCAATAGGACTCTCAGATCCTTTTGGGTTTTTTTGCTTTTTTTCTTTGGAGGGGAGAAGGCAAGGCAATTGGGGTTAAGTGACTTGCCCAAGGTCACACAGCTACTAAGTGTTAAGCGTCTGAGGCCACATTTGAACTCAGGTCCTCCTAAGTCCAAGGCTGGTGCTCTATTCGCTGTGCCACCTTGGCATCTCCAGATCCTTTTTTAAACTGCAGCTCCATGATTCTAAGATTAGATGACTTCTAAGGCCCTTTCAGCTCTAAATCCATAATCTCATGAACCTTGAATCATTTGTCATTAGCACCATGTGATTACTCTTGGACAATCTGATCTGAACAGATCTCAGGTCAAAAATCTCTAAACTAATCCTAGAACTGACCCTTATCTCTTGGGGTTTCAGAACCTAAGAGAATAATTATGAGTCTAGTCAGACTATCCTTTCAGGGCCACCACTAATGGGAGTTGCCTTTCCAGGTGAGGCCCTTACCAGATCCAAGATATATATATATATATATATTGAACCAGAGAAGTTTTGAAAATGCATAGTCAGTTGACACTTACTAGCCATATGACCTTGGGCAAGTCACTTAACCCCAACTGCCCTGCTTTCCCCCCTCCAAAAAGCGAAAAAGAAAAAAAATATATATATAGTCAAATAACTGTTGCATCACGTGGTATGTCAGTAATATTAGAGGTTCCAAAAATATTTGAAAGACAATTTAGCCTAATTCAATATTAAAGTTGTTCAAGGAAAATTTTTTGAAAGGATTGCACTTTATATTCCAAGCAAATTGCATCTCCAATGGCAGTAGTCAGGGAAAACATTTTAGAAAAATCAGAATAGAAAAATGCCATTCAAAGCTCCTGAATTTTTTCACATTTCTGGAACTCATTTTTGGTACAATTGTATCTGTTTGCATTGGAGACAGATAGAAAGAGGAGAAAGGAAAGGCAGAAAAGGAAAAGCAAGAAAGAGAAAAAGAGACTTAGTAGAATACATAAAGCATCTAAACGGAAAAGCCTAGTAAGAAGAGGACAAACAAAAATAAAGCAAGTGCTATAGTGATTCCCATTTATCCTGGTGTACAGGAGCTATAACCCTGGGAACATTTAAAATTCCACTTTGGAAGCTAAAGGGCTATGTCATTATTAAGGGTGTGGCTATAAAATGCTATTGCTATTAGTTAAATTATTTAATTAATAATTAAATAATAGCTATTGATTATTATAATATTGGTATAAAATAATGTTATTAAGCAATTCAGCCATAAAAAATTGAATAAAACCTAAACAGTATCAAAACCAGCTGAAGCTGCTGATTTCTGGTTTCTGAACAACCCCACCAAAAAACCCACTTTTCTTATCTCACCTTACGGAGGCCACCCAGAGATCATTGGACTGATCAATCAATTAAACAACAATTTTTTTTTTAAACACTTACCCTGTTCCAGGCACTGGAGTTACAAACATTGGTTAAAAGTGAGACATTTCATATCCACAAGGAGCTTATATTCTAATGAAAACAAGCAAGTTTTATCCATCAAGTTCTGTACAGAGATGAGTCTTCCTGACTTAGGCCCAGCACTCTATTCTCTGTGACACTTGGCTGCCACTTTATAGTGGTATTTAAATCCAAAATACTGTCCCTCTCCACTTGCCAGGGCCATTTCCTTATTATAGTACCTTATAGAACAAATGGTGTTTCCAGGGAATCCTAAATTCAGCAGCATGGGACTCCTATTCAATGCTTTCTCAACTATGAACTAGTATTTTCATGATTTTTTTGTCTTCTTCAGAGGACTTCTACTCTTAAATTAAATGGAATCTAGAATATAGGGTTTAAAATGAAGTAAGGTTTCACCTATTGGTCAATGAACCAAGTCATAATTTTGCAGGGAAACAGAAATAGCAAAGTCATTTGGTCAGAGTGACCAGATTATTGGCTTTGAAATCTGAGGGAATATAGTCCCATGAAAAGGTGTCAGTGTCCCCTGGGACTGAGGCATGGATAGGCAGTAGCAAAGAACCAAGATTGTGCTATAAGATTGCAGCTAAAAGCAATATCCAGAATTCTAAGTTCTAAGGTGTGGACTGATTGAGAACAGTTTTGTAAATAAGTAAGCAAAAGGTTTCATAATTTTTTTAACCTCTGCACTTTCCTCTATAGAGATTAAAATGACAATACAGTAATGAATTAAGTCGAGCATCTGTGCTACTCTTTTGCTATAATTTGTTATTTGCATGGGCAAGTTAATGGATGAGTCATATTCAATGCTTCTCTAAAGTAGGCTACATAATGCTTTTGAGTAAATCCGTAAAATTGGTCAGAAAGTCACACTATCATTTAGTGGTTAAAGTGCTAGACATGGGCTCAGAGTCTACCTCTAATACCTCCTGAGTGTGCAACCATGTGTAAGCCACGTCATCGAGTTTCAGTTTATTCATCCATAATGCAGGAACAATTATACCTGTGAGGAATAACATGGCATAATGAATAGAGTCATGCCTCAGAGTGGGGGAAACCTGGAATCAAGTCCTTACCTTTAATACATACATGGCTGTGTGACCATAGACATATCACTTAATCTCTGGAAGTGACCCAGACAGGAGGAATTTCCTTTGCCAAAGAAATCATAGAGCCAGATAGAATAACAATAAATTACAATAAATATAGTATCAATTGCACAGGCTTAAACAAGATATATAAAACTTAAAGTGCTAATGACAGTTATTATTCAATAAAAATTAATTACAACTAAATATGTGGTAGTATAAATATTCCTCAGGTCCTGAGGGATTGAGCTGAGGTTGGACTAATGATGTACTCTCAATAAGGATCGTAGGCTCTCAGAGACAACATCTAGTTCAACTCTACCACTTTACAGATTCCCCCTGAATTGACTTGCAGAGTAGGTGACAAAGACCAGATTTGAACTCAGATCCTTGGACTCCAAATCTAGTGCAATTTCCACTATATCATCCTTAAATGATATATGGAAAATAATCCTGAGTCCTTCTTAGAGAAAAGGAGTTTCATGGCCTGTTGGAAAATGCTTCTCTTCCAGATCCGGAGAACAAATTTTTTATGGATCTCACTCTTGACTAGCATGGAAAGGAAGAGATATTTAAAGCATTCAAGGGTCTACAGCAATCCTATATTTTTCCATTGATATGGGCTCTTTTCCTTGTCCTAAAATTTTTTTTGAGTCTCTGCACTTCTGACTCAAACTGTTTGCCCTGGTGTTGCATGTTCACCCCCTCCTTACCCTCATAATAGACTTTATTACTTATTTCCCATTTCCCCAAACCATTAAAAACGTGTTGTTTTCTTAATGGTTCACCAAAGCTCCTTTGGCCTATGCTGTTCCTATGGCTTTGGCATGTAATAAAACCCCTCTGAAACTTGCCTTTGGAACTAGTTACCAGGCCGTCCCATCCACTTTACAGTCACCCCAGTCAGCCTCATCAGTGCTTGGAAAAGGAAGTCAGTAACCAAGGCTGGAGGCAAGCAAGATTCCAAAGCCAAGTTTTCAGTTAAATTGAGGGGGGGAAAATGTAGCAAGGGATTTTTAACTGAGGCAGAGTACAGAAAGACTAGGTATCTACTCTGGGGTTAGAAAGTCAGAGGGTCAGAAATTTAGAGATGGATTCAGCTTTAGAGGACATCCAATCTAATACCCTCACTTTACAGATGAGAAAAAACTGAGTCTCATAGATGTAATGTGACTTGTCCAGAATAACAGAGCTAGCAAGTGTGAGAAGCAGAATTTGAATTTAGGTCTTCCTGCCTCTAACCATTGTACAATGCTCCCTCTCCCTGTCATGGGGAAGACACGAGGAGAGCCCAAAGGAAGGGCTCAACTTTTAAGTCCCTTAGCCTCCCAGATTCTCAGTTTTTTCCTCTGAAAAGTGAGAGAATATTACAGCTGGAGAGGACTTGTAACAGACCTAGAACATCTTGGATCAAATGACAACTTACAAATGCAAATAAAATAATTTAGTTGTTTAACCAAAGAAATTGAAGGGAAGCTAGAACTTTTCTAATTCCAATGCTTCAGCATAGGTTCGGACCCTTCTAGTAACCTTTCCACCCAACACAACCAGGTCTAATTCACAGTGAGGAAAAGGCAAGCAAGAAGGGAGGAGAGGGATTTAGAAGGCCCACCAGTTATGATTTAAGGCTAGCCACCAACATTTGGAAATGTGGAGTCAGACAGGCTCTAACGTAACAGGACCAATGCCAAAGGTTATATTGGTGCAATGTGACTGGCCATGGAGCTTTCAGATAAAGTTGCTCTGAGTGGAGAGCAGTGTAAAGAACACCTGGTCTGGACTCCCAGCAGTGCATTAGTTAGAAACAGGAGAAAGAAACACTCTTCCCACTAATGAGCCCCAGGTGAAAAGGCTGTTTAACTCAAAAGGGTTCCTTTTTCCTGACTTTCTAATGTTTTGATTGATGAGCAAATTGTTTGGAATTCCTAATTGTCCACTACATTTAAACATAGACTTTGTTTTCTCCCAGCTCAAACACTTTGGTCTCTGGCTACCACAAACACATATAATTAGTTATGAAAAAAGTGCAGACCGCATATTGGGAAGGTCATTTGGTGAGATAAAAATGTGGATCATAGTTCGTGTTTGCTGAGTGTTTATGAGTCAAAACAGTAAAATGGGAATAACTTTTTAAGTTTAGAACGGCTGGCTTATTAAGCATATACTGTATGTATTTTCTTATAACCACATTAGGGGAAATGTGAATTTTCCTGTTTATTTAAGCAACTACATTTCTAAAATAGGCTGTTAAAATGTCATTGAATGTAGGCAAAAATGGCATTTAGATTCACCTCACTTACCAGATAATCGTGACTCTGAAAAACACAAGTTAATGTCATGTTTAGACTTTTCAATTCATTTATTCAGCAAATATTTATGGAGTTGTCTACGCTGAGCAAAAGCAATGCAGGAGAGAGATGCTTAATAATAGTTTACATCAATGTTGTGTACTTATGAAACACTTTAAAATTTATTATCTCAATTTTTCTTCTTTTTTGAAGTTCCTTATTGGTTATTTGAGGTAATAAAGGATGTCATCAGGGAAATATATGATAGGAAGAGGATGGATTAGTCATGGCAAGGTTGAGGTGTACCATTTTATTTTCTAACATGCATCTTATCAGCCACCCTGCTTCCAGGACCAGAGCTAATGCCCTAAACAATTTTACCTCTTTTATTTTCATCTTTGTGGACCCACTGTCTTGAGTGATAAGCCTAATATTGCCTAGGCCAGCTTAGGCAATGTCTTTCACTTTGTTATTATTTTTATACAGATTGTTATTATAATTATTTATAGAAAATTAATCATTTTAATGTAATATATTATAAATATAACACAATGTATTACT
>CM053594.1:216835466-216861701 GCA_028646575.1 Pseudocheirus occidentalis
TGACTCCACCTGAAGACCCTCCCCAAACTCCTCCCCTAGACCACCCCTAGATTCTTCCCACAATCTTTCTGCATATAAGACCCCATCTTGCCTCCATGAGGTGTGAGAGCCCTGGAGAATGATCTAGCATAAGCTTACTTTGTATCAGATTATTCTGGCCCGCTTGTCCCAGTACAAGCATCACAGATACTGAGGCTCCTTAAGAGTCTACCCATTATGTTGAACTTTTAATAAACTTTGCTTTACTTTGACTGAGAAAAGACTCGAGTCCCATTCATTTGGCAAGACCTGGGGTGTTGGTATTTTGGGGTCTCAAGCATCCCTAACCCTATACCTCCACATTTTGTGGTGACATCTTCAGGTAGAGTTTAGGGTCTGGAGTCAGGGAGACCTGAGTTCAAATGTGAATTCAGACATTTACAAGTTGTGTGGCCCTGGACAAGTTACTTAACCCTGTTTGCCTCGGTTTCCTCACCTGTTAAAATGAACTAGAAAAGGAAATGGCAAACTACTCCATTATCTCTGCCAAGAAAATCCCAAATGGGGTCACAAAAAGTCAGACAAGACTGAAAAGCGTGTCTCAAAAATGTTCCATTCAATTTAGTTATTATTTTTCAAGTGTTTACAAATAGGGAAATGATGCAAAATCCCTAAAAAGTCTTTTTTTATAACAATACTTTTCTGTTGATGTTGTATAGCTATGAGTCATGGAACAGAAGAGCTTCTGAAAATTTTCAGTTAAGAATTACCAACTACTGAAGGGCAATGGAAAGGCACAGTGGACAGGAATAGTCTAAAATATATTACAAATATAAAAGTATAAAACAGAAGGAAGAATAAAAGACGTCATCAAAAACTTGTATGGCCTAAAAGGAGATTGGCTGGTCAGAAAGTGAGAGGTATCGTCCGTTGGGTAGCCTGTATGTTCCAATCGTGAAAAGAGAAAGGTAAGCAGCAACTCTAGCACAGTGAACAGCCTTCCCGTGATGAAATCATAGGAGGACATGGAGAAGACTTTCACGGGGATGGACCAGCTTCATTGCTTGTAATGTACCTCAGCAGAGGGACTGAGTAGCCGCAACATTCAGATCATAGATCCACTTGGGGTTTAAAGCACAGGTGGGGAAGAATGAATGCTATTCACATCAGAACAGCTGCCTTTCAGGGCCAGTTCTGCCCCCTTCAATTCATGTGACCTCAAGCGTGACACCTGACAGCTTTTTTTTTAAATTTTCCTCATCTATCAGATAAAGACAATGGATCAGATGAACTCTAACTTCTTTTTCAACTCTAGAATCCTAGATCTTAGAGATACAAAGACAAATTGCAGAAGAGAAACAATTTGCATTGATAGAGGGAATTTCCTCCCTAGGAGTTCACTATGCCAGTGGAATCACTGGTCTGATCCAAAAATAAAATAGTCATTCATGGAAAAGAAGGCCAATCAAATAGCATTGCTAATTACAGTAACAGCAATAGCATTTATAGAGCACTTGGAGGGTTTGCAAAGTACATCACAAACATTATCTCATGTTATTTAGTATCATCTAATTTAACAACCCTGGGAAGATTTTTACAGGAGAGAGAGCTTGGGCAGATACAGGTTAAGAGACTTCCCCAGGATCACAAAACCAGTAAGTGTCTGAGGTCAGATTTGAACTTAACTCTTCCTAACTCCAGGTGCTGGGCTCTTTATACATTGCACCACCTAGGGGCTAGAGAGTGTAAGAGAGGATTAATGCATGACTAAACCTAGCATTGCACTGATAGCCACAAAATATGAAAGAACCTAAAACAAACCTTCTAGCATGTTTGGAAAATCTGAAGAAAGCTTTATGGGAAGACACAGGAAAGAAACACAGGATGAGCAAGTGAGGACAGGAAGCAATTTGTGCCAGCACATGGTATACCCACATTAATGAGATCATAGTTCCATCACAGTAACAAAATATAACTCAATCCATGGGAAAAATTCTTTGCTAGGAATTTTATTAGTGTAACTGATATATTAATATGTCTAGTGGAGTTACATTTTCCCCTCAAACTAATATTTCAGGCTAAGAAATCTATGATGGCAAAGTCAAATTTGGAAAGTGAATAGTTTATTACTAACCAGCTGAGAGAAGTGTAACAGATATATGACTTTGCTGTACACTTCACTCATCTTTTCCCTGGTTTTATAAAAGTACAAAACATAACAAAGACAAAAAACTTCCGAACCTAATAACTTTTTAAACTGTTGTTTATTCCCATAAAAATTTTATCCAGAAAGATGAAAGCAGTATTTTATTTATTGATTCACTGGACAAATGCAACATATGTGTGCATGTACGTGCACATACTAGAGATAATATATATAATGCATCTATAATATACACATACATGTATACATATATACATAACATACACATAAATATACTTTTTAGACTTCTCAACTTTTTCTGAAAAAAAAAAGCTTTTTTCTTTTACCAAGTTCCGAAGTAAGTTTTTTTCTCTTTTATGGAGTAGACTATATTACAGTTTTAATCTGACAGGGAATATACTATACTATACTACACTATACTATACTATACTATACTATATACTATATGTATGTACATATACAGACACACACATATATACATACACATACACACACACGCACACTTTTTAGGTTTCTCACTTAAAAAAAAAACTTCTTTCTTCTACCAAATTTCTAAGTAAGATTTTTTTCTCTTTTATAGAATAAAATCTACTACAGTTTAAATCTGATGGGGAATATAATTCCCAGAGGAATGTGGCTGAGACAATCTGGATAAGCAATGGACACTGATCAGCTGAATGTTTGGACTTTCAGTGCTATATGTATGCGGAAATGGTGTGTTTAAATGTCCTTGGGCAACACTGTAAGACACCTGCAATCTGTGTCTCTTTGGTCTCTAGTTGTGGTTTATTTGTTTACTTGACTGAATATCCTGACCTTTATTTTGAATATGAACTTTAAAAGGAAAAATGTTCTTTACTCAAACATTTTCTCTGGAATTCTGGGAAGGATTCAAAAGAACTCAAAAATGTCATGACAATATTGTTAACCTTTTCACTGTAACTTGGCACTAAAACATGACCCCAGTAGAAACTGTGAACAAATCCAGATACATGAGCCTGTCATAGATACAATTTTCATGGACAAAAGAGACCTTTGATTTAGGGCTGAATTAAAATGTAATGACTTTCTTTTTATGATTCTTTACTTTTTGAGACCCTAAAGAGCATATGCAGACCTTCCTAAAATTATAACTCCTTCCTGTTACCCTGACTAAAAAAATTTAGTAATATTCTATTCTGGGAATTCCGCCAGTAATGGAAGTATATCTTTCAGTGGTCTCACAAGTTCCTTTTTTGGTCCTTAAATTAGTTAGCAGAGATCTACCCGTTCTAAAATGCTGTGATTCTATTCCATTCAAACATCCACTTTCCCTCTTCTCACTCCGTTCTGATCCCTTATAATCTGACTTTCAACCTGAACCTTTGTAGCAGCAAGCACCCTAGCATACCCAGGATGGCTGCTAGCACAGGTTCTTTGATCTGCTTTTCTAAAGGAAAGCAACTCAAAATGCATTAGCAATCTTACTTTAATAAGTCAAATATATCATTTACCTAGTTCAGGGGGAAAAGTAAGCACCCTGAAAATACAAACAGAAGTTAAAAGCAGACAAAAATACAGACAGAGAAAAATACACAATTCAATAGACAGGGCTAGCTGTCTGACCATTACATCCATATCTAGTTAGTCACCAGAGAGGGAAGCACCAACATCCGGGTTTTCAAAGTCAGGGGGGCTCAACGGCTGCTCAATCTCATCTGGCCAAATCACACAAGTCTTCCCAAAGTCAGCTGCAAAGCAAAACCTCACCTCAGAGGTATAGATAGCCTTCTTCATGGTCAGAGAGCATCACAACCCTCCTGACTCACTTGACTACAAAGTAACAAACGTTGTGCCTTCTTGAAAAAGGAGCCTCCCACCACAGGCTCCAGGTGAGCACATGCAGCCTATGGAAAGAGTATATTTTCAAATCTGGAAAGCTCCTCAGGTTCAGCTTAGGCTTATTAAGGGGCAGGGAAGATCTTCAAATTTCTATTACTATTAAAACCTTCCACCAAAACTGCTCTCTACAAATTTACTAATAATCTCGTACTTGCCAAATCCAAGTTCTCATTGTTTTCTCAGTTCTTGCTCTCATGACCTCTTGGCAGGCTTTATCACTCTCTCTTCCCTGATACTTTCTTTTCTCTAGATTCTAGGGACACCATTCTATCTGACCATTCCTTCTTTGTCTCCTTTGTTGGAGCCGACTCAAAATCACTTTCTTCAACAGTAGGTGTCCCTCAGGGTTCTGTCCTGGGCTTCTCTTCTCCCTGTATACTACATTGCTTGGTGATCTCAGATTTCAGGGATCTAAGTACCATCTCCTTGTTTATAATTCTTAAATCTACCCCTCCTGCCCCAAACTTGCTGCTGACCTCCAGTCTTACATCTCCAACAGCCTTTCAGATATCTCAGAATGAATGATCAGGAGACATTTTAAACAGCATTCCAAAACTGAACTCATTATTCTCCCCACACACATATGCACACATACACCTCCTACTGTCTTTATAACTGTACAGGTCAGCACCATCCTTTCCATTCCTTAGGCTCTCAATGTAGGAGTCATCCTGAATTCCTCACCATCTCTCACCTTCCATATCAAAGCTGTTGCCAAGACCTGTTGATTTTACTTTTAAAACATCTCTCCAATATGCCCCCTTCTTTCCTCATACATTGCCACCTCTCTAATGCAGGCTGTCCTCACCTCATACCTGGATTATTACCCTATCCTGGTGGTGAATTTACCTGCCTCAAGTCTTTCTGCACTCCAATCCATTCTCTATTCAGCCACAAAAGTGATTTTCCTAACCCCCAGATCCAATCATGTCACCCCCCCCCACACACATACTGAATAAACCCAAGTGACTTTCTGTTGCCATCATGCTCAGATATAAAACACTCTGACATTCACAGCTCTTCATAATCTAACCCTCTCCTACTTTTTCAGCATTCTTGTACTTTGATCCCCAACTTGTACTTCAGTGACACTGGCCTACTGGCCATCCCAGGAACAAGACACACCATCTCTCAGCTTGGGGCATTTGCTTTGGCTGTCCCCATGTAAACATTATGTCCAAATAAGATATAGATAGATAGATAGATAGATAGATATAGATATAGATATAGATACATATACATATGTGTGTATATATATATATATATATAGAGAGAGAGAGAGAGAGAGAGAGAAAGAGAGAGACAGAGACAGAGACAGAGAGACAGAGAGACATAGATTACATTGGAAATAGTCTATGAGGGAAAGCACCAACATTAAAGAAGACCAAGAAAGACTCCTTGTAAAATGTGGAACTTCAGCTGAGACTTTAAGGAATTCAAGGAAGCAAGAAGACAAAGGTGAGAAAGAAGATTATTCCAGGCATGGTGGCCAGTCAGGAAAAGCCCACTGATTTGGGAGATGGTATGTTATATGAGAGGAACATGCAAGAGGCTTATGTCATTGGATAGTAGGGTAAGTGAAGGTAATTAAGGTCTAAGAAGATTGAAATGTTAGAACAGATCTTTAAAAGCCAAAGAGAAGGTTTCATATTTATTCCTGGAGGTAATACACAGTCACTGAAGTTTAATAGAGGAAGACATATGCTCAGACCTTCACTTTAGGAAAATCTCTTTGATAGCTCAGTGGAATATGATTTCTAGACTTGAGATAAGACCAACCAAGGTTGAACAAATAATCCAAACATGAGGTTATAAGAATCTATTCTAGGATGAAGTCAATGTCCAAGGAGAGGAGGGGGCATATAAGAGAGCTTTTATAAAAGTATTATCAATAGGCTTGGCAACAGATTAGATATGGGGAGTGAGAATAAAGGATGACCCCCTAGGTCAGCAGTTCTCAACCTGTGGACTATGTTCAATTTGTAGCAATGAAAATATATCCAGCATAACAGATAGATTAATAACAGTAGCAAATTACAGTTATGAAGTAGCAACAAAAATAATTTTATGGTTGGGGGGGTCACCACAACATGAGGAGCTATATTAAAGGGTCACAGCATTAGGAAGGTTGAGAACCACTGCCCTAGGTTGTGAGACTTGGGGATCCAGAAGATGATGGTGTCTTCTATAATAAAATGGAAGTTAGAAAGAGGGGAGAGTTTCAGGGAAAAGCTAATTAGTTCAGTCTTGGACACATTGAGTCTAAGATGTCTATAAGACAACTAGTTTAAGATGCCCAGTAGATAGAAATACAAGACAGACAGTCAGAAGAGAGGTTAGGTATGTATAAATACCTATGAGAAAAATCTGCAGAGATGATGATTGAACCCATGGAAGCTGGTAAGATACCCAAGCAAAATATCATAGAAGAGGAGCCAATGGAGAACTTTGGGAGACAACCTCAGTTAGTAGGTATGAGTTGGATGAAGATTCATTAAAGGAGACTGAGGAGTAGTTGCACCAATATGAATAGACACAGGAGAGAGCAGTGTCACAAAAACCTGGATAGAAGAGAACATCAAGGAGAAGATGATGACAGACAATATCAAAAGCCACAGAGAGGTCAAGAAAGATGGGGACTGGAAAAAGGCACTTAGATTTGTCAATTAAGAGATCATAGATAACTTTGGAGAGAGGAGTTTGCTATATGAGTTTGAAAGACATATTTGAAAGAGTTAAGAAGAAAATGAGAGGAAGAAAGTGGATGTATGAATTGTAGATAACCTTCTCAAATTGGTGATGGCCTAGGAAAGAACAAAAGGGGTACAGAGTTTGGAGGTAATTATGAGGGTAAAGAACAGAGTTAGGAGTAACAAGTCATAGGGAAAGATGGATTTGTTGTTTGTTGTTGTTTAGTCATTTTCAGCCACGTCCAACTCTTTGTGACCCCACTTGGGATTTTCTTGGCAAAGATGCTGGGCTGGTTTACCATTGTCTTCTCTTGTTCATTTTTACATATGAGGAAACTGAGGCAAACAGGGTTAAGAGATTTGTCCAGAGTTACATGGCTAGTGTCTGAGGCTGGATTTAAACTCAAGGAAATGAGTCTTCCTGACTCCAGGCCTGGAACTATATCAATGTACCATCTAGCTGCTTGGAAGACAGATTACAGATACTTAGGAAGAGAATGAAAGGAAAGGAAGTGGAGGTTTGACTTGTAGATTGCCTTCTGAAATTGGAGAGAGCCTATTAAATAACTGAAGAGGTGCAGGGTTTGGACATAATGATACTGGAGAACAGAGTTAGGAGTAGTAAGGCCTAGGGAAAGATGGAATAACAAAATATCATCAGATAAAGGAATTTCAGAGTTCATGTACATCAGAGTACGTGGATGATTGTAAGATCAAGAGTGTGACTATCTTTGTGGGTAGCAGAGGTGAAAGGGCAGCTCACAGGAAATGAGTAAGTCAAAGAAGTGTGAAATTAGAGGATTTGAAGGAGTATCAATATGTATGTTGACGTCCCCTAATATGAGGGCAAGAATTGAGCAGGAGAGAATGACTGTTGAGAAAGGCACTGAACTCATCGAGGAAGGAAGAAGGTTGATCTTTGAGGTAGACAGATAACAGCTTCCTGACTCTTAATTAGATGATACAAATACATAGAATGAATCTCAAAGTAGAAGTTACTTAATGATGGTGATAGAAGAAGAGTCTGGGAGTGGCAATGAGAAGAAAGCAATATTCTGCTACTACTATCCCACTATTATGACCAGAAAGGGAAGGTTGAGGGGGTATGAGGGAAAGTGCAGCCAGTACCAGGTATGCTGGGTCATTGGGAGGAAGGGTCTCAGTACAAGAAGACAAATATATTGAGAAAAGAAAAGGTTTAAGATGAAAAAAAGAGCTTGCTTCCGTGCTCTGACGCAGATATTCTAAAGAGAACAGAAGAAGCAATAGTAAGCTTGAATGGGACAGGAGAAAGGGAGAGGGCAGTGGAGAATGAGATTTGTACAATGAGAGTTAAACATTCAGATTCACTGAGATGGGGAGGGTTTGCTGAAGTGGGAGTATGCTTATCACTGAGGAAGGAGTTCAGTCACATTTTCATAATCACCAGGGGGCCAGACCGCTGCTGTGGAGGTGGGACAAATTGAAGGGAAGGAGCTGTTAATGGAGAATCAGTAGTAAAGCTTGGGCCAGGAGTGGGGAACCTATAGCCTTAAGGCCATGTGTGCCCTTGTAAATCCTTAAGTACGGCCTTTTGACTGAATCCAAATTTAGTTCTGTAAAATTCGGATTCAGTCAAAAGGCCGCATTTAAGGATTTAGAAGACCACATATGGCCTCAAGGCTGCAGGTTCCCCATTCTTGACAGTCATTCTTATGCTTGGACTACAATATGTAGGTTCTCAGCATGGACTAATAAATCATTTAGTCATTCTCAGAACAGAGTCATTCCCGGGCTCAGGCAATGGTATGTATCCATAAAGTGGTGGTGACTGTGGTAGAAGCAACCTTATGAGGAACACATGGGAAGTTGTAGCAGAAAGTGGGAAGGCCGGTGAAATGGCTGTTTCAGCCAAGGCCCTCCCCTCCTTATGGGTGGTGTTTCTTTTGGGGATAGGGGAGATGGTGTATGAATGATGTCACTTTTACCTATTGATTTTATATTCTTTCCTAAAGGCAAGAGAGCTAGAATTGGACTCAGGAAGACTTGGGTTTAAATTGTACTATAGACACTAGCTATGACACCATGAAGAAGTCACTTAATCTCTATTAGCTTTTTCCCTCATCTGTAAAATGGGGATAATAGTAGCTGTAGGACTGACTTTACAGGGTTGTAATTTGATTTGTCAGATAAGTGTAAAGTCATTTGCAAATACTGAAGTGCTACCTTTCTAGTCTTCTTTGTGGGTATTTACTCCTCAGTACGTACTCTTCAATTCAGTGATATTGACCTCCTTGCCATTTCACAAATAAATCAATCCATCTCCTGACACTCTCTCTGGCTGTTCCCCAGCCATGAAGGATCTCTCTCTCTCTTCTTCTCTGCCTACTGGTTTCCCTCACTTCCTTTAAATCCAAATTAAAATCTTGTCTTCTGCAAAAAGCATTTCCAAATCCTTAGCCAGAAAATCTTCCAAATTTGATTGAAGATTCAAGTCCTTTAAAAATCTTTCCTGTCACTCCATTGTTAAAGAAGCAGGTAATCAATCAAATGAGGACATCCCCACTCACATGGTATGGGATGAGGAACCCTATGTCTACAAATATGGGCATTGATCAATCAATCAATAAACATTTATTAAGTGCCTACAATGGGCAGCTAGGTGGCACGGTGGATAGAATGCCTAGCCAGGAGTCAAAAAGACTCATTTTGTGAGTTCAAATATGGCCTCAGACACTTACTAGCTGTACAACCCTGGGCAAGTCACTTAATGCTGTTTTGCTTTAGTTTCTTCATCTGTAAAATGAACTGGAGAAGGAAATGGCAAACCACTCTAGTATCTTTGCCAAGAAAACCCCAAATGGAATCATGAAGAGGAAGACACAACTGAAAATGACCACACACACACACACACACACACACACACACACACACACATTGTGCCAACCAGTGTTCTAAGCACTGGAAATACAGAAAGAAGCAAAAACCATCCCTGCTTTCAAGGAGCTTGTAATATAATGCTCAAAGGCTCCTTTATGTATTATGACCTTCTGACTGGAAGGCTGGAGAGTAGAGCAAAAAATAGAAAAAAGCCTCTGCGGGAGCCTCCATGTAAAGAGCACTCCAAGGATCCACAGTCCAACCATTTTCCACCAGTTATATTCCTTGGATTTGACTCTACCATCATCATACCCCCATGTGAGGCTATGAAGTGTCCTGATGAGCTCTGGGTACCAAATCTGATACAGTCTCCCAGATGATCAATTTCCTGATGAATATAATGAATATAGCAGGAATTCAGTAAGAATTTGTTGAGTTGAAATGACCTTTAAAGTAATACACCAGAGTCGATTTACCACTAACTAGACATATGGACTTCAACAAATATTTGCCAATTTAACCCCTCAAAACTCTCAGGAGACAAAGCTAATAAAATTCCTGACAAACACCTTACAGATTCAATGTACCATTAAATAAGGAAGCCAGAAACTTCAGGAATGCATTTGTCAGGACTCAGGAAGAAAGATTATGTTTGAAATATTAATAGTAAAACATCTAATCACTTATACGGCTGTATAAAAAAATCATGTTATCCTGAATTTGATGCCTTTTTAAACTCTTTTCCCCCACCTCAAACAAACACATCCTGCTTTCAAAGAAGTCTCCAACAAGGCTGTGTGCTTGCTCCCATGCTTTGAGCATGATTTTTCAGCCATATTGTCAAATGCTTTCAATGAGGATGAATATGGCATCAAGGTCAGCTACCACTCCCATGGTAAATTCTTCAAACTGAAAAGGCTAAAGCCAAGACCAAAGTGGAAAGAGGACTAGTGCATGATTTTCTGTTTGTATATGATTGTTCTCTCAATGCAGCCTCTGAAACTGAGAGACAACAAAGTATGAATCAGTTCTCTGTGGCTTGTGCTAATTGCACTAACAATTAACACCAAGAAAACACAGGTGCCCCACCTGCCAACACCGCACCATCCATACATGGAACCATCAGTTAGAGCAAATGGAGAAGTTTTGCATGCTGTGGATAAGTTCACTTACCCTGGTAGTATACTTTCCTGGGATATACACACTGATAATGAGATTGACACACACACACATTGCCAGAGCTAGCTCAGTGTTGGGGAGACTCCAGCAGAAAGTGTGGGAGAGAAGCGGTATTAGACTGACTACCAAACCAAAGGTCTACAGAGTCTTTGTGAAGATCTCAATGGTGTATGCCTGGGAAACCAGGACAGTCTATCAGCACCATGCCAGGAAACTGAATTGATTCTATTTAAATTGTCTCAGGAAGATTCTGAAAATCACCTGGCAGGATAAGATGCCAACAGTAAGGTCCTTAAGTGAACTAAACTTCCAAGCATCCAAATTCTGCTTCAGAGAATGCAACTCCAATGGGCTGGCCATGTTGTTCAAAAGCAAAATGTATGCTTGCCAAAAGATTATATTACATGTCATGCCCATGTCAGAGAAGGTGCTGTGCTCTATGAGGAAAGCAGAATTGAAATAGCTCGAAGGAAATGCAGGATGAGCAAATTTAGAGAAACCACCCCAAATGTTCACATGGACTATTTGTGCCTGACCTGTGGTAGAGCCTTCTGAGCTTGTATTGGTCTGATTAGCCACAGTTGGTCATATTGAAACTTGACTCCAGCATAGTGATATCATTTTGGTCCTCTTCAAGAATGAAGGACCAACAACCAACCAACCAACAAGGGAGAACTAGCTTTCTAAAGTCTCCAAAGCAATGCGTGATAAAGCAACTTTTATTGCTAAACCAATGACAGGGTGAGGAGGAGGCAAGAGAAATCTTTTGCAAATTGAAAAGATATCTGTAAAGTGTACCTATACCTATACCTGGGTCTGTGTTTTCTTACACAAAAAAGAAAAAAAAACTAAAAAACTCAAGCTCATTGAATACTCCTACTCCTATTTGGATGGATGAGATTATCTAAATGTATATAAAGCACTTTCATCTGGCAGTAAAATTGGAAAGCTCCTAAGACCAACTTAACCTTGGAAGGATTCTTGTGTTTTCTTGTTGCACCTGGGTCATAAATTCCACATAGATATCTTTCCTGAAAGTTTTGTGTTTCCTTTTTAAAATTATTTGTCTCTTGATCCCAAAGCAAATAAGGGGAATATTAGGCATGCAATAAATGTTTATGAAGTAGTAATCACAAAATAGAAATTTCCAAGAATTATTAACCCAATATTAAAATACTCTAGAATTTAAGACCATCCTTGAGTAAAACAGAAAAGTAGACCAAATTTGTCTTTTCCTCCCTTGCCAAATATGAGATTCTCTCCTCTTTCCCCAAATCTCCAGTAAACATACCATGATATTTATTTCTTTGGATACTCCCTTCCCTAAGAAGCTGGCTTCCTCCTTTTATGCTGTTCTCATTGCCTAGAGACACAACATGATGGATTAATGGGCAGAGCACTGAATTTGGAATCAGATAACCTGGATTCAAATCTTGTATCTTCCACTTATAACTTTTGTGGCTAAAAGGCATTTCATCTCATTCATAAAATGAGGGAGGTGGACTAAATTACCTCCAAAGGAGGCTCTAATAGATACAAATCTATAATCCTATATGATACCCTATCCTCCAAATGTAAATGATATGCTTATCCAATATTGATACTTCCAGCATTGGTCAGCTAGTTTCACCCTGTCCCATGGTAACAGATAATACACTGAGAGAGATAACAGGTCGAAGAGGATGAAGCAATGATCTTGAGGTCAAAATATCACAGTCAGATTATCTCAGAGTTGGTAGGCACCTCAGCAACCAACTGTTCTAACTGACACCTGGACAAGAATCCCCTGATTCTACAAAATACCTGACAAGTGGTCATCCAACTTTTGCTTTAAGATTTCCATGGAGGAAGACTATCTGTAGATAATAGATTCAAGGAGAAGCTAGTAAACCTTTAATGAAAATGCCTATTTAATTCATGTACTCATTAATGTATTAATTTAAATAATGAATATTTATTAGGTGCACAAGGCATCGTGTGTTCAAAGATTTGTAATGTTCATGACTTGGTCTCAATATTTCAGGGAAATAGCAAACTTTTATGGGAGATATTTTGGCATAAAGAATTCTAATAGGAGATTCCTTTTTTTTCCTATGAAACACTTCGGAAAAACTTGAAACTGATATCTGTGATTAAAGACATCACAATCATCCAACTCTTCCCTTGACATGTATCTGGTTTCCAAAAAACATTTATAAGAATACAGACAATGTGGTTTTCTTTCCACGAGAGGACTAGGATGAACTCACAGATGTACCTCTATTTTCACTGAGCATTATCTGGCAGAGATGCTGGGTTAGCAGAAGGGGAGGGTACTGAAAGGGCTCCATTTATTTGGATGTGCTTTGTGTAGGCAGAACCAGTATAGTATATGGTCAGTGAATTATATCCTTTCAACCAGCAGTTTGCTTCTTAATGGAGTTGTCCCTACTCTGCACTACTCAGTATCCCTAAAAATAGAATTGAAAAATTCCTTCTGAGGGAGACATTTCAGAACTTGAACCTGTTCTCTAGTAGCCTAATAACAACTTTGGTGATAGTCTTATCTCCACCAAAAGATTTATTTACCATCCTCTGGGACTACATTGAAAACTGGATTCCTAACTTCTTGCTTGAAACACCACCAAAAAGTTTCTGTTTAGCACCCCAGAGATAAAGGAAAGCACCCACTACATCAATCATTCTGGCTCACCCATCACTATATGTCCAAGCTGTGGATCATTCAGCTCACACACTGGCAAAATACAAATCGCCTGCCAAGGAACAGCCTTCTCCTTCATTTAAACAATTTGTGTGAGTTTAATATGATGATGAAAATTTCAATAACATCTCATCCTTTTCAATGCCTATTGAGGTAAAATGGTGAAATAGGTAATGTGCTGAACTCAGAGTTAGAAAGACTTCAGATTTAAACCTATTTGTGATGCCTACAAGATGTATGAGCAAGGGTAAGTAATTTATTCTCTTTGAGCCTGTTTCTTCATTTGTAAAATGGAAAGAGCAATATCTTTAGTACCTGTGTTACATAAGGACACTCTGAAAGGTCACCATGGTGTCCTTGTTGGCAAATTCCTTTCTCGGAATTTCATCCTCTTTATCATTTCATGCAACATTTGGCAGTTGCCAATCTCCTTCTTACTGAGATTTTCTTTGGATTCAATACTATTACACTCTCCTGATTCTCCCTTTTTTTTAGCTTTTCTTCCTTAGGAGTAATTCAAGTCTGATACTAGACTCTTTACTGACTTCTCATCCTCATGGGTTTTTCTCAAGTCTCTGTCTTCTCTCATGCTGCATTTCCATGTCTAAACCCTCTCTTTTGCAGTGTTCACATTCTTCTCTGGTTTCCAGAGGCATCCCTAATCGATCAATTCACTAGCATTTATTAAAATCCTACACTGTGGCACTGGGTTAGGTCTTAGGGGTACAAAGACAAAAATCAAGCAATCCCTATGCTCATGGACCTTACATTTCATTGGGGAAAACATCTATATTTACATAACTATATGCAAAATGAATTTAAGGTAACTGGAGAGAAAGAGAATATCATAAGTTATAGGACACTTGACTTGAGCTTTGCAGGAAGCTGGGATGCTAAGTGGTGAAAGTGAAGAGGGAGGGTATGCCAAGAAGAGGGGACCAAAGTACAAGGTTGGGAGGGATATGGGATGTTGTGTGTGAAGGACAGAAGGAAGGCCAACAGATTGTGCAGAGGACAATGATGTGTAGCAAGTCTAGACAGGTATATTGGAAGGAGGTTGTAAAGGACTTTAAAAATTAAACAAGAGTTTCTATTTGATCCAAGTCAAAATTTCAGGAATCAATGGAGCTTCTTTTGGATGAAAGTAAAAATTCTACTTGTAAGTCTATATTTCTAGCCCTGACAGAACTGTTACTTGATTGACTTCATGGGATCCCAGATGTAGGACAAAGATAGGGGTAGGAACTGGGCCTATGATGTGACTGGTAGAGAGGTCTCCGTGGTGAGGAAACTCCTTCTGCCAATGCAGCTTGGCACATTCACTTCAATTTATTATCTTAAAACAGTAGCCTAGACCAGAGATGTCGAGTGCACCTGTGGGAGGATGCAGCCCACAATACTCACCATTTAGCAGGAATTAGCCTCAAATGTGATTAGAAAATATTTATCAAAATAAATAAAAATATAATAGAACATAGATAATGTTAATGCATAGTTTTCTAAGTCAATATATGGCGGCAGGGATTCTTATGTACAGGTCAGTGGTTTCATGTCACTCTGCGTTTGACACCGCTGATCTAGAGCACTGATAAGTGACCTGACCAGGGTCATACAGCTATATATATGTCACTCCTCTAGCCAACACCATGCTGCTTCTCATCCCAATTTCAACACGTCCCGAAGAGTAGCTTTTCCTCTGAAACAGACTCCGACTTCTGACTTTCCTGTATCTATTGAGGGCAACACTTTTCTAGTCACCAGGTTCATAATCTCAAATTCATCCTTTATTCCTCCCACATCTAATTATTTGCCCAAATCTGTACATTCAGCCTCCATTACAGTTCTCACATGTGCCTGCTCACTTCCCATCCGCTCACCACCCTAGTTCATATCTTCATCACTCTTTGCCGTGAGTACTGCAGTGCCCTCATACCTGACTTCTTTGCCTCCAGTCTTTTCCTTCTCCCCTGTCAGTAGGGTAGCTAGGTGGCACAATGGATAGAGTGCCAGGTCTGGAGTCAAAAAGACTTAGCTTCATGAGTTCAAATCTGGCCTCGGACACTTACCAGCTGTGTGACCCTGGACAAGTCACTTAACCCTGTTTGCCTCAGTTTCTGATCTATAAAATGAACTGGACAAGGAAATAACAAACCACTCCAAGAACTTTGCCAAAAGAAATATAACCTAAACCAAAATGGGTTCATGGAGAGTTGAACAACACTTGCCAATAACTTTGTGTTTACTTCATGTTTGTATCTTGTATTTACTTCTCTTTGTATGCATGTTACCTACTTCCTTCTCTTCCCCTGCCTCCTCTGCTTAGTTGAATGTAGGTATCTTGAAGGCAGGAACTAATTTCAGTTTTTCCTTTTTAATGCTAGTACCCAGCACAATGCTTAGAACACGTTGAATGCTCAATGCTTGTTTGCTGTATTGAAGTGAATCAAATTGAAACAATCATTTGCCTGTACTCTAGGCCTCTGTTATTTCTGGCTTTTCTCTAACGTGATATGTTTCTGTATTCATAATCTGTGATCTGTCCTTGCTTGGAATCATTCCCTCTGTATACTCTATGATCTAGAATCACCATCTTCTTGTCGTTCCTTGCATGTAGCCCAACGTTTCCCTATTCCGTGTCTTTTCCTGTGCCTTTTCCTAAGCCTTCCTCTCTTTTATCACCTCATCACTGATCTGACTTCCTTTAAGTCTCATCTTATGGAAAAGCTCTTTCTCAGCCACCCTCAATTCCAGTGCTTTTCCTCTGAACTCACTTCCACTTAACCCTGCATATGTTTCACACATACTTATTGCATGTCCCTTCCCCCATGAGACTGTTAGCTCCCAGAAAGCAGAGACTTTTTTTTGCCTCTCTGTATCCCCAGCACAGTGTCTGGCATCTAATATCCATTTAATAAATGCTTGCTGATTTGACTTGTGTCTGGCATATAACCTTCATTTGATAAATGCTTACTGAATTAACTTTTAGTTGACTTAACATACTTTTTGTTTTTCTATCTAAATTTCTGGGTGAATTCCATGAGCACTAAAATCAGGAACTTCCAGCATTGCACATTTTTTCTCTCTTCATTAAAACTTTCCCTTTGTGTCTTCAGAATTTCATTCTTGGCTATTTCCCAATCCTCCTAGGCTAACCACTTCAGTAGAATTTTAGTCTATGGTATAAACTTTGTCCTTTCTCATCAGCCTTCATAGCCTTCTCTCTCCAAGTCTAGGGAGAATATTTGTTTGTATTTCACTTTGCCTACTTTATTTAGCACAAACTTTAATTTGAGACAAATACTCAAATTAAAGGCTAACAGTGTCTTATCTGTCTGTAAAGAGATAACTGTATAACTGCTTCAAGTTGTACATATGGCGCTCAAGAAAAACCATCTCCTTAGGGTAGAAACTCAGGTTAACTAATCCAACCCTCATAAATAAAAGCAGCCATCATGGGTATGTTTACTAACGTAGACTGATAGAAATAATTTTGTCCACTACCTATACAAACTTATAGTTAAATTATGTGATAGTAAGTTCCTAGCATATTCCAATCACGTACTTATATATAAATATATAGAAAAGTTCAAATCTTACAACTTTCAGGAAATGGATGAATAGAAGGAATCATGGGCATGAATCTTATAAATATAATTTTAACATGATGCCATCATGTGGCTTCTCAAGACTACCATAATCATGTAGTACTTTACAATGATAACATCAGTGGCATGCCCTGAACTTAAGTCTTTTGCATCCAAGGCCAGTGTTGACTGTCAAGTGAGCCAAAAGTTGCATAGCAGTTATAGTGGGAGAAAAATTCAAAGGCCCTGCCCATAAAGGTTATTCTTACAAGGTGCTGAATCTTTCCTCAAGCTTTAATTGGCTCAGGGGCCTAAGGTCTGGGTCAATGGCATAACTTCCTGGTTGCCTGACTACAAACAAACAGCTAGGAGTTCAGGCTCTAGACAATAGATAAGCACTAAGAACAACCTGAGCACAAAACAACTGTCTTTGTCTGAATCAAGGTTATATCCTCTATGAATCTTTTTCATGCTTTAAATGTTCTTCTCCTGGTTTGGTGAAGCTCCTTTTGTTAACATAGGAGATGGCCTTTGTGTATCTCATTTCATTCCAATGTCAAATCTGAGTTATCATACCAGGCTAATCCAGATCTGAATTACTACAGTAGTGTAAAGCCATGCACAGCTTTCCAGAAGATGGCTGCTGTGAACAGCTTTCAAGGTTCTGATTACATAGTATAGTGAACACTATTTGATAACAAATCAAAGCAAAACATTCATAGAAAATCAAAGTACAGCATTCACAATGCTACAACTTATCACAGAACATAAAAATACATCATTCACAATAACTTATCACTGAAATGGCTGCATAGTTTTCACCACAGTGGTCATGTAGTTTTGAACAAAGCACAATCATTTAGTCAATCAATTACTTAGTGACTCAATCATTCAATCAGCTCAGTCATTCAATCATCCTTAAGGAGGCTTACCTCCTTAAGGGTCACAAAATACAAAAGTCAAAGTGCTATACTCATGAGGCACACTAAGTTACCAATCAGTCACTATTCAGTCATTATTCTATTCAATCATCAGAAAATATACAGGCCATCCACCCCTTGGTCACAAGTAAATCACAATCTTCTCAGTCAGTACACAGTATCCAAGTAAAGTCTTCTTTCAGATTGACTCAGGGTAGGCTCTCACATTCCCTGGATCTCATTCTGTGGTCACAGCTCCTTCCTGGATTCACCAGACTCTCACCTGGATTCAGAGCAGGCAGCTCCCACCTCTTTGCCCAGCTCTCCATGCTGTTCCTGTTCTATGCTGAAGCTCACAGCGTCCAGTCCACTTTAAATCCTGCAGTCTCTGTTCCTTGAAAGTCAAGGCATAACAAAGCCACAAACAGACTAAGTACAGATACCACAGTCATGCTTCCTCTGGCAGCTCTGGCTGGCCCTTGGGAACTTCAGCAGCTTCAGCAGCAGCTCAGCAGCTTCTCAGCAGCTCTTCACCAGCTTCAGCTGGCCCTCAGAAGAAGCTCACCATCACAAGTTCCCAGGAAAATCGGACTTGCCCAGCTAGTGTTCTTTCTTATATAAAGTATTACTCCTCCCTATTCAACCCCTTCCTGTCACATCCAGCAAGAGGTGTTCATACCTTCTGTTTCTTTAACAGAGGCTTAATTTGAAACTGGGTGCTAAGTACCTCTTAGCTTAGCAATACAAAAAGATCTTCAAATTTCATTACTATTACAAGTAGAAAAACAATATGTTCATCACCTGATTTTTTTATTAAAATTATGCTAAGAAATTATAGGAAAATTTTCAACTAATAGGTTGGTATTGACTTCTGAATGTGTGTAAAATATTAGGCATTGTTGGGGAAACCATTAAAAATAAGACTTTTGCCCAAAAATAATAGACCACAAAACCAGGAGATGTGGGTATGAATTCTGCCACCATTTTATATATACCTTTGGGCAAGTTCATTCTTCTAGCATGGTTGGATTAGATGGTCTTTAATGTCCCTCCTATCTCTAAAATACTGATTCTTTGATTTTAAAATATACTTTATACCCATGAAAAAACAAAGCAGCAATTACAATGTGACATCTCAACAAGAGCAAAACAATACCCTTGCATTGACTACAGTTGATATACAATGCAAAAGAAAAGTTGCAGTTATCCCTCATCTCTATCAGAAGAAGAAAAGTAATTAAATGGAATTCCTCATAGCAAGTCATTAGCTAATCAGCATGCCTATCTGTTATGTTTGTCTACTCTCCAGTACTCACACGTAGCTCCCAGCTGTTCCAGGGATCCCTTGAGTACACTTAAGAACCTTCCCTTCCAAATGTTGTTGAGGAAAGCTTTTGATTTGCTAGAGCTCACTTGGGGATTTTATTCATTTGACAAAGTGACTAAAACAGCCACAGAAGTATTTGTTCTATAAACCATATTAAAAAATAAAGTCACAGAGGAACAAATTCACTCAATCTGAAGATGAGTGTCTAGTCAAATTCTTAGACTTAAGGATGAGATGGACCACACCATTATTTCATGGGAGATCCTTAAAGGTAGCTGAGTGCCAAAGTGTTTTCACAGGGCCAGTGATACATTTATTGCATTGTCTGTGTTTTCTGTCAAAGCAATAACCCAGAAAATTGGGTCCTTTCTGCTTCTTTAGCTTTGTATATAAATCCTGACACAGTATTGCTGGAAAACGACCAAGTATGCTACCATTTACATATTGCAAGTAATATAAATCTAATCCTTTGCTCTTTTTTTTTGGCCTTCCTGATTCTCATTCACATATGTAACTGAGGCAGACCTCTGGACAGAGTCATTATATAGCAGCAAATATATCTTTCCAAAAGGAAAAGGAGCAGGAAGGGGAACAGTAGGTCAGGGACCTGAATACCCGCTTTGGATCTGGCCAGGCAAATTGCACAGTGCCAAGTCATGAATCATAAATGATGGATGCAACTTGTGGACAGCAAGGCTGGGAATGTGCTAGATGTTCAGTGGGCACACATTTGAAAGCCACCACAGCACCATGAACCCCAATACCTAATTATAGATGTATGCTGGGGGCAGGAAGAGGTTTCTACTTGGGCAGAGTAGGCAGTCTTCCATGTGGTGTGACTTGTTAATGCTGTCCTTAGTTGTTCCTGCTCTCACTCTCCTGAAAGTACTTGCCTTTTGTATACTATCAGTCAGTTAGGTGACAAGCATCGAAGTGCTTACCTTACTTTCAAAGCACTGTGCTGATGTTTAAAAAAAAACAATGTAGTCCCCACCATCAAGGATCTCTTACTCTAATGGAGAAAACAACACACACACACACACACACACACACAAACATTCTAATGATAGTTATCATTTATAAAGCACCTACTATGTGCAAGGCACCATGCAAAATACTTTACAAATATTACCTCTTTTGACCCTCACCACAACACTTGGAGGTAGGTGCTATTATTTATCCCCAATCTACAGCCGAGGAAACAAGCAAACAGGTTAAATGATTTGCCTGAAGCTGCCATAGCTATTAAGTATCTGAGTCTGGATTTGAACTCAGATCTTTCTCACTCCAGGTTCAGCACTTTATCCGCTGCACCACCTGGCTGCTGACAATGGCTCTTTTATATAGCTGAATAACTATGTACACTGACGGTAATTACGGAATACTTGGGAGGTAATTAATAGTGGAATGCACCAGGAGCAGGAGAGACAGACACAAAGACAGAGAGACAGAGAGACATAGAGAGACAGAGATAGCAAGACAGAGTGACAGAGACAGAGAGAGATTAGGAAAATCCTCTTGCAGAAGGTGGGATTTGAGCTGAGTCTTGCTAGAGGCAGAGAATCCAGGAGGTGGAGATAAGGAAGGAGAGCATTCTAAGTATGGGAGATAGTCATTGAAAAGGCAGGGGATCATGAATTGGAGTGCTGTGTTCAGCAAAGAGTCTGGATTGTAAAGTACCTGGAGGTAAATGAAGCATATATATACATATATATATATATATACTTATATATAAGTATATGTATATGTGTGTGAGTGTGTGTGTATATGTGTTAGAAAAGTTAGAAGGGGCCAACTTTCAAAGGACTTTAAATATCAGAGGATTTTGTACCTAATTCTGGAAGTAATAGGGAGCCACAAGAGTGTGTTGACAAGTGTGTTGATATATTCAGATCTGACCTTTAGGAAATTCACTTTGGCAGCTGGGTATAAGATGGTGTGCCACTCCTTATGGGACAACCTCCTGATCTGCACTGGTAGGTCTAGTCTCCCAGGAGACAACTATATCAAGTCAAAATATTTTGCGAGTTCATGCTCATAAAACTATGGTTCATAATCAAAGGGTACAATTAGCTGAACTCCTCTGGGCACCAGTAGCCTGTTCCTCCTAATCTGATTCTAAGAAGAGAATTATTTCCCCTTTCATTCTACTCTGGAAGGAATACAGGGAAAAAATGGAGAACAATTGTTCGATCTCCTTTTGATAACTAGAGATGAATGTTTTCCCAGAGCTTGCTTTTTTTTTTTTTTAATACTTACTGGTATGGGCATAAGCTTACCATTTAGCAACAGTTTAGCTTCACTATAGTTCCATTATGATATTTAGGAACCTTCTAAAGGAGTAAATAAGTATTATTTGGGTTTTTTTGTGGGTTTTTCAACATTTTTAATAAGGTAAAAATAGACCAAAGTGTCATGTCCTTTTGTAATGGTAATGGAAATTTGAAGCTCTTCCCTGCTTTGAAGATTTTCCCTGCCCTGATTGGCTAAATGTAACCATATGGAGCCTGTGGTGGGAGGAGTTTGCTGAATGGGGGAGCAGAGCGAACAGGAAGCTGGGAGTCAGAGCAGTTAGATGGTGGGAGAGAGAGGATGCTCAGGCAAGGAGACAGCTAGGCTTGTGAGTGTTGGTTTGTGGGAAGGCTAAAGGATGATGTCACTCTCTACTGCATTGTGGTGTATTAACTTCTATGTTGCTATGATGGATTCGGCTTCCTGGTGTTGGGCCTTGGTTTTCTGGTATCTGAAGTGGTATCTGGTGTGTTTTGCTTCTATTTTCTATATGGAGTATCTGTTATATTTTGTGATTGAGAACTATGCTGGAATATTTACAGTCACTGTGGGCACTGTGAATACTGCATTGGCACTACACTTTTGCAAGCTGTAAGTTCAGTCTCTCAAAGTCTGAAAAAGTGAAAAAAAAATGTTAACATCCAAGGTCTTTGCTACCTATCCATTATAACCTATCATTTCATCAAGAGGGTTGCTGTTGCTGTTTAGCCATTTTTAGTTGTGTCTGAAACTCAGTGGCCCCATTTGGGTTTTCTTGGCAAAGATACTGGAGTTATTAGAGTGGTTTACTGTTTCCTTCTGAAGCTCATTTTACAGATGAGTAAACTGAGTCAAACAGGGTTAAGTGACTTTCCCAGGGTCACGTAGCTAGTTAGTGTCTGAGGTCAGACTTGAACTCAGGAAGATGAGTCTTTCTAACTCCAGGACTAGCACTCTGTCCAATGCACCATTAACTGCCCCCATCAAGTGGGCTAAATTTATACCCTAATTAATATGTGTTGGGGTATATATTCATTTGCATATCACCAGTACAATGTCAATGCCTTGAGGACAGGAACCATTTAGCTTCCTTTGTACATAGCAGGCATTAAGCAAATATGTGTTAAGTTGAATTGAATTTACAGGATGCTAGGATGGTACCCTCTGGGCCCAAATATCTCTTTCACCAAGGTCAAAGAAGGCCTGGAATTGTAGCAATGGACATAAATAGAATCATAGAATTTTAAGGATAAAAAGGACCTTAGCAATCATCCAATCCAACCCCTGTACTTCACTGAGAAGGAAAGTCAATGATGCCCAGAGGTCAGGTCCAATGTCAAAAACAAGAAAGCAGCAGATTCAAGAATGGAACCATAGTTCTAAGATTCCAAATTCACTCCTCTTTCCACTACTGCCTACTCTCTGCTGTCTAGCCCTTTCTTGCTCTTCTGTGTTGCTAAGTTATATGATTCTGTGACTCTGGGTCATTTGGATAAGCAGAGACTCAATGTTTTACAGCATTTGGAATGCATATTGTAATGGGACTCTGAAGCTCTTTCCTGCCCCTAGCCCCTTTGCTTAAGTGGCTCCGAGAATGTTCATGTGGAGCCTGTGGCAAGAAGCTTGTTTTTTTGGGAGGAATGGCCACACTTTCTTGCTTTGTAATTGGACAGTGGATCAAGAGGGCTGACCCAGGAGAGGCCTATATATACACCCTGATGTGAGGCTTTGCTTTGGGGCTTACTTTGAGAAGAGTTGTGTGATTTGACAAGATGAGACTCTGGGAAGCCGTTGAGCCCCTCTACTTTGAAAAACCCAGATGTTGGTGCTTCTCTCACTGGTAATTTGAATAGGTAATAGATGTGTTGGTCAGATGGTTGGAAGATGTTTCTTGGTCTGTTTGTAACTTGTGTTTGTAACCTGTGCTTGTAACTTGGGTTTGTATTCTCTGGAGTTCAGGGTGGACTTTTCACCTTGAACTAGGTAAATGATATATTTGTTTGATTAAAGTAAAATTGTTAACCCGTTTTGAGTTGGTTTCCTTTAGAAAAGCAGATCTAAGAGCCTGTGCTAGCAGCTGCCCTGGGTATGCTAGGATGCTTGCTGATACACATATGACATTTCAAATTTTATTTGAAAATAGTATTTTATCACATCAGCATACATACAATACCCATTTAATTTTACAACTTGAATTCACATGATTAGGGCTTGTTTTTTCCTTGAAAATATTAGCCAATGGCATCTGTACAGATGTATATGGAAAGCCACAATAACATAACCTAGGCTTGCAGCTCTTCACACACCGCTAGTCTTTGAGAGTCATTTATTCTGTCCCAACACCAAGGTCAGAGAATTCTTATTTTATAGATTCAAGAGTTGGAAGAGAGTTAGAGAGCCAAGATTACAGAGTAAAAACCATGGGCTCTGGCTCCCACCACTTCTAATACATGTAAAAAAATGACTCTAAACCAGTGGTTCTCAACCTGTAGGTCACGACCCCTTTGGGGGTCAAACAACCCTTTCACAGGGGTACCAGGGGTCACTTAACACCATCAGAAATAGGTACAGTGCTCCTCTATTGGTCTCCAGGAGGGTTGGGTCACATGCAGACACGCCCACATACAAGTATTAAAGGGTCGTGGCATTAGGAATCACTGATCTAAACAAATTTTAGAGCTACAGAACCCACAAAGTGACAGAGAGAAACAAATCTCCCACTGAAGGCAGCCTGTCAGGCTGAGAGAAAGGGTCTACAGCACCAGGCTAGGAGCAAGCAGAGTCCTGCATTAGCTGCCTAGTTCCAGCCCCAGGGTGGCCTGGACCAGCTGTGGCCAGAGCAGACTTCAGGAGAGTGAATCACTAGCAGCTGTGGCAGTTTCCAGACTTCTTAACCCATAAATACCAAAAAGAAAGCAAAAGGTCAGTGTGGAACTCTGTTGGAACCAGGTAGAGAAGAGCTCTGTCCAGCCCCTACCCCCAGCATGAGAAGTGGCAGAGGCATACCACATGGCTCCCTCCAGAGCTCCTGACCTATAGATTGCAGGGGAACCAAGCAACCATCCAGAGGGTAATCACTCTTCCTTTAACCTGTTTGGATCTGGATCCCGGTCTTGGGTGATAGCCCTGGGGTGTATGGCAAGTGTGCCAGAATTTGTGTGGGCTGCAGAGAGGGCACCCTCCTAATAGCTCCAGCAACTGTGAAAATCCAAGCAATATGGGACATGGCTCTCTGCAATTTGGAAGCAGAATTCTACAATAGCAAAGAGCTCAAAAGTCAAGTAATTGGCTGACAAGATGAGAAAACACAGAAAGCACAAACAGATGATAGAATGCTTTTGGGGGGATAAAAAGAATCAAAGCATGGAGTGGGAGAAAGACAAAAAAGTCAGAATTCCTACATCAAAAGCTTCTAATAAAAATACAAACTGGTTACAGGCCATGGAGAAGCTCAAAAAGGATTTTGAAAATCAAGTAAGAGAAGTGGAGGAAAAATTTGGAAGAGAAATGAGAATGATGCAAGAAAATCATGAAAAGTGAGTCAACGGCCTGCTAAAGGAGACCCCAAAAAATACTGAAAAAAACAACACCTTAAAAATAGACTAACCCAAATTGCAAATGAGGCCCAAAAAGCCAATGAGGAGAAGAATGCCTTAAAAAGCCAAATTTGCCAGATGGAAAAGGAATTTCAAAAACTCACTGAATAGAATGATTCCTGCAAAATTAGGTTGGAGCAAATGGAAGCTAATGACTTTATGAGAAATCAAAATACTATAAAACAGATCCAAACAAATGGAAAAATAGAAGGCAATGTGAAACATCGCATTGGAAAAACCACTGACCTGGATAATAGATCCAGGAGAAATAACTTAAAAGTTATTGGACTACCTGAAAACCATGATTAAAAAAAAGAGCCTAGACACCGTCTTTCAAGAAATTATCGAGCAAAATTGTCCTGTTATTCTATAACCAGAGGGCAAAATAGAAATGGAAAGAATTCACCAATCACCTCTTGAAAAAGATCCCAAAAAGAAAACTCCTAGGAATATTACAATCAAATTCCAGAGTTCCCAGGTCAAGGAGAAAATACTGCAAGCTGTCAGAAAGAAACAATTGGAGTATTGCAGAAACATAATCAGGATAACACAAGATCTAGCAGCTACATTAAGGGATCAAAGGGCTTGGAATATGATATTCTGGAGGTCAAAGGAGCTAGGATTAAAACCAAGAATCGCCTATCCAGAAAAACTGAATACAATGTTTCAGGGGGAAATATGGTCATTCAATGAAACAGAGGATTTTCAAGCATTCTTGATGAAAAAACCACAGCTGAACAGAAAATTTTACTTTCAAATACAAGAAGCAAGATAAGTATGAGAAGGTAAACAGGAAAAAGAAATAAGGAACTCATTAAAGTTGAACTATCTACATTCCTACATGGAAAAACAATAATTGTAACTCATAAGACTTTTATCAGTATGAAGATAGTTGAAGAGAATATGTGTGTGTGTGTGTGTGTGTGTGTATGCATGGGGAGTCTGTATGTGTGTATAAATATATATGTGAATGTGTGCATATGTATGTTCATGTATACATAGACAGAGGACATAGGATCAGTTCAATATAAAGGAATGATACCTAAAAATAAAATTAGGAGGTGAGAGAGGAATATATTGGGAG
>CM053594.1:216862201-216894306 GCA_028646575.1 Pseudocheirus occidentalis
AACCAAGAAAATAAATTAAGATTTAAAAAAAAAAGGACAGGAAGGTCAATAGGGTTTTGATGAACCATGGATAGATGGTGGTGGGAAGGCTAAATAAGAGTTTCCAAAGGGGTTTAAAATTAAAATGTGGAGTAGGAAACAGGCAGAATTGTAATGGTCAAATGTGGAAGATGCTGGTACCAGGAGTTACAGGGCTAGAGTTGATGGGGAAGAAATTTATTAGTTGAGGGAATATGGGGCAAAAGGATGGGAGAGTCAGAAATAATTCCTAATTTTGTCATCAGATGAGTAGTTGCCAACAGAGTTATTCAATCAATTCTATCTTCTAAAGTGCTCCTAAGGCTAAATCTGCCCCACAGGGACTATGTTGTCCAGACCTTGAAGGGAACTTTTTGAATCCGAGTTAGGTGACTGTGGAATGTCCTCTGGATGAGGACACTGAGGTCGAGAGCATTGCTGAAGGCTAAGGCCACAGGTCAGATGGGTCTAAGACACTAAATCAATCTTCAGCATATTGTTCAAAGAGTAGTAGAACACATTTTTTAGACATGGTCAATATGATCAATATGCTCATTTGTTGTTTTGTTTGACTATATTTATTAGAAGGCTTTTGTTTTTCTTTTCTTTCTCTAGGAGATTGGAGGAGGTAGAAATTATAAAAAGTAAATGTTTGATAATTGGAAAAAAATTAGTAGTGGAATGTTTTCCAGGCTGTATACTTTAGGGTTCCTGACATTGAAAGTTATGTCTAACAAACAAACAAACAAACAAACAGACAACAAAACATTTACAATTTGGATGAGTTTGTATAGCTGTTTATTTTGTTATCTCAATTTTTAAAATTACAGAAAAAAGTTACATACTATTCACATTATAATGAATAAAGCAAGTATAAATCACTAGCACAGTTACTGGCACATAGTAGGCGTTTAAGAAATGTGGCTTAATTGAGTTTATGAATGTTAAGTTTCTTGAAGAGGAGCATCCAGTTTCACCCCATGCCCTAAATGTTTCTGTGCAGTGCTATGACATGTTAGTTGATAGACTCGGTAACAATATAAAAGTTTTTTCAAGTAACAAAATTGACTACTTGAGAATAGCAGAAGACTTTGCAAAGGTAGAGATTTTTCTAGTAGGAGTCTGTAAAGATTAATAGTCCATAAATTTAGTTGTAAATGATTATGTTGAATGTATTGTGTTAATTTCATCTTTGTGTCAATTACATACCACACACTAAGGTTAAAATGCATCTTTCAATTTTATTTTTTAATCTGTTTTGCCAAATTAACCATGAACCTTGTATACTACTTGGTAACAACAGAAAACTGACTTGTGTTTGAAGTGACCTTAGAGGCAATCTTGTTTCTTTTTACATCTGAGAAAGGACATCACGCAGAAGAGGCAATGATCTTGGAGATTTAGGAAATTGAACCCTCAATGTTGGTGCCCAGAACATGCTTTGCTAAACACTCTTAGAACAACCCGCATGGAAGACACCCCTGGATCATCACAATCCAGGTAAATCTAGTAAGGAAGGGGGTCAATCATCAAGTCCCAAGATGGTGTCAGCTGATCCTGGAGAAAATAAGAGCCTGCTGGTGCCTTGGGGGCAAATAATAGCAATGATGATGATGACAACCACAATGTGATTTGTTATTATTATACTATGGGGATATAGCATATGAACATGAACATGACCAGTGTACTATGGGTCAGGCACTATGGTAAGCGCTTTATAATCATTGTGTCATTTGATTATCACAACAACATTGAGAGGTAGGTGCTAAGAATATCCCCATTTTACAGGTGAGGAAACTGAAGCAGACAGGTTTAATGACTTGCCCAGGATCACACAACTATTATCTGAGTTCATATTTGAATTCAGGTTTTACTGATTCCAGGTCTGGCTTTCTATCTACTGAAATGCTTTAGAAATAACCCTTTGGAGGTGGCTAGATGATGCAGTGAATAGAGCACTGGCCCTGGAGTCAGGAGGACATGAGTTCAAGTCCAGCCTCAGACACTTGACATACTAGCCATGTGACTTTGGCCAAGTCACTTGACCCCAATTTCCCTCCCCCCAAAAAAAGAAAGAAAAGAAAGAAATATCCCTTTGGCAGGTATGTGGAAGATGGATTGGAGTAGGAATGAAATGGAAGAAGGGAAAGCAGGTAAGAGATGAGGGCAGTGGACCACATGAGAGGTGATGAGGTAAGGAGCAGTGATACAGCAGTGGGGGAGCATCTGGACCAGAAATCTGCGAGATTCAAGTTCATATTCAGCCATGTGGCCATTGAGCTCTGTGTGACTTGGCTGACCTTGGCCTCTGTTTCTTCAGTATAAAATGAAATAATAGCAGCAAACATTTACCTCCTAGAGTTGTTATAAAAATGACGTGAGATATCATTTGTGAAGTGTTAAAGCATTACTTAATTTCTTATTATTATTAAGAAATAGCTTGTTGGTGTAGAATATCAAGGCTTTGACCTGGAGTCAGGAAGATTTCAGTTCAAATCTGACTTCAGAGACTTATTATCAGTGTAACCCTCAGAAACCTTAAGAATAAATTCTGATGATACACTAACACAACTGAATCTAATGAAGATGCCAAAGAGGATCTCTCTAAGATGTCTGCCTCAGTTTCCTCATTTGTAAGACAGGGATAATAATAGCACCTACCTGCGAGGATTATTGTGTAAAGAAAAGGAGAAAGCATTTGTAAAGCACTTTCCAAATTTTAAAGGACTTTATAATTGCTATTTAGTTATTAAACTAGGGTAGTGGCCATTATGAGCTAAGATGAGTGAATATATGTGAGAAGTACCATGGAGTGAAAATTGTCAAGACTTGGTTGGGGTGGCTAGGTGGTGCAGTGAACAGAGCATCGGCCCTGAAGTCAGGAGGACTTGAGTTCAAATCTGACCTCAGATACTTAACACTTCCTAGCCATGTGACCCTGGGCAAGTCACTTAACCCCAATTGCCCTACCCTCCCCCCTCCAAAAAGAAAAAAAAAGACTTGGCAAATGATTAAATATAGAAGTTAAGATATTGTGGCAATCCTACAATAACTCCAATATTACAAAATATGGGAAGACTAAACCTTAGGAAAAGAAATTATAAAGAGAAGTGAAGCACAGAGAATAGACTGCTGGGTCTGGAATCAGGAAGACTTGTCTTCCTGAGTTAAAATCTGGCCTCAAACACTTCCTGATTATGTGACCTTGGGTAAGCCACTTAACCCTATTTGCCTCAGTTCCCTCATCTGTAAAATGAGCTGGAGAAGGAAATAACAAACTATTCCAGTATCTTTACCAAGAAAACCCCAAATGGGGTCACAAAGAGCTGGACACAACTGAAATGGCTGAACAACAAAAAATAGAGTTGGGTTTGTCAGAAAAAACACTAAGTTCTAAAAACACAAAGTCTGGTACATACCAAGTTTTAGATGTGAATAGAGTTTAACCTAGTTCAGTATTTTGCCATTTAGTTAAGCACGCATCTTGGTAACAATATTCATTTTACTGGTGAAATGAAAACCTATATAAGTCCTTCCAGGGATACTCTCCCAACAGCAACTAGCCCTGACAGGTTGGGTACCGTGATCATAGTTGATGACTCTTCCCTTTAAGACTCCAGAGATAACTTTCAGGGGCTGGAGCTTCTAGCGCTATTGTTTGAGAGCTCCCACTCAGTGTGCTTCCTACTACTGATCAAACTAGCTACATCATGTAACTCTTTTACAAAAGAACGTTTACTGAGGAGAGAATGTCAAGCAGCATCTTGTATCTCTGCCAAGAAAACCTCAAATGGGGTCCGACAGGATTGAAAAGAAATGGCTGAATAACAACAGAAAATAACAAGAATATGTAATTGCAAGCCAATTAACCCTCAAATCAAACAAATTGGTGACGCCCTCTTCCCCTGCACATATGAGGTCTTTAAGGTTCAGGGATTTAAACTTAGAAAGCACTTGCGTGCCCAAAGCCTAAACTCATAGATCCGCCTTATAGAAAAGTGTTACCAACTGGTTGATAACTGATCATTCTGAACCCTTCTCCCCTCAATGCCCTCTGATAAAGGTATAGAATTATGGCTCCTCAAGACATTCCTGAGCCTAGAATACCTAAAACATGATTGATTCAATGTTGGACAAAATAATTCCCATGTGGCATCACCTAATTTCATTTAAAAATCAAAGCACTTCAATCCTCCCAAATTGACTAAGGACATTTTTCTACCTTGTTTAAACTGCTGGTTGGTTGATTCAACAGAGTAGCCAGACTGTCTGTGTTTTTATTAATTAGGGTGGGCATAGAGATCCCTACCTTTACATGTATAAAAGTTAAACGAACCTTTAGACCAAGAGATCCTATTTTCCTGATCTACTAACAGGGGTGGGGAACCTGCAGCCTCAAGGTCACATGTGACCCTCCAGGTCCTCAGAGGTCACCCTTTGACTGAATCCAAACTTCCCAGAACAAATCCCATTGGTTCTGGAAACCAAAAGGATTGGTTCTGTAAAATTTGGGCTCAACCAAAAGGCTGCACCTGAGGACCTAGAGGGCCACATGTGGCCTTGAGGTGGCAGGTTCCCTACCCCTCTAGGGGTATATGCCCATTACTGAGCATTTAACCCTAGGAAGTCAAAGAGGGAAGACAATATCGAAAGAATCATGGCAGCATTTTTTTGTGGTAGCAAAGACCTGGAAACAAAGTAAGGATCTGTTAAATGGGTAATGGTTAAACAAATTATGTTACGTGGATATAACGGAGTATTACTGTGTTATAAGAAATGGAAATGGATAATTCAGAAAAACATAGTAAGACTGGTATAGGGAGCTATAGCTACAGAATATTGCACATATTGTCAGATGTATTTTATTTTTAATAAATGCTTTTGTTTTTATTTTTTAACAAACAAATCTTTGTTTCAAAAGAAGGCTCAATAGATACTGAATGGGAGTCAAGGGGTGGGATATGATCAGAAATGAATATGATATAAAATTTTTAAAAATCTATGCAAATGTTTTTAATGCCATTAAAAATTGTGTTATTGGAGATTGTTTGATGAACGTGACCAGAGGAGGAACTCATGAAGTATTTTATGTTCATACAGCACATAATTCCAAAGAATGAATTATTGTATCAAATATATTCATTTAAATTTAATTCAAAGAGTATTTTTTGTCTACTTAACATCCGAGTTACTGTGCTAGGTGCCCCAGATACAACCCAAAATGGCAAGTGATCCCTATGCTCAACAAGTTTATATCCTACTTAGAATTTGCTCCCTATCTTGGGTATCTTTAACAGAAAGGAAAAAAATGTTAATGAATATTACTGCAATTCATGTCTGAATTACTGTATTCAAAAGTACTTTATTTAACACAAATAAGTACATTGGAAAATTTGATTAATCATGGCCAGCTCAATGCAAAATTGAGAAACAGGCAAAATTTATCTGTGTCCATTCATATTATGCTCTGCCCTCATGGCCCAATAAAATAGGTCACTGATAAGTCATTTTTAGTGGTCAAGGCCTGTGATGTCATTGATACAAGGAAACCCAGGTATAAGTATGCTCCTTATACCAATTTCTACCAATGCAGATAAACAATTTTCCTGAAATGCATGTGAGAAAGTTTTCTGAAGACACTTAATAGGTTAAGTGACTTGCCCAAGGTACTAGAGTCAGTATGAGTCAGAAATAGACCTTGATTTCTTCCTGACTTTGAGTTCTGCTCTCTACCCTTTACGAAATACTTACTCTCAGCTCATTCATGCACAAATATAAATGGACAATATGACTTCAATTGTTCTTTCAACAAATATTTTTTGTTTGAATGCTTTCTATGAACAAAACATTGCTATAAATAGAGCATTGGTCCTGAAGTCAGAAGGATCTGAGTTCAAATCCATCCTCAGACATTTACTAGCTTAGTGACCCTGGACAAGTCACTTAACCCCTGAGGCTCTCCCCCTCCCAAACAATAATAACAATAACAACACTGTTGTACTGCATAAAAATGCCATGTCTTGTACTAGGGATATTTACATTTTATTAGGCAGCAAAGGAAGACAATTGCATCAAGTCAAGCTTCAATGATCTGTGGGAGAGAGGTACTTGTCGGATATGATATTGCTTTGACTCAAAGTACATAGGTAGTTGCCTGTTCCACTTGTCAGGAAGGTCCAGTAACTTATATAAATCCACTGAATTTCAAACTAAGATCTTTAGATAATATAAAAATAACTAAAATTTCAAATGCATGGATAATATTGTAGGCTTGTCATTAAAAAAAAACAAAAACCTTTCCATTCCATTCTCCCTCCCTGATAATGACTGTCGTATATGTGGAGACAAATTTAACTTGTTAAAATCTAATTTTTGAGTAGCCTAAGGAGCTTTTCTCATTTGGAGCATTTTCTTTACTCCATTCATGTGGTGGTCTAGATGTCATTAAAATCCTTGCTTCCTATTATTTCACCCATAGGGGCTTAGGTAAAGCAGCTTCTTACATGTAAAAAGGAGCACCAAATTGGGTGATTTTGACATGGTATAACATGAAAGAACAAGGAGATGAAGCGTGGAAAAGGATGTTAATCTGCAGTTAGATCAAAATGGTTGTGCTTAATAAGAGAAAGAAAGGAAAGGACAGAAGGCAGAGTTGAGACAAGAAAGAGGTCATGGACTGGATGTGTTCTGTTCATGTTCGATCCTTTTAGCAGTTTGTCTGATTCTCCATGACCCTATTTTGGGTTTTCTTGGCAAAGATACTGGAATGATTTGCCATCTCCTTCTCTAATCTTATTTTGCATATAAGGAAATTGAGGCAAACAGGGTTAAGTGACTTGCCCAGGGTCACACACATAGTAAGTGTCTGAGGTCAAATTTGAACTCAGTTTTCCTGACTCCAGGCCCAGCACTCTATGCACTATGGCACCAGCCAGCTGTCCCTGAAGATGCCCTAGTTTTAGGTGAAGTGGTGCCTAGATCTCAAACATAGTGGCAGTTACACTGTTCTAGCCTCTAAGACACTCTCCTACCCCACCAATTTCAGATTCTAAATCTACTCATTCATCCCTTCCATTGTGTTTTCAGAAATATGTGCTCTGTGGGTAACAAACTTACTTCCATCCTAAATCTTTTCCTTTCTCACTCTCTTCATCTTATGATTCTCTCTGCGATCTGGCACCCTGCTGATGGTGCAGCTTCCCTGGACACACTTTCCAGGATTTGGAAACTTGATTCCACATTCACTCACTCATTTCCCTAACTCATTCTGTTTGAAGTGAGAAAGGCAAATACAGAGACAAATAGAAACACAGAGACAGAGAAAGAGAGACAGACACACACAGAAACTTGGAGAAACAGGGTGAAAGACAGAGAAAGAGAAGGAAAAGAAGGCAAAGACAAAGAGACAGAGAGAAGAAAGGAAAGGAAAAAGGAAGGAAGGAATAAAAGAAGGAAGAAAGGAAAGAGGTAAGGAATAGAAAGGGAGAAGGAGGAAGGGAAGAAAGGAAGGAAGAAGAGAACAAAAGAAAAGTGGAAGAACTTGTATAATTCCTGAAAGTAAATTACTCATTTATTCTTCTTGGAGCACCATTTTGACATTTCATAGTGCAAAAGGCATTTTTTTATCATAAATAAACTGATGTTTAAAAAAAATCTGTTTTTTAAATTGCAAATGCCATTTTTCAGTTTTTGTTCAGGGGCCAGAACTTTAAAAGAAAAAAAGTAACATAATATAAGGTGGTAGGAAGTCAAGGGCAAACACCCTGTACAAGTTTCTCCTCCAACTCAGACTTTTGCAGTTTGCTTCACAGTCATACCAGTGCCCTTCGAGACTGAATGTTTCAAAATGAGAGTTCTGAAATGAGTTCTTGGTGAAACATTCATAAAAGCAAAGAGGTCTGTGCTAAAAGGGGATTTCTGTTGCCTTGATATCTTTGAAACATCATTGCTTTGACTATACAAAAGGCTACTTCCACTGTCGCCAAATGGACATTTGCATTATTTCAATATTTCATAGAATGTTTACTTCCTATGCTGACATTTACCCTTAAAACTGCATGGAGGAGCTCCCTTCCCATTCCAACCTCCTCCTCTTTTCAGTAACACACTTTTCCTCTTAGTTATCACAACTTACAGCAGTCAATCACAATTTATTATTATCATTATTAATATTATCATTATTATTATTATTGCCAATCTTTTTAAGATCATCCATTTTGGATTGATATCAGCTACCATCAAATATAATCTAAAGGTCCCTCCTCCCTTTCAAAGGAAATATTGAGAAACCTAAGATGGAGTTTTGATTGAAATGTCTCCTCCACCACTTAAAGCCCCTACTCTGTCTCTGCTGGCTTCATAAAAGAAATATTTTATGGTGACTAAGACTCTCTTTTAGTTATTGTTACCCATAGAAGAGCAGCTTTATCTACCATTTTACCCAATGTGATTTATTAGAAATGAAACTTTTTGGATTAGGGAAAGGGTCACATAATGTTTTGGTCTAGAAATCATGCAAAAATCGCAGTGAAAGTGATATTTGAGAAATACATTGTCTTGTGTTACCCTCTGGAGGGTTAAAAAATGGAGGAGGAGGGAGAGAGATGGGTTAGCATGGTAGCATTTCATCTTTATGTTTTCATGTTTTAGTCCCTGTGTGAGATTTAGCACCTTCTGCATACACACAGACCCCACTCACCCCAATCACCATTTTATTTCTTCTTTTCTACATTTTATACTTAACTATACAGACTACACACACTACTTAAACATATCTCCCCTCCCTCTCTTAGTAGTCATTTGACAATTGCAAATGAAACTGGAACATAAACTGGCACAAAAAAATAAATCCTATTGTCACCTCAGCTCATTTATAACCTTTGCCTAAGGTTAACTTACTTTAATGAATGTCCTTTTCCTCCAGACTATTTCTCCCTTTGCATTAAGGCAAACATTAATTAGTTTTAATCTTGTTTGTTTTGAGTGGTTTTTCAGTTGTGCCTGACACTTTGTAACCCCATTTCGGATTTTCTTAGCAAAGATGCTAGAGAGGTTTGCCATTTCCTTCTCCAGATCATTTTACAAATGACGAAACTGAGGCAAAGGGGCCAAGTGACTTACTCAAGATCACACAGCTTGGAAGTATCTGAGGCCAATTTTGAACTCAAGAAGGTGAGTCTTCCTGACTCCAGGCCTGGCACTCTATCTACTGCGCCACCTAGCTGTCCCCCCAACATGAGAACCCCCCCTCCCAAATAAACCAGTTAGCACAAGTATTTTTTTTTTCTGGGAAACCTTATTTTTACCTATTCATGAGTGATTCACATCAGATCATTTAATAAATATGCCAAAAGCTGACTTAATTTAGAGTAAGAGGACCTGGGTTTAAATCCTGTTTCTCTCCATTAGTAACTATGTGAGTTTGGGCAAATCACGTGACCTCTCTAGATCTTGGTTTCCTCATTTGTAAAATAAAGAAGTGGGAGAAGGCTTCTATTTTAGCTTGAAATTTAAAACCTGTTCTAATGCCAGGAAAGTTATCCCATGCTTCAGTGTCTATAAAGATATTCTTATGTCCTCACTGACAAAATTCTAACAGTTTCTGAGCAGTAAGCCTTATGTGGAGAGTCCTAAATAATAAAGTGTTTCTAAGCAGTAAAAGACTACTTATTGCAAACTAAACTCCCCCCCCTCTCTATCTATCTCCCCCATTTTTTCACTTTTACCAAGAAAGCCATTCCTTTGGATTCATACTTACAGACTTTCCAGATAATAACTTTCAAATACTTGATGCAAAAAGGGAAAAAGGAAAGAAGTAATAAAAGAAGGAAGGAAATGTAGAGGGAGAGAAAGAGGAAGGAAAGAAAGGAAGAAGAGAACAAAGGAAAAGTAGAAGAACTTGAATAATTCCTGAAAGTAAATTACTCATTTATTTTTCTCAAATATTGTTACCTCCCTCCCAAGACAGTATAGAAAACAAAATGATAAATGAAAAGTAAAGGTGATATTTAAATATATTGAATTTTATGTCAGAGGTCCTTGGTTCAATTTTTCACTTGTTCTTTTGTTTTTTAACTGTCTAGACCTGAAAAATAGTCCCTTCTTTAATATGTCCCCCAAATGATTATTCAGCCATTGTTTGAAGACCTCTAGTGAAGGAGACCACCCACAATCCCCCAAGGCAGACCATTCCACTTTAGATAACTTAATTTGTTAAGACATATTGCTTTACTGAAGCAATCTATGTGCTACATGCTATTGCTCTTTTCCATGTTTGGTTTTGTTTCCTTTTTTCCATTGTCTACTCCATCGGTTACAACCCTTCTGTACAACCAGACTAATGTCCAATGTGAAAATATTTGCAGATTCTATACTACATGCCACCATGGGTGGGGTGGGGGAAGAGGGAAGGGAGGAAACTTGAAATTCAAGAGACTCTGGAACTGAATCTTGTAAACTAAAAGCAAATAAACAAATCAATTTAATTTTTAAAAGAGACTATTTAAAAAAAGGACATATTGCTTAGCATCAAGTCTAAAGTTGCTCTGCACCCTCCACCCATTGCTTCTTTTGTTGCCATTAGAAACCAATTACTCTCTTTCCTTTTCCATGGGATGTCTACTTGAAAACAGAGTTACTCCTCCTCTCCATGGTTCAGTTTTACCTGAAAAGAGTTGATTTCTGAGGTCTCTTCCGGCTCAAATTTCTACACTCTCATGAGGATTTAGGAGTATGCTCTTTTAATTGCTTACATTATGCCATGATCGGTTTCCTAGCTCATGGTTTCATATACAGGATGTGAATGATTCACAAGCATTGACTCAACAATTCTGTACAATGTTTGCTAGATCTAAGTTATGCCACTATCAAATAATACAGTGTCTCCAGACTATCTTTGTGCCTCTGCAGTGACCTGAAGACATGGATTCTATTAATAGGTAAGGTTGGATTGGATTTGCCTACCTATAACCACCAACATTTGAAGAAAGTGGTTGAGGGTTGGAGAGTGGGAGGGGCAGTTCTCATCCTATTGAAAATTATGTGTGACTTTGTCCTTACTGTGAATTATAATTTCAAACTGAATTTTATAAATATACCTTTATAGTGTAATGCAGAAAAGAAGACACTGGGTGCCCCTTGGGAAGGGTGACTCCTTGTAATGATGATTTTTAATGTTACTCATAAAAAAATAAAATTATTTACATTTGCTAGTCATCATGAGGGCAACTTTTCCTTACAGCAGGATGTCAGCCCCAAAGCAAAATGACAAAAACTTGACATGTAACAATGTAAACAAACCCAACCATTCTTCCCAGGCCACTGAGTTTTAAACAGTATTTTATGCAAAGTTCTTTTCTCTGGTCTAGACCTGAGTTAAAATAAAGCACTGATTTTTACCCCAGAAAGTATTGGCCCTAAACCCCTTTCTTTAAAAAAGGGAATAATTTCCTTTTATAAATTCACTATGAGGGCATGACCATGGCCTGTGGAACAGTGCCCAGAAAAGACTATGTAATTTGGTATCAGAAGATTTGGCTTAAACCCTCATTACATGGGCAAATTACTTCGATTTTCTTGTTCTCTATCTCCTCCACTGTAAAACGAGGGGGTGGAGGGGCTGTCTGTGTGTAAGGTCTCTTTCAGCTCCAAATCCTCTGGATCCATGGGGGAGGGGAGTGTTGCTAAGAATGGAATCTACTCCTGTATATATCGTTCAGTGCAGAAACTGGAAATGTTAAAAACTCTTCCAGCCATGTTGGGGAAGCTAATAGGGACCTAGTATGTGTTCCATTAACAGATCATCCTTTAAAAGATAATAAAAACACAGCTGCATGTATTGCATCACTACTGCAAAGGACAGAAGCTCTCAAGAGCTACCAACCAAATATATTATCAATCTGCTTTTTGTTTCTAAATGACATTATATTATAATACTGTTTGGCACTGGAGTGCAAATAACACTGTTTCTGGTGAGTTTATAGACAAACATTGAGTCTGGGTTTTTAGCCCTACCTGGTAATTACAAAACAGAGTATATTCCTGAAAGGCTTTAAAACCATCTTTTGACAAATCCTTGGGGGCGTTAATACTGATAATGTTATAGGAGATATGGGTTATAGCAGTCCAGGGCTGTGGTTCCTTTAGGTTATTCAGAGAAAGGTTCATTTAACTCCAGTCTAATTCTACCCTCTTGGCCTCACCTCCCTGATCTTCCCAGTAACATCCCCATATTTCTCCAACTCTCCGGTTAGAGGAAGGGGAAGAAATAATTTTTAGTTTACAAGAAGAGAGCTTCTTGTTACCATTTCTTTGTGCCCTCCTCCCCCAAATTCCCCAGGAAAACCTGTCTAAAGAATAATCCAATTAAATTGATTAGTCAGTCCCTCGATTTAAGCTGTAGTTCCACATAATCTGTTGGACGTTGAAACATCTTTGGTGTCAGCATCTGGTCTTCCTGAAACCACGAATGGCCACGTCTGCAAGTGAAAACGGTGCAATATATTAGAATATGAGCTAACTATCCAATATTTCCTCTCAACTGACTGCATTTCATCTGCAGATGCTAGCTGTTGCCTACTGACTCCCGATTAACTTGTTCCTTGTAAACACTAGAAGAGCCTTTGTCTAAAATCTGTTTATAAATTTATGTCTGGTGTCCTTACTTGAAAATTTATTTGTGTGTCACATTTTATTTTACTTGAGATTCTCAAAACAAAAGAAGTGTCAAGTTATCCACCTGTCTTTTCACAGTGTAAACTTTGGGGCACTTAGTGGTCTTGAAGTGGATGAGTAGAATATGGACCATTCTCAAGCAGAGAACTGGCTTTTCTGGGAGGGACTTTCCGAAAAACTCATTTCTAACAGTGTAAGAGCAGGGGGAATCTATCTGCTTTGCTTTTTTCCTTATGCCCCAGAAAGGGGTCTTAAATAATCAGCATACCGTCTGAGGAGGGGAAGGAGAGATAATCAATTGGAAAGAGTCAGGTGGGGGCAATTTGCAATGCAAGATTTCAGCAGAGTTGTGGATTGGGTTCTAACAGAGAATTAGACCGGAACTGTTAAATCTGCCAAACATGAGGTCACTGAAAGCAGCATCGCAAACAAAAACAACCCAAAAGAATGAGAGCATAACAATAATTTGGATGGATTTTTGAAGGGGTGGTGGCGGTGGAGGGTTGCCTTCCTCAATTTAGGGGAAACAAACTTCTTCAAGTCACAGGACTCCTGTTCTTAGCTTTAGAGGCGATCCAGATTTGCCCTCTCTACACCGCAGAAAACAACGTTTCTGTAAATCTCTTCCGCTAGAACTAAGCAACACCCCCCCTCACCCCCCCCCGAAAAAAAAAGCTGCAGTGTGCTGGAAATCTAGGCACTGCTGTCTAAAGAAAACTCCAGTCCTGGCGTTGGGGGCGGGGGGGGGGGGTGAGGAGGGTATCTGTTTTCTGCCCTCTTACCAGATTCACGGGGTGCACGTAGCCGTTCTCATATCTGTCTTCCTGAAGCAGTTGTCGGAGATGCGCTATGTAGCTGGAGGCCAGTCTGAGGGTGTCCAGTTTGGAGAGTTTGGTATCAGGCGGGACCCAGGGCAGACTGGTCTTAAGCCTGGAAAAGGCTTTGCTCAGCACTCGCATCCTGGCCCTCTCTCTGGCATTGGCCGCGTTTCTTTGAGATTGCTTGCATTCCGCAGATGAGCCCTTGGGCAGAAGAGACTTCTTGGTGCAGTTGCTACCCGTCCCGCTGCTGCTGCTGCAGCCTCCACCTCCTCCTGCAGCTCCTCGGGTCCGTTTCCTCTTGCAGCTGACGCTAGCCTCGCGGGCCGCCCCTAGGGTGCAAGTTTCCTCTTCTACGTCCTCGTCTTCTTCCTCTTCTGCTGAAGAGTTGTCCGCGGAGGGGTAGAGCTCGCTACTGCTGCCTCCCCTGCGAGGCTGCCTCTTGGAGGACGTCGGGGCTGGGTACGCCAGCTGCAGCCCACGCAGCTCCATGTCAGGCAGCTCCTCCGGGTCGCTTACGGAGCCAGTGGACATCTCGTCAATCGAGCCCCCTTGGAGCCTCCAAGGTCCTCTTGGCCTCCACTCAAGCCCACCCAGTCCTTTTCCTTCCCCACCTTCCCTCAAACGCTACACAGCAGGGAGGGCAGTCAACTCACAGGGCAGAAGCGGGGAGCCCTGACGCGGGCACAGACGCGGACACAGACTCTGACACCTTGGTCGGGAGCGTGCGCTCCAGTGAGGGGCTGAGCGCAACAAAGAGAAACTTGAGTCTTGGACAATCTACCTCCGCTGAGATGTGCGGAGGGCTTCCTCTTTTGACAAGAGAATTTATCCGGAGCTTTCGGAGCAAACCATTTGGGAGAAAGAAGAGGGGGATAGAGAGGGTGGGGCTCGGGAGGGCAAGGGTAGGGACCCACTTTTCTATTAGCAAAAGGAAAAACTAGTGGGCGGGCACACAGACCACTCTGGCCACTCCCCCTACCCAGGAGTTGTCCCTTGGGGAAGTTCTGTTAGGAACCAGGAGCAAGCTGTACTTTATCTTGGCCTCAAGGCTGAGAAAGGCTTCCAGTAAACCATTCATTCAACCCCTCTGGCCAGCTCTAATATTGCAGCAGGGTCTAGAAAGCCCAGTTCGCTCAGGAGGGCTAGAGATGAGAAAAAACTGTCTGGAGCAAAAATCTTTCTCTAGCTCGGAATCCCCAACCGTTATAGAGTGTCTTTGTCTTTTCCCAGTACTTTTAAAGCTAAGACATCCCTACAAATCCATTTTAAAATTCTTTTAGGGGTGTCAAAAAACCTGACTGATAGTCTGACATTTACTAGCCCTGCGTTTACAGGCAATGACTTGAATTCTTTGAACCTCAGTTGACTTCTCGTCAAAAAGAGGAAGAAACTACTGGCACTGCAATCCTCACTGGGTTGATGTTACTGTGGAAATAACTTATAAGTCTTAAAGTGGTATATAGAGCTTTTACTAGTCTGTGGGGAAAACATGCACACACTGCTTACATGGAAGAGCATTAAACCTTGCTTTGAATTCCAGCTTTGCAGTTTAGTATCTCTATGACCTTGGACAAGAAATTTCCAGTTTTCTAGACCTGTTCAAAGGATGATGGCGAATGAAGAAGATAGTTTAAATATCTAAAGCCTTTTTCCATTTTGAAATTCTATGATCTATGAAACCTGAGTAGTACCTTTCCCTGTCCTTCCTCCCAGTCCCAAATCTAGAATGTCTGGCTTATTTTTCTCCACAGATGATAACTAAGTTTTGGGACTAGAGAGCTTACAAATAATTTAGTCTAATGCTGTCATTTTAAAGACATGCAAATTGAGCATCAGAGAGGCTCAAGGTCGTACATCGAAAGTAACTGGGAGAGTGGGTTTTGTCTCATGAGCAATGCACCGGCGTTTCATTTCTAAAATGCACAAAGCAGATGATGCTTTCAACCTATTCAGTGGGAACCTAGGGAGGATGGAGAGAAAGAGTGAGTGAGTGAGAGAAAGAGAGAGAGAGAGCTGACGGTTTTTGCGAAGTTTTCTTGAGCACCTACTAGTTGCAGGACCCTTATCAGCAAAAACACCTATCTGATTAAAAACCAAAGAACTACAGATTTGCTTTCTAGTATTATACTATGAGCAGATTCAATCTATTTTACTTCCTTTGCAACGCGGTACATTTATTTGCCAAGTACAGTTAATGAATAAAGCAGTGCCCTGGCACTTTCAATTTAGCTTTGGCTCACATTTATATTTTCTTATTTTCCTCAGTACATCCTGAAAGCAAACGGGAGGCAGACTCGGATTCATTTTCGGGAAGAACTTCTTAACACTTAGAGCTGTTCGAAAACAGACTTGTGGTCTCATAAGGTAGTGAGTTCCGATCACTGGTGCTACTCAAGTGGTATCGGAAAGAACGCAGGAGGGATGTTGTTCAGGAGAGTTAATGAATCAAGTAGCGTTTGGAACCTTTAAAGTTCCTTCCAGTTTAGAGATATTTAGATTCTCCGGAAGTAAAGTAGTGGACTTTGAAGCCAGGGAAACCTGCGAAACTAGGGAGACCTACCTTTGACTGGTATTGACTGTATAATGGACAGGTAACAAACTCTTCGAACCGGAGCAATAGAACAGGTACCGTCCTGCTTTGGTGGAGGGAGTTCACTCATCCGGTAGTTTCTTATAGAGAAGAAATCAGTGTTCTACCTCTATCTCTGTCCCCTGTATGTCTTTGGAAGGAAGAATGGTCTTGAGTGTAACAGAAGGGGAAAGCTACACTAAAGACCACCAGTCAAGGAAACCAAAGCTATTTATTTCTTCGTTGGTCCCCTAAAGACACTGCAAAAATTACAGAACAAATACATTCGACCTCACAGGACTGAGCTAAAACGAAGGAACCGACAAAAGGCAGGTGGAAATCTCAATTTTGACCTCATCATTAGATATCATTTCACCTTAGGCTCTGGTTTCTCTTCCTCTATACTGCCTTAATTTTTCACTTTAGCAACTCCTTTGAGTTTCTGTTGCCTATACCTTTCGCGGCCTTTGGCAAAGTTTGGGTGGGCAGTGGAGTTGGAGAATTGTTACTTCAAAGGGTTAGCTCAGTAAAGGCGTCATTCACCTGCCCTTCCTGCTAGGAAAAACGACAAGGACACAGCTGTAACCAGAGCTCCTGGCTGGAAGCTGAGGCGCACACAGCTAGCACTTAGTCTAGTTGGGATCCGTAAGAGGGAGGGGGAAGGAGCGCAACAAGATTCCAGGAGGTTGCTCAGTCCAGTTATACTCATCGTCTAAGACTGCCCTGAAACTATCACTATAAATATATACAGAGTCTCACGCATTAGGCGCAGATATATAGGTTTTAAAATCTGGGTTGTTTATACAGGTGCTGAACGAAGTATTTTCCTTAAGAAAGATTAATGGAGGGGAGAGTGCTAGATTTTTCTAAACAGTCCAGAGAAAGGTACCCAAGTTAAAACTCCGTACTGGCCATACTCACTTTCTTGTTCTTGAAGTAAAATAGACTGACCCTAGCACATCCGGTGCATTTTTTCCCGCCACAGAATTCAACCCCGTTTTAAAAGAAAGCATAGTAACGACTTTTTCACTTTCACACATCTCCTTAAGTTAGCTGCATTTTCAGGTACGTTCCCTTTTAAAGAAAAGTTTGTCAATTGCATTCTGACTGAGGTTAAAAAAAACAAACAACCAAACCCAGAAATCGGTAGTACCCTTCCTTGGGTCCTGCGTTTCAGTACAACTGATGATGCATTTAGAGAGAGCTTTGTGGTTTTCAATTGGCTTTCTCCCATTACTTCGTTTGCTCAGAAGCCTTTACTGAATTGTTCCCGCTTATTTAAGGAAAAGTTCAGACTCTGCCTCGAAGCCCCAGACTTCGCAGTAGGACCCTCTTCCCAATTCACCAGCGTGTGCACTTATCTTGATTGTTTTATAGTCATTGATAAATATTTATTTATATATGTAGCAACTCCCTTACTAGACTGCAAGCTCCAAGAAGGTGGAGGTCATTTACTTTTGTCTTCTTTAGAGAAGAGGTCACAGCAAGGCATAGTGAATAAAGCTCTGGGTCACAGGTCCAGAACATCCTGGTTAAAGTCTTGCTTCTGATACATTTTGCCTATGTGACCAAGGAACTATCTAAACCTTTAAATGACTAATGGTCTTCATCAGTTTGGGGCCTTTTCTCTCTGAGAGTCACTATCTTGATGAAATCTTAGGTCTGGATTGTCCCCTTCCTTCATTTCTTTCTTTGTTTCTTTCTTTGTTTCTTTGTTTCTTTCTTTGTTTCTTTGTTTGTTTCTTTGTTTCTTTGTTTGTTTGTTTCTTTCTTTCTTCCTAGCTCAGTGCTTCATACACAACAGATGTTTAATAAATGTTCATTGAATTTGATTTGAATTTTACACAATCCTATAAGGTAGGCAAGAATTACTTCTTCTCCCGGCCTCCTTTCCTTTTAAATAGTCTCAGAGAGGTAAAATAATCTCGACACAAGGAAAATGGAGAGAGTACTGACTGGCTTCAGAGTTAGAGTAACTGTTTTGGAGTCCTGATTGCCACCTGTGTGACTTAGGGTCAAAGTCCCTTGGCTTCTGAGCTTTCATTCCTCACTAGTAAGACTAGAGGTGTGGGGTAGATGACCTCTAAGTCTCCTTGAAGCTCTAAATATATAATGCTCCTAAGAATCAGATGAGGGACTAGAACCCAATTTCTGTGGCTAGCTCTTCAGTACTTTCTATGTTCCATATACAACTTCCAGATTTCAATAAAATCAAATTAAATTTCACCAATACTGTTTGTTTCTGCCTTGCTGTAGTGACTCTTGAACACAGAGTTAGTGACATTTCTATACCAAACTTTTTTCCCAGGGACATCTTCAATCATGCTAGCTAGGTATAAGTTGAGTCTTCAGTAAGTATTACAGGTTTGAATGACAGCGTGAATGACTTTAGTGAATTGTAGGGTTACCTTTCCCACTTGTCTTTTTCAGATTCCTTTGCCTTTTCTGAGTCTCAATTTCCTCATCTGGAAAAGTGGGGACAATAATATTTGCACCACCTCCAGTAGAGACATGCCATAGAGGGGAATATTTTGTACAACTGTAAGTGATGATATATGTGAGTATGTGTCAGAATAGAAAAGAGGAAGTTTATTATCATGAATTGCTAAGATTACAGGTAATGATTATTGATGAATAACTGCCAGAGCATCCATCCAAGTTCCCATCTCCCTCTTTTGTGTGTGTGTATATTTATATTTATACACACACACACACACATTTTTTCAGGCAATCTGAAAGATACTTTAAATAGCTACAGACATTATTGGGGGTGGGGGAAGGCTGATGTTTCAAAATGACAACTATTAAAATGGGTTTAGTCTTTATCCCATCCCAAAAACCCACATTTGAATTTTAATCATTTCCTTCCTGAATGAAGGATCATAAATGTCAAACTTAAAGAAATCTTAAAGGTCTTCCTGCCTCATATTACAGATGAAGAAAACAAAACCCAGGGAGGTATATATAGACTTGCCTATGTCACACAGTTAGCAAATGTCAGAGGCAGGATATGAACCCATATCTTCCAGACTACAGGCCCCTAACTCTATTATCTAATGAGCTGTTTATCTGAGTCCAGTAATGCTGAAAATAACCTCTGGGGATGCTTATATAGCCTAGGGCAGGTGGAGCAGAGACAAAACAAAAAACAAAAACACACACACAAAACACCATTTCTCTTCATTGTGTCCTAGGTGTCTGTCTCTCTCTCTCTCTCTCTCTCTCTCTCTCTCTCTCTCTCTCTCTCTCTCTCTCTCTCTCTTCTTCCCCTTTCCCCCCCTCCCACACCACCTTTTCTCTTTATCTCAACTACATTGCAACTATTTATTGAACTGTGTGGGAAAAACCTCAGTATCCCCTTACCAAAAACAACTTCACACACTTGATACCATCATTAGCTGCAGAACCAGTCCTTGGTGGAAGTTCAAAATGTTGGAACATGAAGATCCAATAGAATGAAAAATTTGAAAGAGCCCTGGGCTTGGCATCAGGATGGATCTGAATTCAAATCCTGATAAACTGGGCAAGGCACTTCACCAGTTTAAGCCTTAGTTTCTTTATTGGTGAAGTAAGAATGATAACTTGGGAAGACCTACCTCGCAGAATTTTGGGGAGGATCAAATGATAACGTGTGCATTAAACATAAGTATATTAAAAAAACATTAAAGCTACATATAAATATTAGTTTTAAATCTGGAAGCCGGAAGGCGCTTTAGACAGGGTTTAATGGAACCCTCTTACTTACTATCTCCAGAAAGTGAGGCTCAGAGATGAAATAACCCTGGGCTTACATAGCCTTTCAGTGGCAGAGAGAAGACTGCATAGGGCAGCTTGGTGGTGCAGTAGACAGAGCATAGGACTTGGAATTAGGAAGACTCATTTTCAGGACTTCAACTTCAGTCTCTGACACTCACTAGCTGAGGGACCCCTGCACAAGTCACTTAACTCTTTTTGGTTCAGTTTCTTCATCTGTAAAAATGAACTGGAGAAAGAAATGGCAAACCATTCCCCTATCTTTGCCAAGAAAACCCCAGATGGGGTCGTAAAGATTTGGATACGGCTGCAAAGACTCAACAACAATAACAACAACAAAGACAACTTGATTCCCAGGTGTGGTTTTTTTTCATAGTTTATTAAGGCTTCATTCGGATTCCAAGGGCAAGAAGAACAAACACTTTGCTGAGTCCCATCCATCGACCTGTGCTTCAGAGTTTTTCCTCTACTCATAATGCCAAATAGCTTGGCAGGACTGAAGACGTTCAGGGAGAAGCTCCTGCCTGGAGAGTACCTGGATTGCTGCACAAATGGACATACAGTACAATGCTAGATCAGTCACATTTTGCAAAGGAACATCTGGAGACATCTCGGATCACGTCCTCTTGTCAACTCTCAAGTACGCGTGGTAATAGTAAGGAACTGGGGGAGGGCTTTGGCCCTATTTTGGCCTTGTGGAACTTTAAATAGGCCAGTACGGGGCAAGTGTAGGTAAAGAGAATCTGGAAAAAGAGAACATGGGGCTGAAAGTTGAATAAAAGGGGTGCGTGTTAATGAGGGACGTGAGAGTGGCACAGGTCTGGATTTTTCTCTCGCTGGTGAGGGAGAAACAAAACAATGGGAGAGGATCGACACCAACTGTGTTGAGGAAAGAAAACTGTTTTCTAAAGGAGATGGGGAATACTTCTCGTTTTCTGTTTATGCTCATCTCTTTAAACGTGATGGGCACTTAGTACGTAGAATTAGATGAATTAAAATGACATTTGGCACTGAATGTTATCTCTTCCGAGAAGAGAATCCTCATCTAGGCATAGGAACCTAGTTGAGAAAGTCGCACTTCTGGTTTAAATTACGCTGCTCATTAAGCACTGCCCAACAGCACTTCTGTACAAAAAGTAAGAACCGAAGACGTGAGGTTTCTAGCTTCTCCTGGAACTTGTTTCTTCAAAAATTATACTCAAGAGAAATCGGAAAACCCTTTTAAACAAACTAAGGAGGCTGGTTAACGGTAGGGTGGCTGTAAGAAGTAGACGAAGGTATAGGGGAGGGGTATTATCCTTGTTTATTTCTCTCTCTTTGGAATCATCACTCCTTCCTGGGCGGAAGACATGATCCATTCCCTTTCAGGAACTGTTACCTCTTCAGTTCTAGTGGTCACTTGGAAATACTCTGAATAGATAAAGATTTTCTCCTTCCCCCATGGCTGGTCTCTAAAAATTTTCAGTGTTTAAACAAACACAACCTTTTGTCTTCTCCAAGATGAGATGCATCCGTTCAACTACAAGTGCGTAACCTAGGCAACGAAAGCTTTCTTGTGGAGCCGGACTCCCCAGGTTCCCATTCTCCTTCGGGGTGGTGAATCTGCTCCAGGTACTCCCTCCCTCGCTTTCAGAGCGTTTCCCCTACGGAATAACGGAGCACAGGGGCTAAATACCTCCTGGCGCCAGAAGAAAGTTCTCATGTAATAGACACCATTTGGTGTTAGAACACGGATTCAGCTCACTTTGTCAATCAGCGCCTTAACGAACTTTCTTTCCCCTTTCCTTTCTTTAAAAGTGAGAGAAAGAGAAGATATAAATATGACCCCTTTCCTTTCCCCTTTTAATTCTGGATTTAGTTTTAGAATATGGATTCATTTGGATGTCTCGGAGAATGAGACAGTCTTTTTTGGAAAATGCCTTACTCTCTCCCGGTGGTAGCTATCTGACTTATTTGTACTCTTTCAGTCAATTAACTGGAATGATAACAGACCAGAAGCAGGCAGAAGGGAGTATGCTACACTCCTTCTTGGGTTTCAGTCTCAAAGGAGAGCTCCAACAATAAGAAAGAAGAGATGGGACTAGATAACGTCATCATCCCTTTCAGGATATCTTTATGCTTAACACCCTCTCTTTCCTTCTGTTTTAGAAGTGCTGTCTTGAGATCATGGCAGGAAAACTACTCTAGTGCCAAAATAAAGCAAATGGGGGTAAAAAACAATGCTCTTTTTCACAAACTTCTGTTCTGTATCTACTACACAAATCTTCCTGCTGCAGTCCCAAGACATTTTAAATAATTAAAATCTGTTGACAAGATGTTCTTATGACATAGAAAGATCTCCCTCTATAAAGTTATATTGTCTGTGTGGAGACTGAATTTCAGAGCTTGGCTAAGGCAAAATATGATCTAACTTTTAGGAGAGGCCTATATTTTCTATATTTTGGACTAGAGTTTGGTTTCTAAACCTCAGATCTAATCAGACTTCAGTAACTGTATGGAATCAGTACATAAGTGCTTTCAAAAGTAGGAGGTATTATGGAAGGGCTTAGCTCCCACTGTCCTTGCCAAGAATTACATTTTCCTATGTTCTTCAGTACTATACTTTCAGTTCTTATGATTTATGTCCCATTTATAAATTTGTCCTCTGTTGTCTTTAGAGAAAGTATTTAGTGGCTAATAATCTCTCTTAATACACCATGATTTCAAGTTTTCTGTCATCAATGAAGGTTATTTCTAGACCTCTAAAGGTTCCTAACTTCAAGATGACATTTGTTAGTTTAAAGTTAAGTTAGTCTTCTCTCAACATGCAAGTCTGACTATGTCACTCTCCTCAGTAAATTCCAGTGGCTCCTTGGAGCCCAAATTCTAGTGGCATGTCTAGAATCATATATAAATTCCCTTGGCATTTAAAGCTCTTCCCCCACCTCCCTGTCTCCACCCCACCCTTTCAGCCTTATTACTTTCATACTTACACAGTATATCTTTTACTCTATAGTCCAGCCACAATGATTTCTTTGCTGTTCCTCACGTTCATGAGACTACACCTCCTGTCTCTGTGCTTTTGTACAGTCTATTACCCCTGCATGCAGTATCTTTCCTCAGCCTCACCTCTAGGAATGCCTGATTTTCTTAAAGACTCATCCCAAATGCATGACACCTGTGCAGAACCTTAAGCGCTGTTCACAATAGCATTCTTTTGGGAAGCTGCTCGTGCATGACTTTTCAACACTGTACCCCCAATTTCTAGTACCTTTCCCTCCAATTTGCTTTTAGCACCCTTTCCAGGGGCATTTCCCACAACTCATCCTCACATTCACAAGTTATATCCTTGGGGAGAAAAGTTAAGAGGGGAGTGTGACAACTACTTCCATTTCCAAGTTCAAAGGTATTCTGTAGGTTTCTCCTCCTAAAACTATGGCTCACAAGACCCTACCACTGTGCTTACCTTTAAATTCCTTTTTTTTTTGCTTTTTGGAGGGGGCAGGGTAGGGCAATTGGGGTTAAGTAACTTGCCCAAAGTCACCTGGCTAGTAAGTGTTAGGTGTCTGAGCTTACATTTGAACTCAGGTCCTTCAGACTCCAGGGTCAGTGCTCTATTCACTGCACTACCTAGCCACCTTATTTACCTTTAAATTCTTAATAATCGCTTGTCAATTTCAATTCATTTATTAAAACAGCAAAGTAAGAGCCATAGTTACACACAACTCTTTCCATAAACCTTGGGTAGACTCTCATAAATAAATATACTATCAGTATGTAAACTGGACACATTTAAATATGCTGGTAAGTTAGGTATACATGCAAGGAACGCATATGAGTAAAGCAACTCATGCCCTTCAAGTTGGCACCTCGATGTCTCATGTCTTGCTCTCCTCACAACAATGCCACCCCCTGAAGCCCTAAGGATATAGCACCTCTTCTCATTGGCTGATTCTATTCTGTCTAAAGTGTAGCTCTAAATAATCAGGCCTAATTCACTTTTTTTTTGGAGGAAAATTGGGGTTAAATGACTTGCCCTAGGTCACATGGCTAGGTTTCTGTGTTAAGTGTCAGAGGCTGGATTTGAACTCAGGTCCTCCTGACTCCAGGGTTGGTGCTCTATTCAGTGCGCCACCTAGCTGCCCCAAGTGCTCCACCTAGCCACCCCTCTAGTTCACTTTTGAAGCTACAATCTTAGCTTTCTTCTCTGCTGTCAGGGGTGACACTCCTTGAAGCTGCTTCCTGCTCCAATCTCTCTCCTTTTTCTTTTTCTCCAGAGTTGTGTTCAGTGTCTACTATTGGACAAATAGTTCTGCCTTAAAATGATATAGCCAGTGGAGGGGGAAAAGGAAATTCTCTTCCCCACTGCTGCCCTCTGATTGAAGCACAGGAGCCATACATTGCATAAAGCTACTTCATTCCTTGACTGTGCTTCAGTTATCTCTGGAGAGGGCAAGTTTGAGTTTTTAAAAGCTGTTGGGGCATGGTCAACCTTCTGCCAGCCAAGCAAGCTTTCTTTCCAATGCCTCCAGATAAACTTCTTCACATCATAAAGAATAACACAGTTTTGCTTTTGACTTCATTTGCTGATTCACTAGGTTTCAACTCCTGAAGGCATCAAGCCTTCTCCAGGACAAGTTTATCACCTGGAATCTCATCATCTTGGTGATCAATCAGCATTGGTACTCAACACCTCCATATCCTCAATTTCCTCTCCCCTTTGATTGGAGGCCTGAAGGGCAGAGCCATGAATTCTTCCCAAGACCTCCTTTTATAGAGATTTTTCCAACTTCTTTTACCATGTACCTATCTGCTACTCTGCTTGGTTTTGACTCCATGTACATCAAAGCAATGTAATCATGGTACCCTGCAACAGGCTCATTTGCTAGCTTCCTTTTGTATATTTCTTTCTTCTACTAGACTGTAAGCTCCCTGAGGGTAAGGACTGTCTTTCTTATTTGTATCCCTAGCACATAGCCCAATGCCTAGCACATAGTAGGCACTAAATAAATGTTTATTGACTATTATTACATAGTAGGCACTAAATAAATGTTTATTGACTATTATTGACTATCTTTGTACCTCACTTAATAGTCTGAAATGACTGCTATTTGCATTTTCTCTCTTAACATCAGTTGGACTGCGTGACAAGAACCATCTCTGCCTACAATACACTTTTATATCTTTTTGTGTGTTTCACATATACTTATTTTTGTGCATGTTGTCTTATGTGAATAACATGTCAGAATATAATCTCCTTGAGAGGAGGGAATATTTTGCTCTTGTCTTTTGTATTTCTAGCATCAATCAGTGTCTGGTATATAAGAAGTGCCTAATAAATGTGTGTTAGTTGATTAGTTGATTGGTTACTGCTTGTTTCTTTTCGTCTGATAAAATAATTTATTCGGTCCTGTCCAACACTATGGGACTCCATTTGGGATTTTTTTGGCAAAGGTACTGGGGTGGTTTGCCATTTCCTTCTCCAGCTCATTTTACAGATGAGGAAACTGAAGCAAACAAGGTCAAGTGACTTGCTTTGGGTGGTGTAGGTAGTAAATGTCTGAGGCCAGATTTGAACTCAGGAAGATGAGTCTTCTTGCTTCCAAGTCCAGTGCTCCTTCTACTGTACCACCCAGCTGTCCATAAAATAATTTGCTTAATAACAAATTAATGGTATTTCAGAATTGGATGGAATCCCAGAGGCCATATTGTATCTGAACAAGAATCAACTCTACAACATTCTAGATTAATTGCCATCTAGCCTTTACTTGAAGACGACTTAGGAAGGAGAACTTGTTTGCTCCTAAGGAGTCAATTCTCCTTTGGAATAACTCTAATTGCTAGGGAAAAGTCCTTTGCTTTGTTTTGTCTTGTTTCTTCATCCAGCTTAAACATTCCCTTTTGCCTAATCTATACGTTGTTTTTCATTCTACTTCCTTGGACCCAGAGGAATAAATCAAATCTCCCTTCCACGCAATAGTCCTTTAAATACTTGAGGACAGAGCCCCACACCCTGCTTAAGTCTCCTCTTTTCTTGGCTAACCATCTCCATTTCTACAACCTATTCTAAAGAAGCATGTTCTTGAACCAGTTGACTGTCATAGCCATCTATTTTTTAGAATGTTCTTTAGCTCATCCATATTATTTCTGAAATATAGGGCTTAAAATCAAATTATGTTCCAGATGTGATCTCACCAGGTCAAAGAATGGCAGGACTATCATCTCCTGTATAGTGGGCACAATGCTTCTTTTAATGTGACCAAAGAACACATTAGCTTTCTTTGTAATACTCAATACAATCACCTAACATTGAACTTGCAGTCCGACAAAAAACTTCAAGTACAAGTTGCCATGCTTCACCATCACCACTACTGGTGCTGGACTTGTGAAGTTGATTTTTTGAACCCAAATATAGAAGTTTGTATTTAAATGTTAGTATTTTTTAAAAGGTTAGATTTATCCCTGTCAAAATCATTTGGGCTTCTGACTCTCTCATCCAATATGCAAATCATTCCTTTAGTGTTTGTATCAATTATACATTTGATAAATACACTGTTCTGGGTCAGGATTAGCTGAAAGTGATCGGGTGATTCATCATGAGATGAGATTGAATTGAAACAAGATACCCATAGGCCATCTAAAAGAAAAAGAAAAATAAATTTATTTAACAATAGTGTAGAGGAGACATTTAGCAAGAAAACAGCATTGATTCAATTGGGTACAGCTCTCTTTTTTCCTTATTTGCCATATTGCTCCTGATCAGAGGGTGTTCAAGGCCTGAGGAGTCTCTGACTCCCTCAGTGCTCGTCTTTGGCCTAGGCAAATGGGTAGCTTCATTGATGGTTTAAGCCTTTGTTTTCTGGACAATTATGTCTCAAGGACATATTCATCACTTTTAGGGAAAAATCTAGTCTAGACTAGAAGGAAGGGACCTTTAATGGATATTGCTTCTACCACTTACAGTGTATTCAGGTAATTGAGAAGTATGTTAAACAACAGAAATCCAAGCATAGATCCCTATGGCACTTCATCAGAGGACATCTTCTAAGATGGCAGCCAGAACAGTAATGACTATTCTTTGAGCTTGGTCATTAAGTTCCAATCAAACCTATACTACTGAGGCAGCTCTGGACTAAGGAAGGAAGAGATTGGTAACATGGACATCATTTTGGACACTACCACAGTAGTGAAGGCAATAAGGAACTGAACCAAGATGCAGAGGCTTTGTGAATTGAGAATAGTGAAACTAGAGCTTGTGGCTTGTCTCCTGGTCCAGTATTCTTAGCAACAGAGTGAACTGGAGAGTTTTTTATATTGTGCTGATTTTGTGTTCTTTTTAACAATAAAAGCAGTAATAATTATAATTTAGAGTCTGTTTCAAAAGTCTGATACTCTACATAGTGTCAGACAGTTTGAAAAGAGCTTTATCTCTGTTATTTTATTTGATCCTGTAAAATACACATGTATTAAACATATTAAATTTTTTAAATAAGGAAAAAGGAACGGTTTGGGAAAATTTTGTGGAGGTAGAGTCCACACAACTTGGCAATTGATTAGATGTATTTAAGCAGAAGTTGGGAAAAGAGAGATCAGGAGAGGAGTAGGAAAAGGAGCAGTGAAAAAAGTCAGAAGGATAATTAAGGGTCATAGATAAACTCAAAGGTACAACCAGGATGACTGGGAAGATGATACTACCCTTCATAGAAATAAGCAAAGTTGGAGCAGGGATGATGTAAAAGTGTGAGGAAGATGAATTGCTCTGGACACATTGAGCTTAGGGTGAATAGGGCATCCAGACAGATTATATAGTGCCAGAAGAGAAGCAAATTCATGGTTTTCTACACTGCATGCCCTCAGAGTTATGTTTAGGACTTAAGTTAGCAGTGACCCACAGGGAATCAATGTGTGAGTTCAAGTTCAGGTCAGGAAGCGATGTTCTGGAAGGGATGCTACACAGTAGAAAAGGAAAGGAGAGAAGAGAGGCTAAAAATATTGCAGTTATATAGCATTAACAAAAATTGGCAACTGCTTGAATGTTTGGAACTAATGAGAGGAAGAAAAAGAACAGTCTAAATTTACAAGCCCAAGTGCATAGAAGGGTGGTGGTTTCATTAGCAATAAAAAAAGAGAAATCAAAGAAAGGAGTAAATTTGGGGAGGAAAAGTGGGTTATGTTATGAAAATCATAAAACATAAAGTTACGTTATGATTATGATCAGTTTGTGGGGCATCTGAGTGGAGAAATAAGGTAAGCAGTTGGAAATCCTAGAGAGGAGTGATAGAGAGATCCAGATGTGACAGTCATAAGAATAATGCTACTTGAATTCATGGAAGTAGACAAGATCATAATGAGGCTATGTAAAGAGAAAAAAGAGAAAAAGGCAAAGGGGGTGCCTATGCTTAAGGGGAAGGAGGATCAGGATGAGCCGAAAGAGGAGATGGAAAAAAAGGTCAAATAGGAGAAGATTCCATGAGAATGGAGTATCTTGGAAATAATGGGAGTGAATAATTTATGGAGTGGTGAATACTGTCAAAAGTATCAGAGAATAAAAGTAGGATGACAGCAGAAGAAAAAAACGTCCCTAGATTTAACAATAAGGTCATTAATGACCTCAGAGAGACTTGTTTCAGGAAAATATTGGGGATAGCAGCCAAATTCTAAAAGACTGAGAAGTGAGTGTGTGATGAGGAAATGGAAGCAGCCAAGTTTAGTCTATTTTCTGGAAATCTGGCAGGGGATGGGAGGTGAAAGATGGGAAAATAATTTGATGGGGTAGCAGGGACAAAATGGGGCTTTTTCTAGAGTTTCTTCTTATAGTCATAATTGTAGAGAGTAAAAAGCATTGTAAAATGTAAAGTAAAAGTAAAGCAAAGAAAAAGCAACGATAATTTTGTGTTATTAGGGTTGTTATGAGCATGAAATGAAATAACACTTTGAAAGGATAGGGACTAGATCTGAGACTTTACTGGCATAGGGAATTCCTGAATGAAGAAACTACATTTGTGCATGTTATATTCTTCTCTGAGACTTACGGGAAGTTTCTGGGAACACCGAGTGGTTGACAATCAGGACATGAACTCAGAACACCTTGGCTTTGAGGGCATGGTTCCAGTTGTGTCTGTTGATATATTTGAAATATTATATACATGTCAGCCATTATTTTAACATTAGGTAATCCAATAGATGGAGAGACTCAAGATGCATAAGAATGAAGGGACATGGTAATGCAGGAGATGGGACAGCATGAAATGGAGGTAGAGGGCTCAGCTTTGGCAAAGAGCAAGGCTACTTCTTCCTTTGGGGCTGAAGTGAATGGGAGAATATGGTAAAGAGCACCAACAGGTTTAGAAGAGTGGAAGAGAGGATTTGAAGTAGTTAATGTCAGATGATCTCGTTCTTTTTATCAAGAGAGTAGAATTCACTCAGCAAACATTTATTAGCACTTACTATGAGCTAGGCACTACTAAGTTCTAGTGATATAAGAAAGGGCGCAGTCTCTGCCCTCAAGGAGCTCATGATTTAATGTAATTGTATGGTGGTAAGAGAACCTGCTTCCTGCTTAGAGGCAGCTAGGTGGCACAGTGGGCCTGGAGTCAGTATACCTGAGTTCAAATCCAGCCTTGGATACTTACTAGCTGTGTGATCCTGGGCAAATCAGTTCTCTCTCTCTCTCTCTCTCTCTCTCTCTCTCTCTCTCTCTCTCTCTCTCTCTCTCTCTCTGTCTTTCTGTCTCTGTCTCTCTCTGTCTCTGTCTTAGTGTCCTCAACTGTAAAATGGGGATAATAGTGGCACCCCATTCCCAGGGTTGTTATGAGGATAAAGTAAGTTAATATTTATAGTATCTGGTATATATTAGGTAATCCATAAAGCTTATTTCCTTTCCTCCTTTCCAGATGAAGGATAGAACAAGGATTATGAAAAAATATATTTTGAACAAACATTGTGGGAATGTGATAATCAATGCAATTTTTTTTAAAGGATTGTCATGCATCAGTTAGGACCCAGTTGAAGTTAGATATCACAAATTTATGTTCGGTGTTATTTCAATATTTTTTTTCAGATACATTTGAGTGTTTGGGAGACAGAGAAGACACTGGTGGAAGGAGTGACATGGAGTTGATGATTACCAGGGTGGTAATGTAGGAATGTCAAGAATGTAAGGGATTCATGGGTGGAAAAGAAGGCATTAGTACAGAGTCTGATCATAAAGTCAATAATAATAGGTGACATTTAGATAGACCTTTAAGGAATGCAAATCATGTGATTATTCTTATCTCATTTAAGTGTTACAACAAACCAATATCATACTATGGGTATTTTCCTCATATCACAACTAAAAAAAAATGGATGGATCATGATAAAACAACACAATAGAAGTGCAATGAAGAAGAAAAAAAGACAAATATGTAAAGAGATTAATGTAGATGCACAGGGGACTCTGCTGGATTCTATTTTTTAAAAGATATGAAAAACATAGAGGTACTTAATAATAGGTAACAGAGGAAGAAAACAAAAGAGTGGTATATTTCTGAATTGAACTTATCAAGGAAAACCTTAGAGAACAATATGGATGAGTTTGGGAAACTCTAATGGGGAAAAGGGAGGATCAAAGCAATTTGAAGTTGGTGAGGTATTCATGACAAATGATTCAGAGAACACAAAACTACTCAATATTTATTTTACTTCTGTTTTCTCTGCCAAGGAAAAAAATCTTTAGATTGGGGAGAATAAAAATGGGTAAATGAGAGTTAAATCAAAGATACACAGGTGAATAGAAAGAATCTAGCTTTTTTTTCCCATCATTTTAAGTTCCCTGTCCTGCTGCCTACAACCTATTACAATACCCCAATTGTGAAAAGTGAAAGAATGATGGAAGGATGTGATTGCTAAGTCAGTGCCATCTGTTTTTAAACGAATGGGAAAGATTTAGTATTACTAGAGCAGGAAAAATGTTCCAGTTTCCAAAACAGAAGGCAGTAGAATCTGCAAAACCTTGATCCATGAGTTCTGCTTCAACTCCTGAGAAATATTTAGGCACTTTTAGAGATAGTTGAGGACTATCTCAGAAAGGAAGTTGTGTTCACCAAGCAAAAGTCAAATGAGAGAATTAAAATATGTACAATGTTTTGCAAACCTTAAAATACATACTAGCTAGTGTCATTATTAGCAAGTTTGGCTTCACCAAGAACAGGTTATTCAAGGCTTTTTTGACAGAAATATTAAACTAGCAGAAGAGGAAATATGTTAGAGACATATAGACATTGACTGGGATTTCAGCGAAGCTTTCGATAATATATCTGATATTAACCTTGTGGACAAGATTGAAACATATAAGATAGTTCAGGATATAACTAGGTAGATTCAGAATGTGGTTGAATGACCGGACCCAAAGGGGACTGTTAATGAGTCAACGTCCATTTAAATCTATTTTCCTGCTATCGTGCCTCAGGGATCTAGCATTGCCCTGTATTGTTTAACAGTTTTTGGTCAGTTAATCTGTTCAAGGCCTGCTTGACCTATTAAGTAAATTTGTAGAATACAGAAGCACAATTAACATATTGGATGATAGAATCTGGATTTCAAAATATTTTTGACAGTTTCTGAACTTTGAAAACTAACAAGAATAAGTGTAAAGTCATGTACAGAGTTTCTAAGTATCAACTGCACAAATACAAGACAAGAAAAAAAAGAAGCAGCTTGTTTAAATTTAATTCAAGGCAATTCAACAAAAGTTTAAGCATCTGCTAATTGTGTGAGATTCATATAACTAGTCATTGGGGATAGAAAGATAAAATAAAAGTTCCTGATCTCAAGGTGCTCATATCATTCCTGGAGAGAAACAACAAGTACAAAGTTAAATAAATGCCAAATGTTTACATAGCCCTCCTTCTTGGACTATACCAGCTCTCATTACATCATTAAATTCTTAAAGGGGAGAATACTACTTCCTACTAGATTCTAGGAATACTACTAGATTCTAGGAGTAATCCTGAAGGCTGATGACATGATAACTGGTTATGGAGGCCCTATACAATGTGCCACCCCCTTCAATATCAATCAACCAGTTGATATCAGTCAGCTTTTAGAAAAATGGTATTTAGGGGCATCTAGGTGGCACAGTGAATCAGGGCACCAGCCCTGGAGTCAGAAGGACCTTAGTTCAAATCTGGCCTCAGATGCTTGACACGCTTACTAGCCATGTGACTTTGGGCAAGTCACTTAACCCCAAATGCCCTCCAAAAGGCAAAGGAAGGAAGGAAGGAAGGAAGGAAGGAAGGAAGGAAGGAAGGAAG
>CM053594.1:216894806-216939806 GCA_028646575.1 Pseudocheirus occidentalis
TATTGAGAGAGAAACTCACTCTCTGTCTCTGTCTCTGTCTCTCTCTCCCTCTCTTTTTCATCTGGCTTCAGTCTCCCTTAATCTTCCTTCACCAGGAGCCACATTCCAATTCTGTCTCTCTAACTTTAGAATTCTTCTCTATATACAACACTGGCCTCCTGTTTCAGCTAATAGCCTTCTTCCAGTCAACAGGGAAGTTCACGCCTTTGCAATAGTAGACAGGGCTCACATCTTCCATACTTAGCCCTGAGTTACTAAGTGCTACTTAGCCATAAGTTACTAAGTGCTAAGTATCTGATAAATTGATTACTATTCCACTCACTCATCACAGGAACATTGAGTAACATTAAGGAACAACAAGTAAAAAATTTTCCCCCAGTATTTTGTTGTGTATTCTAATTAAGTTCTAATTAAGAAAGCAGTTGTGTCAGTTGCCTTTGCTGAAATAAAAATTTCCATAATAAATCTTTCAATTAGCATTCCAGTGGTTCTCAACCTTCCTAATGCTGCAACCCTTTAATACAGTTCCTCATGTTGTGGTGACCCCCAACCATAAAATTATTTTCTTTGATACTTCATAACTGTAATTTTGCTACTGTTATGAATCATAATGTAAATATCTGATATTCAGGATGTATTTTCATTGTTACAAATTGAACATAACCCACAGGTTGAGAACTGCTGCATGATTAGACCAATAATGTTCTTCATTTGAGACAGTTGCAATTATGAAGATGTAAAAATATCTATTTATTACCTGTTGGTAGATTTGTATCATCTCTTTGCAAAATCCAAACACGCTTGACAGAAAAACTAACATCATACAAACACTTATGAGATATGAATTCTGAAATAGAAAAGAATGCAAGATAAGTAAGTTGATGAAATGTTAATGTAAAAGAAAATGATCATTTAATGTGTTCATATTTGCTTGCTGGTAATTTTTTAATTTCTGTTTTGGTTCCTTTTAATTTTGTTAGTTCTGATTCAAAGAGAGAGGCCTCTCTGAAGGCAATATATTAATGTTGTGAAAATGACAAAAATTATAGTTGTTTTATTCAGAAAGTTATAGAAAAATATAACTCAAGCTCCTTCATGTCAGGGACTGTCTTAATTTTATATCTGGTTCTGGAAGGAGAATATTTAGCACTTAATAAATGCTTTTTATTCAGTCATTCATTCATTCTATAGATTCATCATACTGGTTAATGTACTACAATTTCAGAATTACTTATAGTCATACTAACTCACATTGATATAGCATGCTCAGGTTTATAAAGTTCTTTACTGAGAACAATCCCATGAAGCAGTTTTAATAGGTACTATCATCCCATTTTGCAGAGAAGGAAACTCAGACTGAGAAGGGTTAATTGACTTGCCTAAAACCACATAACTAATTCTAATATTAAGGCTCAGTTTCAAACCTTTGGTTCTTCTGACTTAAAGTCCAATACTCTTACTATATTTCCTCTTCCTCATTGTGAATGAATGAAAAAGCATTTATTAACTATATATTATGTGCCAGGCATTGTAGTAAGTACTAGGGATATAAAACAGGAGACATTTTATGCCCTCAAGGGGGCTACATTCTAGTGGGGGAAGATAATATATATAAGAGAGTGACCAGAGAAAGGAGTTAATATATATGAGTTGCCCTTTCTGGAAGTAATGATACTATTGATTTGATTGTTGTACTCAGAGCAACTGGTAGGAGGTGAGTATGGCATGAGAGGCAGCAGACATATAATGAGATCAGCCGGTTAGGTGGGGTATAAAGCCAAGCACTATCTGGTCTAGGGTGAAGCCAAAAGAGGATGAACTAAAGGGGCTAGTTTTCATTCAGTCATTAATTTACTGGTTAGAACTCCAGGCAGAACTATTTGCCTAATATATCAAATGGACCATCTTCTAATCTTTCATTTTAAAAAAAATGTCGAAGTTAAGCCGAAGAATGGAAATAAATGAAAAATAATACCTTGGTGTCTAAAGATGTTGATCCATTGATGGTGCCATTGATAATACCTGTTGAATTGAAAGCCAGACCTGGCTGTATATTAGAAATGAGAATGGTCATAGGGATAAGACCAAGACAGTACAATCCTAGATTCATAACATGGGCTCTAAACCCATAAGCCATCCTAAAAAACAAAATGTGTAAAACAAAATTTATGTATTTTCAATGTAAGGGTTTTCTTTTCTTCTTTGTTGTACAAAGTTTAAGATCTACATAAACGTTTATCTCTCAGGAATCTAATACATTGTCTGCATAGAGACCCTTAGAATTAAGGAGAAATTTGTTATGTCTTGGCTGATCTAACATTCCCCCATGTGTGAATTTGCTTCAGACAGCCCAAGCTAGACCATATCAAAATCTCCCATGAGTGACAAGGAAATACTTAAGAACTTGTCCAAGTTAGATTACAAAATTTGATATTACAAAGGAATTATTTATCTTGAATGAAATCTGTTCAGAAATTGGAGTCACATACAAGTGACAGTAAGAACTAACTCATATTTAGAAAATTCAAATCTTACCATTTCATAAGTAAATATTCTCTGCAAATAGGGTGGGCAAGAAGTTCTCTACGATTATGTCGTACCATTGCCTACAAACAACATATGAGAAAAGTGAAACAAATTCATTTTTTTAAAACTCAGATTAAAAAAGCTTAACTTTCTATAACTATGCCATGCAATATAAACATAAAATGCATCAGTAAAATAAAAATTTTATGAGTTTATAAATGTACCACCTTGCTGATAAATAAATTTTATGCTTTCTTCACAGAGGCTGTAAGTTGTAGTAAGGATGTGAGAGTTATATGCTCAAAAGATTATAAGATTTTTAAGGAGAATTACTTTCATTTTTAAAAATCTTAATATCTCTAAGACCTAGGAGGTTGCCTTACACAGAGTAAGCTCTTAATCAGCATTGCTGCGTCTGATGTGAGAATGTTTATATATAACTACATATATACATACAAACACACTTGCGTACATATGTGTGTGTAGTTAGGAAATATGAAATAGACTATGTTCCACAAAGGTGAATGAAAAGTAGTGGAAAGACAGGTAGGAAGACAACGTGTCCATAGGTTCTTATAGCTTCTCCAGGATAGTAGTGTTACGAAAATCCAGAGAGGAGAATGGCCATAAAGGGGAAGGTTGGTCACTAGTGCCAAAAGCTGCAGAAGGGAAAAGAAGGATGGGGACAGAGAAGAAGCCATTAGATTTTGCAGATAGAAGATCACTGGTGAATGTGGGCAGAGTAGTTTCTATTGAGTCATAAAGTTGGAAGCAAATAGGAGGAGGAAGTTAAGAAGAGCTTTGAGGAAACAAAGCTGTGGCCTTGAGCGTAGGCAGCTTCTTCCAGAATTTAGCTGAGAAAGAGTGTAGAGATTAAGGATCACAGCAGAGATAGTGGGATCTTGTCAGTGTTTTTACGGATAGGAAGAATTAATCACGTTTGTAGGCATCAGAGGAGGAAACAATAGCTAAAGAGAGATGGAAGATTTAGGGGAGATGTTCTAAAGAAAGTGGGAAGGGATGGGAAACTTGGTAATGAAATTCTTCTATCAATGCAGATTGACAGTTATTCACTATCATACAATTTGAAATCTTGTAGACTTCCCTGTATATAACACAGAGTTGTTATGGCATTTGCTCAGAGTTGCACAATCTGTATGCATTAAAAGTAGGATTTGAATTCTGATCTTCTTGACTGAGACCATATCTCTCTTCATAATAATAACAGCATTTAATATGTACTGTAGTCAGAAAGACTCATCTTTCCTGAGTTCAGATCCAGCTGCAGTTACCAGCTGTGTGACCTTGGATAAGTCACTTAACTCTGCCTCAGTTTCCTCATCAGTAACATGAACTGGAGAAGGAAATGGCAAACTACTCCAGTATCTTTGCCAAGAAAACTCCAAATGGGGTCACAAAGAGTCAGACACGACTGAAAAACAACTGAACAACTAAATACTATGTGCCCCAGTAGCTAGGTGGTAGAATAGAAAGAGCATCTAAGTTTAAATCTGGACTTAGACACTTACCAGTTGTGTGACTGTGGACAAGTCACTTAATCCTAATCTGCCTCATTTCTTCATCTGTAAAATGGGACACATTGGAGAAGAAAGTGGCAAACCACTCCAGCGTCTTTGACAAGAAAAATCCATGGACATAATAACATAGAGTTGGACACACAAGAAGTACCACTGTCACCATTGTTACTACTACTGCTACTGCTGCTGCTGCTACTGCTACTGCTACTACTGGGTGCCAGGCATGGTGCTGATCATGAGCACTTTACAACTGTTATCTGGTGCTCTCAATAAGTTAGGCGCTATTATTAACCCCATTTTACAAGTGAGAAAACTGAGGCGAACATATCATAAGAAATTTTGTCAGGGTCACACAACTAATAAGTGTCTTAGGCCTAAATTGAGCTCAGGTCTTCCTGACTTCGGGTCTGGTACTCTGTCTGCTGCACCACCTTAGCCCCCTCTTATGCCATGGTGCCTTTTATATTTTCTCAGGCCTTTAAAAATTCCCTTCTACTGGGACCACTATGATCACCAGCATCACTTAACCAGCAGATCTGAAGCTCACCGTTGTGATAGGCCAGTTTTTTATATTTAGCTTCACCTCATTTCAGATACTTTAATAAACGCCTTACATGTGGAAAGAGTAGGGAGCTCTGTAAACTATAAAGCACTATAATCACATGTGCTGCTTTTATTATTATTTCCAGTCTCTGTCTTTACCTGGGGGTGCTCTGCCCAAGGTACTGTACATTTCTATGGCCAAAAGTTGCCCTTTCCCCTTTGAATTGACCGGCTATATTTCTTGCTGAAACACTAAGCCTCAAATCCAATTCACTCTGGAGCTCATAGATTGGACTATAGGTCCCTGCCCTGCTAGAACAAAGTGAATATAAATCCTAAATAGTAACTGTTCCTCTTTCAGCCAGGAGGTCCTTCCCTAGCAGGTTGATTTTCTTTCTTTCTTGATTAAAGGGGCCAAACCTTTGAATAACTTTATTTATTTATTTATTTTTGCTTTTTGGAGGGGGGAGGACAGGGTAATTGAGGTTAAGTAACTTGCCCAAGGTCACACAGCTAGTAAGTGTTAGGTGTCTGAGGCCACATTTGAACTCAGGTCCTCCTGATTCCAGGGCCAGTGCTCTATTCACTGCGCCACCTAGCCACCCCTGATTAACTTCTTAAAGAGGCCTATTCACTGAATGGACATTATCTCACTCAAAGTGAGAACCTGAAAAAACAGACCTTAGCCTACAAAGGACAGGGTCTCCCAACACATCCTGGGCCATCTACAGTTGTCCTGATGAATATCTGGTCACTGGACCCAGATGGCCCTGGAGGAGAAAGGGAGCCTGGTGACCTTGCACAGCCCTCCCTCACTCAAATCAAAGTCAACTGAGAGTCATGTCATCATTTCCCTGATGTCATGGTCCTCTTTGAGAATGAAAGACAAACACAACAATCTAGGCTTATGCTTCCAGAGGAGATTTCTGTGCTTTCCTCACAAATATATTTTGTGTTACTGTGAATCCATTAGAGACGAGATAATTGTGATGCCCAGTTGTTGCTACGGGCCAGATACAATTGACCAAAATAATGTCTATTTGATAATTAACTCATTAGATTATTTCTCATGCCAGGTTGAAACAAAAAAAATCTAAAGATAATTTCCTATTATTTTAGCTACATAAGTCTGATACACACTAACAAACATTATTCATATGCAAAAACCACCTGTTAGATAAGGCTGCTATCCATTCAGTAAAATCAGATATGAATGAGATACATGAATTTTATCTTCCAAATCATTTATTTAGGACAATACCCTCAGCAAATAAAAATCATCCAACAATGTGCTTTCTTCCTAATATGGTTGGGCAGTTACATAAGACTTGGTACTACTAGAACCTTCCACACTACAAAGGCTAGTACTTTCCCTGAGTCATTGAAGCAGGACAGAAGGTGCTACACAAGAATACTCACAGCTCTAATGAGAAATATAAAATGATAATATGATGTGATATGACATATATTACATATAAACTAATGTACTTATATGATGACATACCGAACTACTTTATAAAACTAGAAAAATCATAAATAATAACATAAATAGTATATATGTACATATATTAACACATAATATTAAATTAAATAATAAACAAAATTCATATGGAGGGAAAAAGGTCAAGAATCTCAAGAGAAATAATGAAAAGAAATGGGACCAAAGTAGGTCTAGTAATGCCACATCTCAAATTTCAACGCAAAGGTATTTGGTACTGGCAAAAAAAAAGGTGGATTCAATATACAGAAACATATGTGTCTAATACCCTGATGTTTTATAAACACAGAACCTAGCTACTGGAATAAGTGGTCAGTATTTGGGAATAACTGCTGGGAAGGCTAGGTAGAAGTGTCAGACAAATTAGATTTAGACCAACACCTCACACCTCATTCCAAGACAAGCTCTAAATAAAATATGACGTAGATCAGGGGTGTGGTTTCAAGGCTACATGTGGCCCTCTAGGTCCTCAAGTGCAACCCTTTCACTAAATCTAAACTTTACAAAACAAATTCCCTAAATAAAAGGATTTCCTCAAACGGTTTCTTTTCTTTTGTTCTTCCCTTCCTTTCCTTCATTCCTTCCATCCATCCTTCCTTCTTTCCTTCCTTTCTTTCTTCCTTTCTTTCTCTTTCATATCATATCATATAAATACAACTGATTTTATGTAATCAATTCTTATATTATTATCATTACATTCTTTGCCTCTTTAATTGATTGGACATGTAAGAGAACTTAGTGTATGTCTGTGGGAATGGGGATGGAAAGAGTGGTACTAGATGAGGGAGAATCTTAAGATTCAGAATTGACTTGGAGCAAACCCCAGGTCTCTTGGCTATGAAGCTGTTTGCATCCAGTTTTCTAGGGCATATTAGAGCTATCTAAAGTTCTGAAGTCACCCCATATTCAGGCTATTGGTTGATTGCCTAAGTTCTATGGACCCTCACATTTACTGCATAGAACTTTAAAATTCTTCATGTTTAAAATTCTTCATCTGCACACTTCGAGGTAGAGAATTCCACATGTGTAAATTTATGGGATGTCTGGAGCCATAGCAAGTTCTATGTTGGGGGAAGACATTAAAGACATTGAGAACTACAATGACTGAGAATTAAAATTCAAAGGAATTAAGCACGGAGAAGATTATTCTTTAAGTTTCGTCATTTATAAAATGAAGGCATTCAGATTAGATCACATATTCTTAATCTTTTTGGGTGTGTCATGGACCCTTTTGGTAGGTTGGTAAAGCCTATGGATGTCTTCTCAGAATCATGTTTAGCATAAAATAAAATACATAGTATCACAAAGGAAATAAATTATGTTGAAGTAGTTATACACACATACTTAAAGTTTAAGGACCCCAGGTTAAGAACTTTTTGTTAAATGCCTTCTAAAATTCTTTCAATTGTGACATCATAAAGCTGCATGTCTCATACCAATATATCTAGGATAATTGAAAACTTATACTTACATTGAGTGAGCTAAGTGGCCCATAAATTGTCTCAATTGTCTCAATGGTTTCTTCTTTCTTTCGGAAATCTAATGGACTTTGAAGATATTTAAAAATATACTCAACCTATAAAATAGATATCAAAACCAACAAAAAATAATGAATGACAGTAAAATTCTTGGGATAAACAAATATTAGAACAAGAAAGTCTCATGTTAGCAACAAAAGCTAATTGTTTTATTATTTTTATCCTCAATAAATAATTACCCTGGAAAATGTTATCAAGAAACTAGTTGCCATTATACTTAGTAGTGGAACTAGATAGGATTTCAGATCATAACGAAGCACGAATCTCTTTCTTTAGGTAGAAACATATTTTCCTTAAAAAATGTACATCTCTAAGTGATACAAATATCTAAACATTAAAATGTTCAGATTTTAAACCTGAGGAGAAAAAAACCTCATCAGCTAAAATATTACTGATGTGCCAAATTTCAAAATAAAATATTAATTAATATTATAGAAATAAATTAGGATTTTTAATATGAATAGCATTTCTACCCTCAATTCCAATGGAATATTTATTAATAGATCTACATTCTTTGTTCTGTAAGTATAAGAATTCCATCCATAAGACATATTGCAAACAGTCTGTCATGTAATAGATAAGGCTTTCATGGTATTAAGGCAAGAGCACTAGCTTTGGAGTCAAAAGACCTGAGTTCACATCTCAACCTTGATGCATACAACTCATGAAACCTGAGACAAATGATCCAACCATCATCTGTCTCAATTTCGTCAGCTGCAAAATCTGAAATTAAGCTAGGTGTCATCTTCACTACCCCTCAGCACCGGATCTATGACCCTATGACTAAATAATAGTTTCATGAGACTTAGCTCAAGTGATTTGTCGCCGGTAACTCAGCCACTAAATATAAGAGGCATGATTGGAAATCATGTATTCCTATATCAGAGCCATCATACTATCTCCTATGGCTGTGCTACATCTCCCTTGTATATTAATAAAAATATATTTTTAAATGACTTACATGAAAATTTAGGCATGATCTTTCCTCTGAGGATTCCACAATGCAAATATCTAAAAGAGCCTTTGACAGAGAAGAATCAGTTACAGTCTAGTTTTATTTCTATTAGGATCACAAGGGTTAATATAAGACACATTGTCAACACATTTCTAAACCACAGCATAAGTGATTTCTATTTCTGTTGTTTCCCTTCTCATTTTAAACATTAATTACAATGAAAGAAAAAGAACATCAGAATCAGACAATATCTTAAGAAATATTCCATTACACAAAGATTTCCTATCTACATCTACTAACAAATATTCCTTATAGGGTCTCCCAATATCTCAGCATGGTTTCAAACTATAAGGATACACTGATATTACAAGTATGCCTTTCTAGGCTCTTAACTATATAGATTTGCTGAGAAAAGTCACCTAAGAATGTACGCTTTAATAACTGTCCTCTTGCTCAATAACATTCTCATTTTTTATTGTCTATCATAAAATCTAGCTTTTCAAGACCAGTTAATTCCGTCATCACCTGTCCCCCAGACTCATTCTTCTTTTGTCTATCATGATCTGTGATACAGTCAAGCTAATCTGTTCACTATTTGAACTGGTGATCTTTTTTATTCACTTGAAAAGCTTCTGCCTCCCCTCCTTCAATATACATATTTTTAAATAATCAAAAATCCCCTTTTCCAAGAAACATTTTTAGATTACTCTGCAACCTTTATGAAAACTTCTCCACTATAAATTTACACCTTCCTTTTGTGCACATTTTTTCCTGTTAGATTGAAAACTCTCTGAGAGCAGGGTCTTTTTTAAATTTTTTTTATCTCTATCCCCACCACTTAGTATAGTGCATTAAACATAATAAACGTTTCAAAATTGTTTATTGATTAAAAATTACAGTGATGGTTTCACTCTCATGATAATGGAATATATAACTCTCATAATATAAACTAGTTGGTTGTTTTCTGGTCGCTACATATAGCGACCAGATTTTTAGATCACTAAAGACACCACCCCCTCTTGATTTTTTTCACAGAGATTACTGTCTTTCACCCATTCTTATTCATACAATATGACATTTATCTCTATTAAAATTCATCTTGTTGGGTTCTGTTTAATACCCTATCCTAGCATGATCTTTCTGTATTTTAACTATAATCTATTTGAACTGTTCCTTAGTTTTATGTCATCTTCAAATTTCATATGTTATATGAATATGTAATGTGAATATATAATATGAATATGTAATATAAACCTTTATTCAAGTACATATCAATAACTTTTAAAAGCACATCACCAAGCACAAAGCCTAAGGGCACCCCAGAGGTGAGACCTTCTTCCAAAGTAATATCACATCATCAATGACTGCTCTTTGTGTCCAGCTATTCATCTAAGTTAAGCTGCAAAATCATTTCACTGTAACTCCCATCTAACCCATATTTTTTTCCATTTTTATATCATGAAAACTTGACCTAGAACTGCTATAAAATTGAGGTAAAAAAATTTAGAGCAATGTCCTGGTCAGACAATTGAATAATACTGTCAAATTAAAAGAAATAAGGTGAAACTGGTATGGCTTGTTGATAAGGTCACAGTGGTTTTATGTGTTCACTAATTATTTCTCTAGATGTTAACTAAAATCATAGAATTTTGCCAAAATTTTAAATCAAGTTTAACATCTTCTAGTTTATGAACCCTACTCTTCTTTTGAAAAAACAATCAGTAAATATTTAGTCTTAATGTTACTGCTTTTCCTCTGAAATTATTTCTGATTTATACTATATAGATCTTGACTATATGTCATTGTTTCCATGTAGCCTCCTCTAGTATAATGAGATCCATGAGAAAATAGGCTGTTTTTTTTTATTTCTTCATATCCTCTGTTCTTAGCACAGAGCCTAGCACATAGCAGATGCTTAAAAATGTCTTGTGGACTGACTTCTCCAGGCCTATGCCTCGTCAATCCATAATCCACACTATAAACATAGTATGCAATAAGAATTGATAGAGAAGTAGTATGGTTTAGATATGCAGCTTATTACAGTAGAAAATCTTTCAAAGATCTTTGGGAATGGCTAAGTAATCACAATGCTTTCAGCACCAAGAGATGTCTTCCACTTTTTGTACTTTTTCCTGACCTTGACTTCAAAACCCATATATGTCTTTGTAAATCAGTCAATACACATTAGTAAGTCTACATTTGTATCTTGAGACAACTAGCTTTTTCTTCTTTATTGGAAGCATTTATTGGTGTCTATAAAATTTCATTCTTCAAAAGTTCCCATCCTTCTCAAAGTCACATTTCTCATAGAAATTTGAGCTAGTGAGACTCTCCCTAGTTTTCCTCTGAGTTTCTTGAAATTTATTCTCCAGTATTTTGGATGCAAATCTGATCACACCCAGATTTTCTCTATCATGAATATCAAAACAAAGTTCTCTCTCCCTCTTCACTACAGAAACAAATTTCTACTTATGGATGAAAATCAGGTCTAAATAGCAGTTCTCCCCATTGGCTCTGCTACCTTTTCAAAGAGGAAACTGTCATGAAAACACATCAAGAAATAGTTTACTGTTGTGCTTCTGGTAGAAAGTTTCAGTCAATGACTGCTGGAATGACTAAACCATGATTTAGTGCTCCACTTGTGATTTCTGTCCTGAAAATAATTTATTTCTGTTGAAGTATTCTGTCCTATTCTCTTGACAATATCACTTCTGTTTCTCCCTCTAATGATCCTTAATTACACCCTTATAAATACGATTTTTCCCTTTGGACTCTTGATAGTCTTAAATTTCAATGTTTTTTTTTCTCTCCCACTCCTTTTACCTCCTCACACAAACTCTCAGTGACATTTCTTAGGCTAGATTCACCTCTTTACATTAGGATCTCCACTTGACTTTGCTTGGAACCTTTATTTTGTGTTTTTGTATCCAAATGCATCATCTGACAGATGAGGAAATTTAGTTTTTGAGAGGTTTACTTCTTCAAGGTTATACATATAGTAAGGAGTGGAGATAAGCTCCAAGCCCAATCTATTGATGCAAGAGCCAAAGTTTGTTCTACTTTGGTATGAGACATTTCTAACCCACACTTCTCTATCAATTCTTATTGCATGCTATCTTTATATCCTAAAGGAATGATGGAGGAGATTGAATCTTTATCTTTATCTGAAGGTATGTATGAATTGTGTTCAGAAAAGATTGTGTTACTAGATGGAGCCAGTCCTGTAGAACTTACACTCATGCATTCAGGAAGGTATTCTATCATTTCCAATACAGGACATTTATTGGTTAAAGAAAGAGGACTGAAAACCGCCAAACATTCATCCCATCTGTTGAAAAGGAAAAAAAGCAATGAATTATTTATCATTCTATTTTTGTCAAAAAGCAAATATGCTAGATGAAAATTTGAAATGAGATGCACCAGTTCAATCATGATTGGTAATACTATTGACTTCATGAAAATAAGATTGAATAATAACAAAAGTTGGCATTTCTATAATGTCTTAAGGTTTACAAAACATTTCACAAATATTATCTCACATTATCCTCACAACATTCCTGAGTGATAAGTGCTATTATTATCCCCATTTTACTGATGAGGAAACTGAGGCAAAAGAGGTCAAGGAACTGTCCCAGGCTTACACTGCTATTGTCTGAGGAAGGATTTGAACTCAGGTCTTCTTGACTCCTGTTTCAGAGTTCTATCCACTGCACCACCTGAGTGAATTAGGTTGAATATTATAGAGGTCTTTAAATACTAGACTTGACATTATATGTTTTACCCCAAAAGAAATTCAGGGCCACTGGGTTTTTTTGTTTGTTTGTTTATTAGGAAAAGATGACAAAGTCACTTATGGATGTCAGAAATAAAATTGGACAGTTATGTGGAGAAAGAACTAGAGAAGGGAGCATTTGAAAGCAGATGCACTACTTGGAGGCTATTTTGCCTCTAGAATATAATATGAACCCTTCATTTTAGATTTTAAAACCCTGAACAGTCCACCTCTAGCTTGTCTTTGCAAGATTGTTGCATAGTACTTTCTTTCACACAAATGACAAAATGATTTTCTAAAATGCAGTTCTGGCCATTTTACTCTACTATTAAGCAAATTCCAATGGTTTCTTATTACATCTTGTTTCAAATATAAACATTTCTGTTGTTATTTAAAGTTCTTCTCAACCTAACTTTAACATACCTTTGTAGCTATATTATAGATTACAAACCTTCAAGTACCAAACCATGAGTCAGACCTTCCTTCTTACTGTTCCCTACACTCAGCTCCTGTCTCCATGAATTTTCACTGGCTATCACTCATACCTGGAATGTATCCCCTTTTCATACCCACTGCTTAGATTTCCTAATTTTCTTAAAGACCTTCTCAAAAGGCCTCTGCAAGAAGACCTTTCTTATCCTTCCAGTTCTTTCCCACTCTTTATCACTTTTTCTCTATTTTGTTTATTCACATATACATACATGTTGTCTCCCTTGACTAGATTCTAATATCCTTCTGGGAAGGTATTCTTTCATTTTTGTCTTTGGAACCCCAGCACCCAGAACACTACCCAAAAACAAAGTAGAGGCTACTTGACTGAGTTATAGTCTGCATTCTAATCAAACTATTTCAATTGGTTATTCCCTATGTGTAACATTTGACATTTCATTTCCATGCCTTTACATTGGAATACAAGCTCCATGTTTGGAATATCTTCCCTCATCACCTCCACGTTTTACAATCCCTTCAGAACTCAGCTGAAGAGCCATCTCCTTAATGAAACCTGTTCTTATTTACCCAATTGCTAATGTCCTGCTCCCTCACCTGAAAACTACTTTGTATATATTTCATACTTAGTCATCTAGATACAAGTGATTTCTCCTCCCTCCAAAAAAATGACATCTCCTTAAGGGTAAGGACTATAACATTTTTATCCTTTTAATTGAGCTCTGGTGGAATCCTACACATTCCCTGCTGAGTGAATGAGCAGATGGATGAATGGATGAAACAGGATGGGAAGTATAACTTCAGTGAGAAGACAAATCTAGGAAAGAGTTGGAAGAAAAAGTCTATTTCATTCTTAGAGATTAGTTGCATAATTATATAAATATTTTTGGACATCTTCTTAACTTTCAGTTATACCAGTCAACAAAAATCATCTACAATGATAGCATTATCAGCAAAAAGCATCGGACAAGTCTGATATAGCAAAATTATAAACCAAGGGGCTCTTGGAGGAGGTATTTATCACATGTTTTGGGAGTGACTAGAAGGATAGTAGTACCCTCAACAGCAATAGGGATGTTAAGAAAGGGGGTAGCATTTGAGGGAGAAAATTAGTTCAGTTTTGAAAATGTTGAGTTTAAGACATCTCTGGGACATCCAGCTTGAGATGTCCCCTCAAACTGCTTTATTTTCTTTTTCTGCCCATATATTGTGCTTTTATGTCACCCATTGAATGAATCAAAAATTATATGTATCTTACCTTGTTTGTATTTCAAAATGAAGTTACATAGGAGGCATGGGGCAAATAACAGAAGTAAATTCCATGTAAATTAGTTGGGCTATTGAAAATGATAGTAGGCATAATCTACCACTATTTATAAGTATACTTATATCCCACACTTTCTCCAATAAGAGGGTATGTTCCATTGAAACAAAATACTTTTCATGCCAGAGTAAATAAGATTTTTGTTAGGAGAAACCCCTTAAAAAGCATATGAATGCATCAAAGACTCAAAATCTGTGTTAAGCTAAGACAGATCCTCAGAAGACACTTAACATAATCCTTTTGTTTTGCATATTAGGAAACTGAAACCTGGGGTGATTAAGTAAATTGCCCAAAATCCACCAGGTGATGTCTCATATGTGAAATTTATATTTAGATCTTCCATTTCCAGAGCTAATCTTTCTACTATACCATTATGTGTCTCAATTTACTTTGTATTGATCAGCACTCTAGTCTTGTAACAAAATCAGAGTGAAGGTGCGGTTAGATGGCACAGTGGATATAATGACAGGTCTGGAGACAAGAAGACCTAAATTAAAATCCAGCCTCTGTAGACACTAGCTATGTGACCCTGGGATAGTCACTTATCCCTCTTTGCCTTAGTTTCTTCCTCTATAAAATGAGCTAAAGAAGGAAACAGCAAACTATTATAGTATCTTAGCCAAGAATCCCCCAAATACCATCATGAAGCGTTAGACACAACTGAAACGACTGAACAAAAAAGAATAAATAAAGAATTTGGTGGGACATTGACAAAGAGCCAAAAATAATGCACATTTATGCTTATAAGTCATTGTTTAGTGCCACATTATGAAGCACTTTGTTCTATAGCCAAGAATTTTACCTTTTGCTTGTAATGGTAGCAAGAACTACCTCCTTTCTCCTATTATGAATGGCATCATGCAAAAAGCTGGCTGATTGCTTGTTCATGCGAATTTCAGCATCATGATCCAAAAGGAGTGCAACTGCCTTGGCATGTCCTTCCCGTGCAGCATAGTGAAGAGCAGTGTTCTTCAAAGGGAAATAGAATACAAGTGACAGGCAACCAAAAATGATTAAGCATCAACTACTTGTTTGCTTATCTCTGTTATTAAGTTGCTAAGCAGCAATAAATTAACAAATAAGAGCTACCAAATATATCAAAATCCATAAATCTAAAACTGGCAGAAAAACTATAATTGAAAGTTCAAGTTCATTTTTTCTTAACTTTAAGGCATTTTGAGTATTTTCTTGCTGGAATTACTGGGTTGGAAGGAGAGGTTGGGAAGAGAAGAGAGATCTCTCTCAGGAAACTCTGTGATTCTATTATAAGGAGCCTTCTGTATAGAACCCCTTTTCTAAGTTCATTCTTTCGTCACTAGTTATGCAATTCAGCTTTACCTTCTTCCCTTTCCTCATTTCCAGATTCTCTATTTTACTTTCCTTTTAAAGCGAAGGGATCTTTACAGAACAAAATTTATTCCTTGTTTTTCTGGAGGAATTATAACGCGTACGTACCCCTTCTTCATCTACATGATCTGTACATTTCACATTAGTATCAAGAATTATCTTCATGGTCTGAGTGTATCCTCCCATGGAAGCGTGATGAAGGGCTGTCCAACCATTATGATCACTGTTAAAAAAAAATAAAAAGGATATAAGGATATGTGACTACATGCAAATATGATTTATGTGTGTATATATATATATATATGTGCTAATACAGAAGAAATACTAAAAGTCTTGGAAAGAGGTGCTTTACGTGTTAGAAATATCTCTTCTTTTTATAAAATTATGAATTATATAAGACTCTAAAGCTTGGCTAGGTTGTAATCTATATTAATAGGAGTACTTAAAATCAACAAAGTCATGGATCCATTGAAATAATCCAGCCTCAGAGACTTTCTAGCTATGTGTATATGGGCCAGTCAGAGACACTCAGCCTCTCAGCTTCATTTTCTTTACCCATAAAATAAAATTATACCACCCACCTCACAGTGTGATAGTGTGGATAACATAAAAATTCCATATCTTGTTACGATGCCTGTTTTTATTGTTGTTAAATGCTGAAGTACACACATTATTCCCTCCAAAATAATCTTCCTTTGCTGCCTCATCACCATATGTAGATGATGTGGGTTCCCAAAGACCATCCTAGTAAAATGAGAGACTTAACAAATCCTACTAAACTGAAAAGGCTTTGATTATTGGCTTGGAGGAGATTATATGTCTGTGATCTAAGCTCTAGCCTAGAAAAATTGGGGAGAATTCATCATTCCAAAATCTGCCACTAAGTAAATGAATTCTTTTTTTAGTCAAAGAAATTCAATAAGACTATTTTCTAAGTAACAGAAAGACGAGTTTGATTTGGTGGAATCGGATAAAATTATAGATTCATTCTGCCAAGGAAAAAAAATTCATGTACTAGAAAAGATAGGTAAAATGTTATTAAAAGGGAACTGAAACCAGACATAAGGTTGAAAAGGAGATAGTAAGAAGTAGCAAGGAGATGGTAAGAAAGTGCCCATCTCAGCACTTTGTCCAGAAAAACTATGTTCCACAACACTGAAGAACATTATGGATGAGACCATGGAGCTGCTGTCAGTGTTCTCAGAAGAATCATGAAAAATGAGAAAGAAGCGAAAGAATGGATGAAGGGAAAATTTCCCAATTCTCACCAAAAAAAGGAAGGAACTGGAGATGAAGCTACTAAATGAAAGATGAATGAGATTAATTTCAATACATAACACAATTCTAGAGGACATAATTAATTAAGGGATATGTGGAACTCTAGAAAAGGAAATGGAGATCATTAAAGGCCACCATAATTTCCTCAAGTAGGCCATGGCTGACATTTCATTGGCTTTTTATTGTTTTCAACTTTGAATAGGGTTATTTGTTAGATCAGGAAAATTCAGGAGATGGAATTTTTCAGTAGACCATTTGACAAGACCTCTGGTACTACCTTTGGAATAAGATGAAGAATAAATAAAAGCACAGTTAGGTAATTTAGAAGTTTACTCTAACAGTAGTCATTGATAGTTCAGTGTTATCTTGGAGTGGGGTCTTTGAGAAAGCTCCCTAGAGAACTGTCACTGTACTTGTACTTCTTCAAGTTTTGTCACTGTCCTGAATAGAAGCCCGGATGACATACTTATCCAAATTTTAGAAGACAAATAACCAGAAAGAACAGATAATATTGGATAGCAGGGTCTAGATTCAAAAAGACCTCAGATTAGAATAATGGATTGAACTCAATAAGATGAAACATTTTTGTTTTTGCTGGACTTTTCTGACCCAATTTATTAATTTCTTGGTGTAGGGACCTCCCAGAGAGTAACTTTCTCTATCAATACAGATGTATGACTTCTCCAAAACTATTTGTAGTCTTAAAGAGTTGACAGGTGCTCTCACTTTCAGAGAATCATACCAACTCTATGTATCAGAGACAAAACTCAAACTAATCTTTTACTGACTCTCAGAACTGCTTCCTCTCTACTATATTACTTAATATACATAAATGTGAATTTATTGTTTGGGATTCAAAAAACAATACTATATTACTTAATATACATAAATGTGAATTTATTGTTTGGGATTCAAAAAACAGCCCCCATATGTTTGAGATAAGGCAGGCATGGCTCAATAGTAGTCTATCTGAAATACATCTGGAAGTAAAAATTAAACGAAAGATGAATATGCATTATCAGCTCAAGATGGGAAGCCAAAGGAAAAAAAACCTCTATTATCATATTAGGCTGCACTAATTGAGGAATGATGTTCGAAATAAGGGTTGTCACAGACTCATTGTACTCTGCCTTGCTCAGATCATGAGTGTTATATTATGTTCAATTCTGGCCACAACATTTTAGGAAAGATTTTGATAAGCTGGAGGGATTCTGTCAAACGGTATTCAGGATGGGGAAGGAACTATAAGTTATGTTATAATCAGGGACATTTAGCTTAAAAAGATAAGATTTGAGGAAAACATGACAATTATCTTTAAATATTTGGAAGGCTGGCATGAGGAAGTATTAGATTAGTTTCATTTGTCCCCAGGGAGTAAATCTAGGAAAAAATGTACAGATAAAAGGCAGAGGTAGACTTCAATTCATTGTTATTCTTTTACTTTTTATTAGGAAATATTCCCCAAAGTACAATAAGCTGCCCCAAGAGGTAACAGGTTTCTCATACCTGGAGGTCTTCAAGTAAAGGTCAACTAACCCACTGTTAAAGATACTATAAAGTAGAATTCTATACCTGGGGATATTTTTTAAAAGTTTGTTTTTTCTATAATTGTATATCAATATAATATGTTTCCTCTGTATTTCTTTGAATTTTACTTTATGTATTTAAAAACATTATTCTAGAAGGTTTGTGGATTTCAGCGGACCAATGAAAGGGTCTATGACAAAAAAAAAAAAAGGTAATAAACCCTGCCATAGAGGAAAGTCACAGGCAGGTAGGCCTTAATCTACATAACTTCCTAGGCCCCTGTCAGCACTGTGATTCCTGTAGACTGACAAATAAACAAGGAGAGAGAGACTCAAAGAGATTAAACACCTTTTTCATGGTCCCACTACCAGTATGTGCTGGAAACATCATTTTACTCCTTGCCTTCAAATGCAGCACATTTCTCTAGCCAGAGGTTCCCAACCTGTGCGTTATGTTCAATTTGTAACAATGAAAATACATCCTGCATATCAGATATTTACATTACGATTCATAACAGTAGCAAAATGACAGTTATGAGGTAGCAACGAAAACAATTTTATGGTTGGGGGCCACCACAACGTGAAGAACTGTAGTGAAGGATCGCAGCACTAGGAAGGTTGAGAACCACTGCCTTAGACCATGCTGGTGAATTTTCCTAAAAGAATGACCAAGATTCCTTTCCCCTGTATCCTAACTAGCATATACATAGGTGCAAACTAATTTAAGCATTAGACTGAGTGAAGATGAGCAGGGTTTGTGCATAGTCATGTGCTAAGATAAATCAGTTGACTTTATTGCATTGATTTTATGAATTAGTGAGTAAGATGAATCTATAAAGGGCTTTCCCTCCCCATATATTTTTGATGGACACAGGAGGCAGAATTCAATGAAAGATTAGTCTAGCTAGAGAAAGTACCAATAAAGGAAGCCACCCTGTTATTCTTTAGCCTATGGACTACGGACTGAGTCTTGACTGAGAGGAAACCAAGATGCACATAAAGTTAGATTTTCTCCCACAATATTGGGGGAAAGGGAGAATGAAAGAAGGGCTACGACACCTACTTGAATTGGATGGGTGATGATAACTGATAACAAAGAGAAAGAAGAAGCAATGTGCTATTTTTCTTCTGATTTTTTTCCTCTAAGAATGAACCTTGCACTGGAAATGGCAGGACAGAACTGGCTAATGAGGATTTGACACCAAAGATAAGTAAGGACCTATTATTAAAGCTCCTAGCTGTCCTTTGTGAATTCATTGTAGGCTACATAACTACATTCTCAGGTACTAAAAAATGAAAAACAAAACAGGCACTTATGATTGTTGAGTCATTGTCCATTATCTCTGGGAGTCTGAGAGAGGTATTTAAGACTGGAAAAGGGCAAATATCTTAATTTTTAAAAAGACAAAAAAAAGGAAAGAGAAGGTAGAATAAACCAGTGACACTGACTTTGATTACTGGAAAAACTCTAGTACAGACCACTGAAGAGCAATTTTTTTGATACTTTTGAAAAATGATTGCTAACCACCAAGACATAGTTTATCTTTATCAGGAGCAAGTTATGCCATCTAGCTGGTAGAGTGGATAAAGGGCCAGGCCTGGAGTCAGAATGACCTGAATTCAAAACCAGTTTCCAACACTTACTAGCTGTGTGATATCAGGCAAGACATCTAATCACTATTTTTCTCAGTTTCCTCATCAGAAAGTAGCACCTAATTCACTGGGTTGTTGTGAGGATCAAATCAGCTGATATTCATAAAATGCTTGGCACAGAACCTGGCAAATTATAAATATTATTATAAATTTAATATCAATTTTATGCTCTTTTAACCTTATCTTTATTTTGGACAAGTTTATGTTAAATCAATAGATCAGGGGAAGGTTTTTTTGACAAATATCTGATATAGTACATCATTGCTATTTTAGTGGAGAGAGAGAGAGACAGAGACTAGAGTTTAGTCGCTAGACAATCATATTTATAGCTTCCTAACTGCTTCAGATTCAAAGAGATTGCACTAATGGTTCGATGTCATTTTGGAAAATGTCCAATTCAATGCCCCAAGTATCTGAGGCTGACCCTGTAATGACTAGTATTCTACTATTGATCTGAACAAAGATGACATGTTTATCTATTTCTGAAGATGAGAGGTTTAGTAGACAGTTAACACGAGTTATGACCAAAATTGAAAACAAGTAAATCCATTAGTCATTCATCAAGCATCTACTGTGTTCTAAGAAACAGGCTAAGAGCTAGGGATACAAAGAAAAGAAAAAGTATCCATTCACTCAAGGAGCTCCCAGTCTTGCAAACTACTTTGTACAAACAAGTCATTTATAGGATAAATTTGAAATAAACAACAGATGGAAGGCATAAGGAATTAGGGAAAAAAACCTTTCTTACAGATTATTTAAGAAATAAACTTGATGAGTACAGGATAGCTACACAGTAGTTTGAGAAATAGCTGAGTAATTTAATTGACACAATATGAATCAGCAATATGTTGCGTCAATCAAAAATGGTAAATGGAAATGGGGACTAGGTTAAGGGAAGTAAAACTTCAAGAAAGAAAGAGGTGATACAGTCCTGTCTAAGCAAACCTCATCCGGAATACTGTGCTCAGCTCAGGTGACCACAGTTTAAGAAGGACATTAACAAACTGAACAGAATCCAAAGGACAACAAGGATGGAAGAGGGCCTTAAGTCTATCTTAAGTGAGGTTAAGTTGATGCAACTGTGGGCATTTAGCTTAGAGCAGGGAAGACACAGGTAGAATATGACACCTATCTTCAAATATATGAAGAGCTATCGTATGGAATACTTAGAGTTATTCTGTTTGACCCTAGAAACTCTACCAAGAGCAATGGGAAATTACAAAGTGGTAAATGTAGGTTTGATGTCAGGAATAACCTTTGTCACAATTAGAGCTATCAAAAATGGACTTCTTCAGAGGTTCCCCTCCTTTGAAAATATTCTAGCAGTCTGGATGACAACTATTCTACTCTGGTATAGTGGAGAAGGCATTTAGGTATAAATTGGACTACACCTTCACTGAGGTTCTTTCCAATTCTGTGATTCCATGGTGTAGTTGTGGACTTAAATGCATACTTAAAGTAAAGTATCCCTAGACCAGAAGTCAAAAATACCAAGGTTCTAGTGCTGTTAAGGGAGTTAAGTGGTGAAGTGTATAGAGTGCCAGATGTGGAGTAAGGAAGATCCAAGTTCAAAGCTGCCATGAGACACTCACTGGTGGTGTGACCATGGGCAAGTCATGTAACCCTGTTTGCTTCTGCTTCATCATCTGTAAAATGAACTGGAGAAGGAAATAGCAAAACACTCCAGTATCTTTGCCAAGAAAACCCCAAATGGGGTCACAAAGCATTGGGCACTACTGAAACATTTAAATAACAACAAAAATGCTTTTACACTTAAGTTGTGATCCTAGGCACGTCTCCAAATCTCCTATTTCCACTCTATGAAACTGGAAATAGTAATAACTGACTTGAATCTCTCACAGAACTGTTTTAAGATTAAAAAAAAAGTAAAATGTACTATGTCCTAAGGTTATACGCCTTAAAGCACTTTAAATGTCAGTTATTAGGATAAAGAATACAATTTGTTATGTGGAAACTGCTTTGTTGACAAGACAAAAAGAGAATTTAAGAGGTTTTTTTTTTTGGTAACAAATTCTGACCTGAGAAACAAGGCACCCTTTTTCAAGAGAAACTTGACCACTTTATCATGTCCGTTTTTTGCTGCCAGGTGTAACGGAGTCATTCCATTATGGTCACCTTCATTCAAAAGTCTTGTATCAGTCATATCGCGAACAAGTCTTTGGCATGTGTTTATACGGCCATAACTTAAAGGAAAAAAAAAGATTATTTAGCATTGCTCTTTAGAGGTAAACAGATCATTCAAAGATAGATACATAGACAACTACAGCTGGAGATAAAAAGAGGTATATCACATAGATACACACATATATGATACACATATAAATACATATGTATATATTAACACATACATGTGTTTGCTCATATGTATATATATGCTATAACTTACTTGGCAGCAAAATGCAAAGGTGACTTGTTATCTTTGCTTTTGATACAAATGGAAACATCCAAGCCAAGTAAATTATTTACAGAAAGAGGTACACCTTGGCTGCATGCATAATGTAGAGGAGTACACCCATCAATATCTTCATCCATTACAAGATTTTTAATATGTTGCATCTGTAGGGAAAGAAATATTATTATAAATATCACTTCAATGTCCTTTTAACATTGTTGTACCACAAAATGAAAACTGAGTCCACTCTTTCTTACTGTGTTAATTTGAAATACTTCTAATATGTTTTAAAACATTGTAATACATTGTACTTTCATTTGCAAATTTCCTTAGAGAAAAGGGTTGTATTTTTTGATTTGCTTTCTTATTTACTTATTTTTGAGACTAGGTTGGGTCTCTATGTCATCCAGGCTAGAAGTGCAGTGGTCACTCACAGAACTGATCCCACTACTTGGCACAAAACCTTGACCTGATCTATTTCCAGCCTTGCTCAGTTCTTTCCTCTTTAGGTAACTTGGAGATCCTCCACCCCACCCCAATAACTCACTGCTTTGATGATGGACTTAATGTGGGTGTCCACCTGGACTTAGCACATTGCAACTCAGAAAATAACCATGTAAGAGGTTCATCAGCCTCAGCCTCCCTTAGTATCAAGTATTACAGGAATGTGTCACCGCACCCAATACAAAGGGTATATTTTTAAAAATCATTATAAAATGTGTTGAATTTCACATATTACTATGGCTAGATTATAGAGTGACTATTGAAAGCTATGTATTCTGAATTGTTTTTCTAGTACAAGTGAAAGATTTGTGCTGATCTCCTTGCTGACTTGCTTATGTTGGCAACAAATACACTTTATAACACTGCTATGTGATTCCATACAAAAAAAAAAGAAAAAAAATTCAAAATTTGTTCTACATACCTGCAGAAACTCCTGCTTCAAATGTTTCAATCCACAAGGTTGGAGGACAGTTAAGTGCAAAAAGTTTCGCCCAAAATAATCTTTTACTTCTACATCAGCGCCTGAATAAACATGAACAAAAACGCAAATTATGTTCATCTATTTTAAAATGTAACAATATCAAGGAAGAACCAAAACACAGTGTGATCCATTAGTATTCATACAATGTCAAAAGATCTTGCAGAAAATCTCCAAGTTGTTGGATGCTTTACTCCACTATGCTCTCCTCAACCCCCACTACCCAATAGGGAGCATATGGGAACATACATATAAGAATAACCTAAGATCAGAAGTGGAATATATGGCTTTATGGTGATCTGTACTGGTAAAAAACCAAACAAACAATCACAGAGTCATTCATCCAAAAAATTTAAGATGCATTTCAGACTTTAAAGCAGTATCAAACAAACAAACAAGCAACCTTTTCTACTAACACCCATCTTCCCAACTTTTTCTTTTTACAAGGTCCAACCAATCAGATAAAATAAGATTTAACTGGCATTAAATTGGAAAAAAGCAAAGCAAACGAACACATAAGCACTATTCAAAAGGACCAACCATGAGAATTTCCTCACTTTACCTTTAGAAAGTAACAAATTCACTACATTCCATGATGCAGAACTAGTTGCTAGCAGAAGTGGAGAACGACCTTCACAATCAACGCTGTTAATATTTGCTCCCTAAAGCAAATTAAAAAGATCAACATGGAGTTCACCAATAAATTAAAACTCGATAAACAATAAAGGTGATAAGATATACATTAAAAAAAAACCCAGAACCTTCCAAAAGAGTTGACATTCCAAAAGTAGTTTCTTAATATGTCCCTTTGTTTTCATGGTAGATGAAACACCAAACCATTATTATTTTTTTTTTTTTGCTTTTTGGAGGGCAGTTGGGGTTAAGTGACTTGCCCAAGGTCACACAGCTAGTTTTTTGGGTTTTTTTTTAATTAAGTGTCTGAGGCTGGATTTGAACTCAGGTACTCCTGACTCCAGGGCCAGCGCTCTATTCACTGCACCACCTAGCCACCCAACACCAAACCATTATTTAACAGTATGAGTCAAATAAAAATTGCCCAGTGTGGTTTTTTTCTTTCTTTTCCTTGAGAGCTGAATAAATTGCTGTTTGTCACTATTATTCCACTGGAATTCCTTATGACTATAGTATCCATTCAGATTTTACTCTTGTAAGTCAATTCTTGATTTATTATTAGCAACAGTAATAACAATGACATGGGATTTTTGTGTTTTGAAGTGTTTTTTCCTCACAATAATCCTATGAGGTAGGTAGTACACTTCCACTTTAATTGATGAGGAGCTCAAAGCTAAGAAGTTAAAAAGTAGCTCTTGTTAACATGCTTGATGAGGAGCATTCAGGATTTAAACCACGTCTGAACTGAACTCCAATGTTCTTTATAGTGTACCATGTTGGCTGTCATATTAACAATTATATTTTTTGATACCATGTTATCTCTAAGGCCGCAGAACACATATACGGATTTTGATCGTTCTTGCACACACTCTACTGTGGTCTTTCTGCTTATCTTCATACCACATTTGATCATGGTGCCTTGTGCAGCTGGCTTCTCTACAGTCTTTTCTCACCTCTACCTCTGAGAAAGTCTAGTTACCTACAAAATTCAATCCAAGTATCATCATTTTTCCTGATCCCCCCAAATGTTATGGCCACCCCTCTGAAATTTTTGTTTTTATTTCTTGTGTAGTGAGTTGTGTATATATTGTATCCCCCAATAGAATTCAAGCTTCTCGAAATCAAGGACTATTTAATTTTTGTCTATGTATCCTCCATTCCAAGCACAGCACCTGGCATAGAGCAAGTATTTAAAATCAACATTTTCTGTTCTACACTGTGGACACAACATTTGGTATACTAAGAAACCAAAGCTTCACTCTTTTAAGAAGATCACATTCAGAGTCTTTATTTCTTAGAGACCATCTAGCAAATTGCTTGAAATATAGCTTTGGATATTTTAATTTCATTTTTAGGCCCCTTTTAAAATAGTTGCAAGCATACTGTATGTTGACCTATTTGTATACCTGATAAATAATGGCGAGTTTCTTATACATATCCCTTAGAAAGGTAAAGAGAACGTGCACTTAAACATTTTGTCCCCACTTAGGACTCACAATTTCAAAAGCAATGTTCTTTTCTTGGAAACCAACATTAAAACATAATTTATAATTGCATGTTGTTATTTAAATGTATTTTAAGCTAGTCAATAAGAAATTTGCCAAAATAAATGTGAAAAGTTTATTGCTTCTAAATTATCATCTCTGGAGAATGTGATGAGAATAGACAGGGATAGGGAAAGAAGAAGGAGTTATATTTTTGGATAAGGCAGTGGGACAACACTGTCTAGCAAAAAAAAAACAAAAGAAAAGCAGTACTCAGTTAAAGCAAGGTTAATTTAGGTCATTGTGGGCATAAAATCGTAATTCAATGCATTCAACAAATATTTATTATGTACTTGCCATGTATCTATGGGATACAAAGGAAAGACATTAAACAGACTATGATCTCACGGACTTTCATTCTGCTGGGTGATGTGATGTATAATTGTGCAACTGAATTGAAGCAAAGCCAATTACATATATAACTCAGCTTCAAAGTGGTATGGGAGTCAAACTTTGAACGTCATAATAGACCCAGGAAGATGTTCTGTTCCAGGGACGTTAGGAAAATTTGCTTGAAACGTTTCATAGAATTCTACTCATAGTTAAAGAGCCCTTAATATGATATTTTAGTCATATGAAAGTAGATAGTTTCTACAAATATTCAGTAAAAACATATTAATTACTTTTTCCCATTTATGAAAAGCAATGCTAGTTACCTGAAAATTTCTGAAATGTTTTTCATTTGGGAAATTGAAAATAATGTTAAATTCAGTTGTAATCTTTACTTTAGATGGTTATTTGTAAAAGAATGTACTATATGTACTTGCAGTTATTAAGAGTAATAATGGGGTAGTTAGGTGATGCAGTGAATAGAGCACCAGCTCTGGAGTGGAGCACTCAGGAGGGCCTGAATTGAAATATGGCCTCAGACACTTAACACTTACTAGCTGTGTGACCTTGGGCAAGTCACTTAAACCCAATTGCTCTTCCTTCCCCCCTCCAAAAAGCCCTCCTCATAAAAAAAGAGTAATAACATATAAACTCATCAATTGCATACTTACCATTGAAATTAAATATTCAGCCAGTTCATGGTGATCAAATAATGCTACTCTATAAAACATAAAAGTAATTATTATATAAATTATTTCAAAATAGTTAAAAGCCATTCTTGATAAAATAGAGCATGTTTATCCTTTTAAAATTTGGAACAAAATCTTTTGTTTTTTTTGAGAATGAGAAATGCAGGCTGCTAATACAGTGGTCACCCAAAAGCAAAATCCCAATGCTAATCTTAACAGAAGACTTGACCGACTCTATTTTTTCTGATGTGTGATATTTGTCACTCTTCTTGAAGTAGCTCAGTTGACCTCTGACTCTTAGGTGCTTACTATAGCAGCACCAAACTTACTATGATCAACCCATTGGCTTTGGCCCTACCTACAGCAGCCCATAACTCTCAAAGTCAAATGATTCACCAGCTTTAAGCTTCCCAACAGCAGGGACTACAAACAAAATTTTACAAACTTACTAAATATTTTATAATGTACCCTTTGTTTTAAGACTTCAGTGAGAGGGATCCCCACTATTTCAATCCTGGTTACCTCCCTCAAGACACTTTCAAGTTTTTCAACCTCCTTCTTAAAATGTGGTGCGTGAGCTAAACATAATACTGAGTATGTGATCTGACCAGAGCAAAGTAAAGTGAGAATGCCACCTCCTTAGTCTTGGCCTCTCTGCCTCTTTTTCAGACAAACTGGTCTCATATTTCCCGTCTTATACTTCTGAGATCACTTTTTAAAACCATATCATACCACCACCACCACCCCATTATAAACTTCCTATTTGCTAATGGGAATTACAAATTCCTTATATGACTCTTTCTTTTAGAGTAAACTGAAGCAAAATTAGAGTTGAAATACATCTACTTTCTCCACATTAATTGTTTCATCGTCCCAAAGCAACTATCTTATTCCTTATTTAATTGTCCTCTTTGCCCTAATGTATTTTGTTTTTACACTCAGGAAAACTGACATTCATAGTCCTTTGCTTCCCTTACCATCCTTAACTCTTTCTGAGATTTAGCACTCCTAACAGTCTGGCAGGATTGTGCTATATTTTGGCATTGATTCCTCCTCCACTTGCTTATGCCTTCTTTATGTGTCTTTTAAAAATGTTAAGTTGGTAAGCTAGTTCTCTGTCCATACACTCTGACATCTCCTGAGTTCCCTCTGCAACTGAAATATTTGTGTGTGTGTGTGTGTGTGTGTGGTTCTCATCCCTCATAGGTCAATTTGCTATATTGAAATTTCTCCCATCAGACTCTAGTTACCCTTTGTTCAAAGTTTTTTGAAATTTTTTTATCTCCTGCAAATCTAGGGTACGTGTCAGATGATGCTCAACTTTTCTTTCCTCTAAAACAAATTCCAAAGAGAAATGGTGACTTACCCCCAAGGTTTCTAACATTTCCATCACAATAACCAGTTTTCTCTTTGTGGACTTCAAATCCACATCAGAAGTTCTCCTCTTGAATTCCTCCCATCCTTTGATGAACTTGAAGTACTGAGCTTTTTAAGTCACAAAACTCATCTTTGAATTTTAGCTCTACTACTTATCTTTCTGCATCACATTGCTCAAGTGATTTAACCATCCTGGGTCTGAGTTTCCTCCTCTGTAAAATGAGTAGACTGGACTAGAAAACCTCTCATCTTTCTTCCATCTCTAACCTGGGACCCTATGATTTTACATTGTGCTACCATACTGTCGTCTTATGATATGGGGCCACTTGTGAAGCTTTTGGAATACTTCAGATCCCATTCAATCCCATTTAGGAATTTATTTAGTTCTGGATAAATAGAGGCCCCAGAATTGTGAGGCCCAAATGAGATAATGGTTGCAAAACACCTCGCAAACTTGGAATCATCATATAAATCCCAGGTATTTATTATTATGATTTATTGCTATTATTTTATAGTGACAAAATTTCCAGCCTGCTGAGGCCTTCCTTCCTTGAGCCTTCTATTGAACTGTTGGGTCAAAAAAATGTCTATAGAGTAATAAAAATGTCTTCTGGTAAATATTTAACCAAACTCCCAGAAAAAGAAACCAATAAAACACATGCACACAAAGTTTTCAGTATAATGTGCATTATTAACACTTTCCTAAGTCTAGACAATCAACAAAACAATAAATCATGCAGTGTCTGATGCAGAGAAACTTAACAAATGCTTGTTGACAGACAGATTTGCAACACTGATGATTTTGGGGGTATAAATGTTCACTCTGAAGACATGATAATAGGTTCTGTAAGCCAATTACAGGTGGTTCTGGGACACCCCTGTCTATAATACTCCGGTGCATGATCTCATAGAAATTTCTAGAAACATAAAGAGCAGCCTCAATAGGGAATGGGTAGTCTTGGAGAGACTGAGTCAAACGAATTCGATCTACTATAGAAGCACCCACCCATATGTCTAGCCACACCAAGGTGGTGTTCCTGGGCTCCATCAAACTGGGAACTAACTACTCCAGTCTGACATTATACGTCCTTGAGCTAGTTACAGACACCCCAGGCCAGTTTCAATCAAACTATGGAAGGTATGAACTTGATTGAAGATCCTAAGAAACCTACGGCCAGTTGTCATCTATCTCTAGATAAAATGTATATTTTGAAGCCTTACACTAAAAACTAGAGTTCAGTAGGTAGATTGCATGTAAATGACTGGCCATGGTACGTATTGTAGAGGTCACTTGTTAATTACTGTTCAGGAAGAAATAAAAATGCAACTAATTAGTAAAAGTGAATTTTTACTGAAGTCAAAAGGCTGTCTTCTACATATCAAAGGGAACTGGGATAATAACTAATGTTTATGGAGCATTGTAAGGCTGGAAAACATCTTACATAGAATAATTTGTTCAAGTCTGACAGTACTACACACATTATTGTACCCACTTGAGGAATTTGAAACTCAGAGAGGTTAAGCCTTACCTAGTTCCCCTCAATTAAGGAATTTTTCCTCTGAAATCACCTACAATTTGTCACTCAGCCACTTTTCAGATGTATCCGAATCATCATCATTCCATTTTGGATTTTCATGGCAAGATGCTAGAGCAGTTTGCCACTTCCTTCTCCAGTTCATTTTTACAGATAAGGAAACCGAGGCAGAGAGTTAAGTGACTTGCCCAGGATCTCACAGCAACTAAGTGTCTGAGGCTGATCTGAATTCAGGTCTTAATGATTCCAGTTCTGGCACTCCATTCACAATGCCACCTGGGTGCCCACCTACAATTTAGCTCATAAAAATTTTGTATGTAGATAATGTAAGGATGGGAAGGAATAATCACGTATATAGCACATAACCCATGCCAGGCACTGTGCTAAGTGCTTTTTAAATGTAAAATCATTTGATCCTCACAAAAATGCTGTGAGCTAGACTATTACTATGTCCATTTTACAGTTGTGGAAACTGAGCAAAATAGAGGTTAAGTGACTTGCCCAGGATCACACAGCTGATAAGTATCGAATGTCAGATTTGAACTCAAGTATTCCTGACTCTAGGCCAAGTACGCTATCTACTATGTCACCTAGCTGCCACAGTTGATTATACATTATCTTCCCCAATGGAATGTGAATTCTTTGAGGGCAGGTACTATTTTGCTTCACTTTGTATCCATAGTGATTAGTAGATATTACACACTTAATAGATGTTTGCTGACTTGACTTAACCAACTTCTTTTCCCATGGCCATGCAAGAAATCAGTGTTAGAGACAAAATCTGAACCCACATATTCTTTTTATCAGGCCCAACACTCTATCTACACAGACATTTTGTACCTCAATATCTTGTACCAGAAAAATTTTAAATAAAACCAACCAAACAAATTCATTTAAGGGAAAGAAAAAAGGGACTTGTTTGTTATCAGTAAATGTTATAAATACATGCACACATATACCCATACGTATTTGCACACACATACACACATTTATACAATATGTGTGCATATGTGTATGCACATATATATATATTTGTGTATATATATATACACACACATACATATATATAGACATACACATATATACATATACTATCAGGTGAAAAGCAAATAAATATTGATCCAAATATACTTTCAAGAATTATGGTCACCATTTATGCTTATGAAGGGGAAAAATTCCCATAAAAAAGTAAATGGGAACTTTGCCCCTTATTATAAGTCAATAAGGAGGTTGGGAGATTTGTCAACAGTTTATAGTCAAGAGTATGGTACACAGGTTAATTTTTGCATAAGAACCTTCTTTTGTATCTAGGTGATGCCCAATTCAACTCACTGGTATCCTATGGTATTTGCCACTAGATTGGCACTGGACACTTCTCTCTTGTGAAAACCTATTTAACTTTATACTTTGATTCCAGTGAGAATTGGTACCTCTAACTGGCTAATTAGGATGAACTTTAATTCTCCATAGAACTGTTGAACCATGTGTTTCATCTGTGTAGTCTTGTTAGTGTAAGATGAACTTAAGAAAGCAAAAAATATAAAGACTATGGAACAATGACTTCTAGAAGAAAAAAAGTCTTCTTACCTGTGAAGCAATGTCTCATTATTTCCATCTAGTGTATTAATAATGTCATCACTGCCAGTATAAGAAGATATCATCAATTTCACTATGTCAGTTGCTCCTTGGGTGGCAGCAAAATGGAGAGCTGTGCATTTCCCATTCTGTAAATAAGAATGTGAAAGAAAGGAAGAAAGAAAGAAAGAAAGAAAGAAAGAAAGAAAGAAAGAAAGAAAGAAAGAAAGAAAGAAAGAGAGAAAGAGAGAAACAAAGAAACAAAGAAAGTTTAGTATAGAAGGTACAATTTCGTGATACAAGACCAGCTCAGTGGCCTCCATTCTTATATCTTGGTAAGTAATTAATTTTGGTTTATATCTTAGCTGTGGTTTTTGAGCCATTTGTCCTCATATTTAACGAATATTTACATTGTTTGGAACGGCCTCATTCTCAGAATCTTAGAGTTAAAAGGAAATTTGTAATTCGTCTCATCCATCTTTTCACACAATATGATGGTTTTCATTCATATATCTGGTAGATAATCATCCAGAATCTATTCAAATGTTTACATGATGAGCAACTTCCTATTTTATTAGATCATCCATTCCACTATTGGATATTCTTGTTGGAAAGAGATTTCTTATGCTGGGCTGAAGTGTGTCCCTCAATATCATCTTCCTTCTCAAATTACTTCTACCTTCTGAAGTGACAGAGGAAAATGACAATATTTTCTACGTTAATATAATTCAAATATTGCTATATCACTATTATATAGAGTTATATGAGAATATCTTCATTCCCTTAGTCTTTTATTCCCTAAACTAATCATCCACAGTTGCTTTAGATTCCTTTCTGGAATAGTTTCCAAATCCATAGCCATCCTAATTTCTTCCACCTTTGTATCTGGTATTATTTGTTTTTCCAGACATATCATTTCATTACTGTAGGGAGCTCTGAGTGAAGAATATCTTTTCTTCCTTCCCTCTCGATCTCTCTTATGCCCTCAACTAATGCAGATCAGTAACTTTCCACTTAGTCTTAGAACAACACCCAGAGCACTAGAACATTAAGTGACTTGCCTCAAATGATTTGTCATAAGCAAGACTTAAGCTCAGGTAGTCCTAACTCCAGGGTAAACATGCTACCCCCTACACCACACTATCTTTGTTAATAATCTTTGTAAATCATGGTTTCTAGAACTGTACTCAGTATTTGATATATAGTTTGAGTTGGATAGAATATTACTTCCCTTGATCTAGACATAATACTTTAATTAATACAATCTCAGCTTAATGATGTTTTAATTACCACAAATATGTTCATTATTCATGACAGAAACATAATGGACTAATGAACTCGCTAAAATTCAGCTAATTTTGAAATCTCTACTTCTCTTTGCCACATAACATCATGGCAGCTGGACTGGTTATCCTTATTTTTTTTTATCACTGTAACCATTATTTAGAAGCTGTTTTATGTTTCAAGAAGTCCTATCACATCCATCTAAAAGCTTACCTTTTGACTTTATTCTGTTTTCATTTGTCACCATATTCACTTAGTCCTTACTCAGTGATCACAGAGCCATAAAAGCACTTGGGAAAACAATTTATAAAAAGAAAATGTGTAACTGTGATTAAAAAATATGAAAAATTACCTCCTCTAGATTAATCTGTGCTCCATTTACCAGGCAGATTTTAATCATTTCTAAATCACCACTTTGAACAGCATAATGGAGAGGACTTGAATTTTTATTATTGAGAAAATTAATTTGATATTCTCTGGAATATCCTTGTTCTTCACCTTCATAAGAAAAACCAAATTAAATGTTACTTAAATATACCATCTGAAATGTCACAAAACATGAAAAGTAAGAATAAAATCTTACCTAACTATACATAATAAGTGCTGTTGAAAAATAATGTAAACTGCAACCTCCAAATAGTAAGTTTATTATTTCTGTCTACTACATAAATTCCTTTACTTACCATACTTTAACAACGTTTCTATGCACTTCTTGGAACCTGAAAATGCAGCTACGTGAACTGGGAAACATCCAAATTTGTTTGTTTTACATATTCTTGCCCCATTACCCACCTGAAAAAAATTCAGAATGAAGTTAAATTGTATAATGCCCTGTAGGAAGGTGGATAAGAATGGACAATGGTTCTCATCTAGTCTTACTCATCTACTCTTAGTCAGTACTAAGGTTCAAACACAATAGTTAGATTCAATGATAAATTAAAATGTATAAGAAAAAACTTTAGGAGACTGGATAAAAACTATTAATGAGATAATTCTAGGAACTCAAGTCGAATCTAGTAGCACAAAAAAAAGTTATCAAACAAATGAGGCAGAGAGAACAATTCAGACTTCAATGGAATCCTCTTTCAACATTTTAGCAAAATGAATTCAGTTTTCAATAAGATCAATATTCTGTTTTAAAAATATCACTTTGCCACTTCAACTCTAACTCCCTGTTATTATACGAAGGAATAATATACTCAAGGAAGATCCCAATTCAATACATTTATACCAATTAAAACATACTAGCCAAGAGACTAGTGCTGTTGCTGAATCATAGAAGTTCTTTCATGGAGAAAGCTTATATTTAGGCAATAATTTTCATCTACCCCTTTCCACAATACATTTACCATAGATTTATAGTAAAACAGAATTGATTGGGTTTTTAAAAATTAATTTTATTTCATCATTTCACTCACTGGTGGGGAAAAATGAATTAGTTTAAAAGTGGCCTCCAAGAGAAAGGAAGAATATAAACTATAAGGCTGAAATACCTACACACTGGCTTTTGTGTTCAGGGGAACACCAAATTAGTCACTTCCAGGGAAGGTAAGAGATTGGAGAAGCCCTTAGTTTAGGAATTTCTTAAAATTTTTTTAACATGACATCTATGAATTCACAAGGGTAAGAACCATTTCCTGATTGAAAAATGGTGAGAGGATATGCATAGGCAATTTTGAGAAAAAGAAATATGAGCTTTCAATAGCCATGTGAAAAGTACTCTAAATCACTAATAATCAAAGAGGTGAAATTAACACAGCTCTGCAGTATCACTTCACACCATCAGAATGTCCAGAATGACAAAAACGAAAATGACAAATGTTGGGGGCGGGTGCTGTGAGAAAATACGTTTTACCATGACCTAATTCAACCTTTCCATAAAGCAATTTGGAATTGTGCCTGAAAAGCTATGAAACTGTGACCCAGTGATACCACTATTAAGTCTATATACCGGGCGGCTAGGTGGTGCAGTAAATAGAGCACTGGCCCTGGAGTCAGGAGTACTTGAGTTCAAATCCGGCCTCAAACACTTAACACAAAAAACTAGCCGTGTGACCTTGGGCAAGTCACTTAACCCCAACTGCCCTCCAAAACAAAACAAAAAACCCCCAAAAAAACAAAACAAAAAAAGTCTATATACCAGTGAGATCAAATAAAGATGGAAATGATCCATATGTGCAAAAATATAGCAGCTCTTTTTGTGGTGTCAGAAAAAATGGAAACCAAGAGAATGCTCATCAATCAGGGAATAGTAGAACAAGTTATGATATACGAATTTTGTTTGTTGTCATTTTTCAGTCACGTCCAACTCTCCATGACCCCATTTTGGGTTTTCTTGGTAGATATTTTTTCCATTTCCTTCTCCAGCTCATTTTACAGATGAGGAACTAAGGCAAACCAGGGTCACATAGCTAGGAAGCATCTGAAGCTAGATTTGAAATCATGAAGTGAGTCTTCCTGATTTTAAGCCTCATGCTCTATCCATTATTATCTAACAGCCCCATAAGAATGTAATGGAATATAACTGTACTGAAAGCAATAATGAAGAACATGGTTTCAGAAAAACCTTGGGAAACTTATATGAACTGATACAAAGTGATATAAACAGACTCAATAACATCAATATTGCAAAGATAATCAACTTTGACAGGGCAGTTAAGTAGCAGAGTGGATAGAGTGCTTGACCTGGAGACATCTTTGTTAATTCAGATCTGGTCTCAGACACCTACTATCTGTGTGACCATGGACAAATCACTTACTGCTGCTTGCCTCAGTTTCCTCATCTGTAAAATGAACTAGAGAAAGAAATGGCAAATCTCTCCAGTATCTTTGCAAGAAAATCCCAGATGGGGTCACAAAGAATCAAACATCACAAAATAACTGAACGACAATAAATCAACTTTGAGTCCAAATTATTCATGAAGAAATATGGTATCTATCTCCAAAGAAAGAGCTGACAAAAATCAGAGTGAAAACTGAAGTATATTTTATTCTTTCTTTTTATTTCTTTCAGACATGGCTAATGCAGCAATGTGTTTTGCCTGACTATTCACATTTTTGGTATATTTTTTTTTATTTTGCCTTCTCAATAGATGGGAAATGAGAGTAGTAAAGGAGAGAATTCAGAACCAAAAATAGAATTAAAAATAAAATATAAAAGAAAATAATACCTAGTTTTGAACAAAATTCCAAATATATTCTGACCAGCATAAAATAGGGTGGGATTAGCATCTCACTTGTTTTGAAGTGTGTTTCTATTAAAGAAACCCTAGTTTACATAGGCTTTGCAAACAAATATATCACAATGATGACTCCTACAAGGACCAACTAAAAACCCTAAATATTTTTTTTCTCATTCACTGCTGCTAAACTGTGACTGGTGAAGTTAGTATTCTGGAATAGCTGAATTTATGAACTTAAGATGAGGAATTCATAATAATCCCTGTGAAATTTCATTTGTTAATTGTGCATGGCTAATTTCTTCACTGATTAAAAAAAGAGGATGGTGCCTCAAAGATTGCCTAACATCTTTCTAACTCTAGATCCTTTGAGTTTATGGTCACTTTAGATCTTTAGACCTAACACTTTAGATCTTTTGGGAATTTTATTCCATTATTCAATGTATTACTTACATCTTTCTGCAAATTTCATAGGCATGTCTTCACCCAGGAAGTTAAAAATATTGAACACAATAAGGCTAAATAAAAATTCATGTACAAAATGCCTTCCTTTAGGTTAACAACTATTGACTCTTTGGTATGGTCATTCATTATTCCATGTATAAATGTAGCTAAGAAGACTACCATCTGACCATAGATTTTCATTTATTCATCTTGCCCAACGAGATATTAGGAGAGACTTCACCAAATACTTTGCTGAAATTCAGAAAGATTGTATCTTTGGCAATACCTTAATCATGCAGTCCAAGATAAATAAAAATATTAGAAAAATTTTGTACGTACCTTTAATAATAAATTCTAATAATAACTCACAATTGCTTATTACTTTAAGGACTACAAAGCACTTTCTCTATAACATGTCTAAGAGGTTTATAATTTAAATATTACTATCTTAAAACTCAATGACATGAAGTGATTTGCTTAAAATCACAAAATTTGCAAATGTCAGAACCTGGTTTCAAAAAACAGACTCCTGATTCCTAGTCCAGAGTTCCTTTTACAACACAGTGGGCCATCCTAAGAATACGTTTTGCAGGTTTGAAACTGAGCTACTGATCTACTATAGAAATCTCCATCATCATCATCATCACCATCTTCCTCTTTTTCTTCCTCTTCTTCCTCATCATCAGCAGCATGTTTGCGAAGGGTTTTAAGGTTTACAAAGCACTTTGCTTATGTTTTCTCTTTTAATTTTCACAACAACCCTATGAGGAAGTTATTATTATTATTATCCCCCTTTTTACAGTTGAGCGAATTGAGGGAAAGAAGTTAATGACTTACTCAGAGTCAAATAGCTACAAAATTTCTAAGACAGGTTCTAAATTGGAATATTTTTTACCCCAATTCCAACAATGAGCCATCTAGCAGCCAATATGGAGCCTTGAATAGGAAAGTAACAAACTCGATTTCAAAAAAAAAAGTCACAATCCCACAAGACCTCAAAAGAACCTTTCAGTAGTTGTGGAAATGTTAAATTTGGGCCATCACAAGAGTTAAAAAACAAAGTCCCTGCTAAAAATACTTTCAAGATGCTTTGGTCACATCATATATGCAGTGGTAACCATTAACAGTATATGCTGAACTAAAACAAAGACCAATGAAAAAAATAAAATCATTATACAAACCAAGAGTTTTAGTGCTTCACTATTATCTTTGGAGCAGGCCAGGATCAGGGGAGTGTTTCCATTTTCTCCTTTCAAATTAACATCAGTACTACCATGCTCAATCAAAACCTATGTAGAGAAGAAAATAAAACTATCAAGATTTAAAATTACAATTTAACTAATGAAAGTAAAACTACCAAAAATAAGCATTCACAAAAACTTTGTTTTAAAATCAAATAAGATTTAGACAGTAATTTTATACTTGTGGAGTGCGATCCCTAGCTGTTCCAGAATCAAAGATGCTCATGGTAGACAAAGAACTTATAGGTCAGAGGGTCCTTTCATTAGGAGATTCTAGAATCAGGAGTAAGGAACAAGTGCCCATCTAATCTTTCTTCTTTTTCCAACCTTACCATTATTTGCTCTATTGTCAAGAGCAGAGGAGTAAGAGTAAAATGAGTGAATTGAATCAATTACTTCTATAAACTGAAATTCTGGATGTAATGGCTCTTTGAAAATTCATGCCATTCCTGATGATTCCAAGAGTCATATTCAGGGGAGGGGCTGTTCAGGAACTGGGAGCCACATCAGTTTCATAATCGTACTAGAAATTTTGGCCGAGTTGAAAAGGTTACGAGGGTTATGTTTTAATATGAATCCCTTGGGACTATTTTGTGGTGGATCTAGGCAGATGATTCTGAGATTTCCAGCATCTATATCTCCTAACCTAGTCTCTTGTGTGCAAATAACTATTAGAAATCTCAAAAGAGATGTCTTAGACATCTTAAGCTCAATATGTCCAAAACTGAATCCATTATCTTACCTCCAAAATCTTCCCCCCTTCTTAACTTCTCTGGTATGATTAAAGGTATCTTCATCTCCCCAGTCACTCAGGCTCACAATCTAAACAACATCCTCTACTCCTCACTCTTTTACTCCCGTATGTAATCAATTGCCAAATCCCATCACGTTTACCTTCATAACATCTCTCATATATGCCCCCTTGTCTCCTGACAACATCCTGGTGCAGGCCAGGAACTAAACTGTTGCAATATCCTGCTGTTTTTTCTCCCTCAAGCCTTTCCCCATCCTTGACCATCTTTCACCTAGCTGCCAAAACAATCTTCCTAAAATATGGACATGACCTTATCACTCTCCACTCTTAATCAAATCAAGTATAAAATCTGCTTGGCTATTAAAGCTTGTGTAGCACAGTTCCTTCCGAATTTCCAGGCTTCTTGCATTTTACCACTCACCAGATGCTTGCAATCCATTAACACTGTCCTCCTTTCTATTTCTTACATACTAACACTGCATCTTTTGACTGAGCATTTTCACTGTCACCCACGGCTGGAAGCTCCTCTCTCTTCATCTCCTTGCCTATTCCCTGGCTTGTGTCAAGCCCCAGCTAAGACTCCACTTTCTGCAAGAGGCCTTTCCTGATGCCTCTCAATACTAGTGCAAAATGTTGAGCCCATTGGCAATCATCTTCAGTTTTCCCTGTATATTCTTATTTGTACATAGTTGCTTTAAGAACTTGGAACATGGTCAGTACTCAATAAATGCTTGCTGACTTGAATCCCTAGGAGTGGCCCAAATCCCTAATATTCTTCAACACCAGGTCCCCAGGCTTCTTCTTTTTCAGTCCTGTAACACTAGTTTGAGATGAGTAACATCATCTTTTAGAAGAAAACAACTAATCTTTATATAGCATGTAAGGTTTACAAAACACTTTACACATGTTATGGAGATGGAGATGGAAGACAAATAGAAATGAAGGCATAAGATAAGCAGAGGGAAGAGAGAAAGATGCAATAGGACAGTGAAATGCACAAGAAAATGCATCATACTGTTGGAAATGTTTTAAATTCCCCCTTTGTATTACTTATAAAATTGAAATTATTACTATTATTTTTGCTTTTTGGAGGGGGGAAAGCAGGGCAATTGGGGTTAAGTGACTTGCCCAAGGTCACATGGCTAGTAAGTGTTAAGTGTCTGACACCACATTTGAACTCAGGTCCTCCTGACTCCAGGGCTGGTGCTCTACTCACTGTGCCACATAGCTGCCCCCAAAATTGAAATGATTAAAATGTAAAATGCTATTGGTCAGTTTTAAAAGAAAAAATAAAGACCTGAGAAGCTTTATTACTGTTTTGATCCAGACATTTGACTTCATCAATATAGCAATTTTTATATCACTTTAAAGCCATAACCTCTCTAGAATTTTCTTTTTAATTCTTACTTTTTATTAGCTCTGTGATTTCATCTGGGTTTGGAAGTTCTTTTCGCTAAGACAGAATGGTATCTACTATATCTTAAAGAGTTGTCCAAGGGGTCACTGAGAAATTTAGTGACATATACAATGTCACACAGATAGGATGAATCAGAGGTGGACTTTAAAGTTAGATCACCCTGATTTGAAGGTCAATCCACTATCCATAATGCCAGGTTGCCACTCTATGGCCTATGATTAGAGGTGCCAGTGGTTACAAGGTGAGCTAAATAAGCCAACATTTTTATGGTACTTTTTTTTAAATGAGAAAATGTGTTCCAGGTTCCAAAATATGGCCCTTTCTACACTGTCAGGACTATCTCTACTGCAGACAATGTGACATTCTGGAGCTGAAAAAATGATGATCCAGAGGTATATATAGTTTGTAGGTATTCATAAAGTTCTTCTGTCATGACAACTTCAAGAGGTAAGTAGTTCAATTATTATTTTCCTTGTTTTAGAGATGAGGAAATGAGGCTCGGAGAGGGTAATTTATCCTAGATCACAGAGGATATAATAAATACAAAATAACAGATATATAACAAGAAAAGATCTGTGATTGAAAGGAGGATTCTTCTCACTCCATGGCCAACACTCTTTTGTATATGGGACTATGATATTTCTGATATCATTAGTGGAGAATGGCAGAAAATGTAACTTTTCTAAATATCATTTGAAGCAACTTTTTTGCACATTAAAAAAATCTATAAAAAGGATGCATCCAACATGTTGAAGGTTTCTCCTCCATGTAATATGTCAAGGTACATTTTCTATTATCCTTCCCTTTATCTATATGACCAGTTCATCTTCTCTCTGTTACATCCAGGATCAAATATAAAAATCATCTATTTGGAATTCAGAGACATTTATGTTCAAATATAAAAATCATCTATTTGGAATTCAGAGACATTTATGTTCTGCACCTTTCCTACATTTCCCAATCAGCTCACACCTTAATCCCTCCAACATATACTGCAACCAGTGACACTGGTCTCCTTGTTGATCCTTGGACTTCTTCCATCTTCCACTCTGGGCTTTTTCACTGATTGTCCCTCATTCTGAAATTCTCTTTTCTTCAATTCCATTCCCAACTTCCTTCAAGTCCCAGCTAAAATCCCATTTTCTTTAAGAAGTCATCCTTCTTTATGCTAGAGACTTGTTCCAAAGTATTATCAACAGCTTATCCAGTATATATCTTATTAGTACAAAGTTGGTTAGATGTTGTCTTTCCCAGTAGACTGACAACTAGGCCTTATTTTGCCTTTTTTTAATCTTGAGCGTTTTACACAGTGTCTGGAACATCATAAATGCCTGTGACTTGATTTGACTTGTTTCTTCTGAGTTAATTAGTTTTTAATGAATACTTTAATCTATGAAACTGAAATATACATGTATATACATATAGACATACATACATGTACACATGCATATGTATATATATATATATATATATATATGTGCACACACAGATTTAGACCTTCTGTCTTGTGTGATCCCAACTCTGCCCCCTTTTCTGTTTTCATCATGATGGTGTGATGTTATCAAAAACTGCAGAAAATGATGCTACAAACGCTCATTTCCAAGAGCAATGAAAACAACACTGCTAATTCCCATGCTTTTCAGGGGGTGATTCATTTAAGTTGTTTAGAAATGTTGCTAGTCACATGATTTCTGTTTATTCTGAGTTTGGCAGATCAGTCTGACCCACCTTCAGACAACCACATTTTGAAAAGAATTCATGAATTGTACATACCCTCGAACACCCACACATTTTACACACACACACACACACACACACACTTTACACATAAATACATTCATACTTCTGATGGTAGCCTTACCTTCACTATTTCATTATAAAAACTTTGAATAGCTAGGTGAATGGGTGCCACCAAATTGTTGTTGCAAATGTTTGGATTAGCTCCTCTGCTGAGAAGAAACCTAACATTTTCAACCTGGTTTTTTTCAACAGCCCAGTGCAAAGGGGTATTTCCTGAAACATCCAGTACATTCAGTCCTAGGAGGAAAAAAAAGCATAAAATGCAAGCAATATATTTTCCTCTGGCTATACTGTATGATGTATAAAAAGTTCAAAAGATGTGGTATCTGGGTAATGAATCATTTTATTATTCATGCTAGTAGCTAATTAATGAAAGGATTTAGTGATACTCAAATGCCAAAGACCCTTTAAGGAACACACTGAAAGCTTATATGCGATTGGAAAAATGAGTGTTTTGGTCTAATGGTGGACATCTCTAGGGCAAGGTTTTTTTTTATTTTACTATGTTATGGAAATGCTTTATTCCATAAATTAAAAATAATTTTAAAAATTATGACAATAATGAATAACATAATGAGAGGTGGGCCTGTTCTAATGAGGGGCTAGGGAACTTGACTCTGACCACTCCATCTTGGACTAAGAGGCTTATCTCTTATCTAGGCTACCCTGGTCTAGGGAAATATAGACAAAACAGGGTTCCCAACTGTTCAGACCTGGATGAGCAGAACACAATGGGCCAGAATTCACCTTAGATTAAATTATTTGTAAGGTTTTCTAGTTGACTGGGGCAACAACCCCTACCCAAGATCAAAAAGCAGGTACCCTGGGGTTTGGACAATCTCATCCATCAATAATGTCTTTGAGGTGTTGACTTGGCCTAGGAGAGAATGAAGGCCTAGGAAGGGAAAAAACACCTGGATCTCCCCAATAATTGAATATTTAATAATCATTTTTCTCAAATGACTTAATAAAAACACAATCAGCTTTAGTCCTCTATCAACAAATCAACAAGTATTTCCTGAGTGCCTACTGAACATAAGGGACTAAGTCAGAGACCGTGATGAAAATAAAGAAAAACAAGAATGTTTCCCAGTGAAGTTTCCTTTGTGCTTAATTTGGAGGAATTCATTCCTTAAGAAACATATCTTAACTCAAAAGGACTTCCTAATAGATATTTCATAGAGGAATGTATCTATTTTTTGTTCTACTTTACATAATTTATATATTGTAAATAAATGTATATATCTACATAGATAGATGGATATAGAGAGAGGTAATATAATTGGTTGCTAAGCAGACCTATTATTTCATTGGTGTAGGGATTGCTTGAAGAAGAACTCTCTTTACCAATACAGATTGGCATCAGCTCTGCATGTTATTGTCTTAGGCAGTTGGCTAGAACAGTGACAGGTTAAGTGTTTTGCCCTTGGTCACATAGCCAGTGGCTTGCCAGAAACAGCATTTCTATGCCAGGTATCTTGAGGCTACTTCTATTTACTATGATGTCCTGCCTCTCAATTCCACAGATTCGTGTGCATGCGTATGTGTATGTGTATGTGTATGTGTATGTGTATGTGTATGTGCATGTGTATGTGCATGTGCATGTGTATGTGCATGTGTATATGTATATTAAAATATATGCATATATACATCATACACATATAATACACACACATTCAAACACAACATGTGTGTGTCCTTATGTGTGTACATGTGTGTATATGCACATATAATGCATGCACACATATGTATATGTGTGTGTGAATTTCTACCATGCATAAGTGTATAATGAATAATCATTAAGGTAGTCCTTATGTCCTTATATGTTCCAATGTGACTATGATGCCACTGGCACTTCAGGACCTAGTAAACCACCAAATCTGGGATTGGATTTGTTCTTCATAGTCTATGTTTCCATCATGAATACACTGGAGAGCTTTGGTCTATATACACTGCAAAGAAGGGTTTCTCTCTCCACTCATTCTTTTCACCTTCCCAAATTTGTGGTCTATGGAGAGGATGTGAGCTTATATGAAACAGGAATGAGTTTATACATGTTATAAGCATAAGTTACCTTCGCATTGGGAGTCATTAATAATCATCTCTAGCAGTTCAACTTGATCTTGTGCAGCTGCATGATGCAAGGGCGTGGCATTCAGTTCATCATATTTATATAAGCCATCACGGTTCTTCATGATGAAGCTTTGCAATCTCTTTACATTTCCTTTGAAAATAACCTAGTTGTATGTTAAAAAGATAATTAGCATTGTACTAAAAACATTATTGAAACATTATCATTCTATCATAAAATACTACTTATTCTCTACAACCTAAAAGGCATTAGCATTATCATAAATTATTTATTGTACATTTGGTACTATGGGAGTAGTATGGGAACAGCTTTTGGTGTAGTGGATAGAGTGTGAGGTCTGGGGTCAAGGAAAACTCATAATCATGAGTTCAAATCCAGCCTCAGAAATTTACTGGCTGTGTTACTCCAGGCAAGTCACTTAACCCTATTTGCCTCAGTTTCCTCATATGTGAAATGAACTGGAGAAGGAAATAGCAAATGATTCCAGTTTCTTTGCCAAGAAAACCCCAAAGGAAGTCATGAGGAGTCAGACACAACTCAACAACAAATTTGGTAATATGATAGGCATTGTATAAAGCAGGCTTATAAGCACAATTCTTGCAAGAGTCAAAATGACAGAAACAGTGGGAATGAAGGAAAGCTGATGAAAACATTAATATGATAATTCAATAATTGTTAATTTAATTTGGGGAGGGTACAGGCTTGTGATTTCATCATTTTCCACTTAACCTGAGAAGCTGAGAGATTAAGTGACTTGCTGTGGTCATATATGTCAGAGACAGGACATGAATTGAAGTTTTCTTGAATTAATGGCTGGTTCTTTATCTACTGGCTTTTCCATGTTCAAACTAATTAATCAGTTAGTTAATCAGTTTACAGATTATTATTCTGCGAAGTATGGAACTTGAATGAACTTTCAAAGCAAGAACGTTGTTGTCATTGTTCAGTCATTTCAGATGAGTCCAACTCTTCATGATCCCATTTGGGTTTGGGGGTTATTTTTTTGGCAATGATAATGGAGGAGTTTGCCATTTCCTTCTCCAGTAAATTTCTGAGTCAAGATTGGAATCCAAGAAGATGACTCTGCCTGACTCCATGCCTGGGGCTCTATCCACTGTACCACCTAGCTGACCCAAAGATAAATCATAAGAATAAGTAAAAGATTAGAAATGTTTCTTCACAGAAAGATTGATGTAGGCAATATAACAGACTTAAGGAAGATTTAGTAGATTCTACTTCTGATAAAAGAAAACGCAATCGAATCATAAGGTGAATTTAAATTAGATATCAAAATGTTAGAAAAATAAAGTATATTAAAATACCAAAACCTGGATTATTATTTTTTCATCATCTCACAGTTTCTACCCTGCCTCTAATCGACACACATATCACTGCAAGATTAATGGGATTTTTTTCATCTTAATATTCACAGGCTCAATAACCTACTATGGCTCCCCAGTAACTCCTGGATTAAGTGCAAACTCTTTTTCCTGACTTTTATGGCCTTCAATAATATTGCACCATATTACCTCTCCAGCCTCATTTCCTCATGCTAATTAACATGTGCAAACTTTTTTTTTTCCTCTGTCAGGCTGGTTTCCTTACTACCCACTCAATACATGTTCACTCTGGTCTTTGTACCTTCATCTTTCTGCCTGTAAACACCCTCTGTTCTCCCCAATTTCTGCCCAAAACAATTGTATTTCAAGATCCTTCTCAGGTAGAAACTTGATTGATTCATTAATTGCCTCTTGACAACCAGAGAC
>CM053594.1:216952786-216985249 GCA_028646575.1 Pseudocheirus occidentalis
CTACTACTTCTGAACCTGCCTCCCTATCCTTCTTGAAGTTTTCTCCATATTAACCCAGGGCACCCTGCCTATATTGCAGGCAGCAATATTTTTTAGGCACTATGTTCTGGAAGTATCAGATAAATTGAGTTTCTATTACTCAGCACTCCACCTATGCCTGAATCAATCAATTAAATTTTTAAAGATTCTGGTATTGTCTCAGGCAGTAGGGATACAAATACAAAAAAAGAAACAATCCTTCTTTTCAAGAATTTTATGTTCTAAGTCTCTTTTCCTTCCTCTATATTCCACACTTCAGGATTATAGAATCATATATAGTTAGCTGGAAGGAGCCTTAACAGCCCTTTAGTCCAAGTCCCTCATAGTAGAGAAGGCTAAATACAGGTCATGAACCAATCCAGCACTCACGATATGTAGGTTAGCTAGGCAAAAATTTTGTATAAATAGAAAATCATGACAATTTATTGCCAATTATTTTCCAAGAGTTTGCATCTCACAATGTCACTTCCCTACTCAAAAGATTACAAGAGCTAGCTCCTTATTGTCTATAAGCTTGTTTATTTAGCATATAAAGTCCTTTACAACTTAGTTCCAACCTAACATTCCAACCTTATTGTGCATAGTCTCCACTCCCAGTCTCATTCTCCATTAAACTTAGCTTCTTGCTATTCTTCATACATGACAATCCTCCCATCTCCAGGCCTTTGAGTATGTCCTCTACCATATGCCTGGAATAGAACCCAACCTCACTTTGTATCTTAGGGTACCCTGTTTTCTTCAAAACTCTCCTCAAGAGGTAATTTCTACATAAATTCTTTCCTAGTCTCTCCAGGTTCTAGTGTCCTCCTTCCCAATCCCACTGCCAACTTATGTGTTTATATTGTATATATTTTGTATAAGTTATTTCTTTACTTGTCTTACCAATACACTGTAAGCTCCATGAAGGCAAATGTTTCTTTTTTGCTTTTTGTATTTCCTAGTAAAGTGACTGGTGCAGAGTTGTCATTTAATACATACTTGATGATTGGTTGCATTCAAAAGATATAAAATATTGAAGACACATACGTAGTAAAAATTGAAGTTTAAAATAAAAATAATTTCAAATAAATTTAAAAATAGGAATTCCAATAATTATCTTAGATCTTCAATACTAAAATGGCTCTGCAGACATATTTGAGGAGTAGCTTTCAATAATACATGCCAAAAGTACACCACAATAATTCTTCTGCAACGTGATGGAAACTTTCTTTGCATTCTTTCAACATTACAGGGGCACCTGTAAAATAATCTAACCATCCAACTCTCATTCTTTAATTTCATCCTATGACAATCGATCACTGTCATACAATTCCTTGATGATATTCATTATTCTTGTTATTTTTCAGTTACATGTTATACAATCTGCTTATACCCACATGTGCCTGTCCATAACCCTTTCCATGATGCTTATCTTTCATTCTTCATTGGTGTTCAAGGTCTCATTGTCATAAAAACTACAGTGCTAAAATGCTTGTATTGAAAATCAGGAGCCTGTGATGTCATAGGAAACTTGAAGGCAATAAAAAGTACTTTGCAATTTCCTGAAAAGTATTCATCCTACTCTCCTCCTCCTTTTCAATATTGGGCTAGAACAATGTCTATTTGCATCATCTGTCTGAGAAACGCAAACTTCTGAACAAGACTTCTAAGATGACTTTTAAGTTGCATGTTGACATTTAGACAACATACTATGTGTTGCTTTCATATACTTCCTATTTCTTCCTCATAGACAGTCTTCTCAACTGAAAAGATCTCAGACCCCATGTGTGCTAGTGCTCTGAACCTTACATTTCCTACTGGGTACAGCATGTCCACTGACTAAAGGCTTCTAATGGGCAGGCTGGAAATTTTCCATCAAAAAGCATTCACTTCCATCTGTAGTAGCACAAGGCATCTGGTATCTCCTGCTGCTAGCTCAATCTCCCAATTAGGAGGTGGAAAATCTCCAGTGCAAAGAAGAAAAACAATCCCTTTGGCTTTAGGCCTCCCATCTCCTGTTGTACCTGTCTTCAATAGGGTACACATGTGGCACACTCCTTTCAGTGGTGAATATTCTCATATCTGGTCATACTCTTCACATCCCATTGACTCTGAATTCCCATAGATCACCAGGCAAATCCCATTCCTTACCTCCTATTACTTGATTCCTCATTCCTATCTTCCTCAATCTTTGCATCCCAAAGTTTCATTCTAACTCTGCCCACCCCTCTACTATAGTCTCAGGAAAACTTTTTTTTGATAGGCAACCAACTTCTTTTATTTCTTTTTTTAAATAGCAGTTTATTTTTCCCTAGTTACATGTAAAGAAAAAATTTAGCATTCATTTTTATAAGATTTTGAATTCCAAATTTTCCTTCCTCCTTCCCTCCCCTCCCTTCTTCTAAAGATGGTAAGTAGTTTGATAAAGCTTATGTATGTGATATAACGTAAAAATATTTCCAAATTAATCAAAGTTATTAAAGAAGAAATAGATCAAAAGGGAAAAAAGACATCAGAAAGAATAAAGTAAGTGAAAAAAATATGCTTTGATCTACACTCAGGGTCCATTAGTTCTTTATCTGGATATGGATTGCATTTTCCTTTGTGAGTCCTTTGTACTTGTCTTGGATCATTGTGTGGCTGGGAAGAGCTCAGTCGTTCAAAGCTGATTATCACATGATGTTGCTGATACTGTGTACTATGTTTTCTTGGTTCTGCACATTTCACTTTGTATCAGTTTATACAAGTCTTTCCAGGTTTTTCTGAAATCTGTTCATCATTTCTTATCTCACAATAGTATTACATTATATTCATGTACCACAGCTTCTTTAGTCATTATCCAATTGACGGACAGCTCCTCAGTTTCCAATATTTTGCAACTGTGAAAAGGGCTACTATAAATATTTTTGCACAGATAGGTTTTTTTCCCTTTTTAGTGACCTCTTTGGGATATATATTTCATCTGAAAATTTCCTGTTCATATCCTTTGACCATTTATCAACTGGGGATTCACTTGCATTCTTGTAAATTTGACTTGGTTCTCTATATATTTGAGAAATGAGACCTTTATCTGATACTGTTGCTGTTAAGATTGTTTTCCAGCTTTCTGCTTTCCTTCTACTCTGGTTGCATTGGTTTTCTTTATACAAGCTTTTTAATTTAATATAATCAAAATTATCTATTTTACATTTTATAATGATCTCTATTTCTTTTAATTAAATCTATTTTTGCTTTTACTTTGAGATCAGAGATGCTACCTCTACTTTTTTTTTTTACTTCAGCTGAAGCATAGTAGAATTTGCTCCATCCTCTTATCTTTATTCTGCCTCTCTGCTTTAGGTGTGTTTCTTGTAAACAACATATCACAAGATTCTGATTTTTGATTCTCTCTGTTATACACTTCCATTTTATAGATGAGTTCATCCCATTTATATTCACAGTTATGGTTCCTTACTGTGCATTTTCCTCCATCTTATTTTTCTGCCTGTCCATCCTTTCTCTCTCCCTCTCTCTCTCTCCCTCTCTCTGTTTCTCTCTGTCTCTGTCTCTGTCTCTCTTTCTTTCTCTCTCTGTCTCTGTCTCTGTCTCTCTGTCTCTGTCTCTCTCTGTCTATCTGTCTCTGTCTCTCTGTCTCTGTCTCTCTCTGTCTCGCTGTCTCTCTCTCTGTCTCTGTCTCTCTCTCTCTCTCTCTCTCTCTCTCTCTCTCTCTCTCTCTCTCTCTTTCTCTTTCTCTCTCCACCATCTTCCTCCTCACCAGTGTTTTGCTTCTGGCTGCACCTAGTCTGATCTGCCTTCCCTTCTGTCAATCCCCACCCCCACTCACTTTACTTGATATCTTTCCCTCCTACTTCCCTGTAGGGTAAGGTAGATTTCTATATCCAACTGACTGTGTATACAATTCACTCTTTGAATCAATGTTGATCAGAATAGAGTCTGAGTTATGCTCATTGACCACCATCTCATCTTCCCCTCCATTATAATGGGTCTTTCATGCCTCTTCTTGTGAAATAAATTACTCTATTCTTCTTCTCCCTTCCTTCTGCATTCCTAAATTTTTATGTCATTCCCTCAAATTCACCTTATACCGGTACCCTCTGTCTATGTTTATTCCTTCTAGTTGTGCAATCAGACACAATTTTTAAGAATTGCAAGTATCATCTCCCCATTTTGTGATGTAAATTGTTTAGCTCTATCAAATCTCTTATATTTTCATTTCCTTTTTTTTACCTGTTTATGCTTCTCTTGGGTCCTGATATTGGGGGTCCAATTTTTGGTTTAGTTCCAGTCTTCTCCTCATGAAAGCATGAAATCCTTCTTTTTCATTGAATTATCACTATTTCCCCTCGATGTATTGTGATTAATTTCAGGGGGTAAGTGATTCTTGGTTGAAGTCCTGGCTCCTTTGCCCTCTGGAATGTCAAGTTCCTTGACCCTCTAATCCTTTAATATTGCAGCTTCCAAGTCCTGTGTAATCTTGATTGTGACTCCCTGATAGCAAAATTGTTTCTTTTTTTAGTTAGTATTTTATTTCCCCTAATTATATAGAAAAACCATTTTTAACATTAGTTTTAAAGCTTTGAGTTTCAAATTCTCTCCCTTCCTCCCTCCTTACCTCTTCTCATTGAGAAGGCAAGCAATTCAATAGAGGTTATTCATGTGTTATCATGCAAAAAATATCCATAATAGTCATGCTGTGAAAGAAAATGGACAAAAAAAACTAAAGAAAAAGAAAGAAATTTTTAAAAAATGCTTCAATCTGTATTCAGACACTTTCAGTTCTTTCTCTGGGGATGCATAGCATTTTTCATTGTAAGTCCTTCAGAATTGTCTTGGATTGTTGTATTGCAAGAATAGCTATGTCATTCCCACCTGAACCTCATACAGTATTGCTGTTACTTTGTACATAGTACATTTCACTTTGCGTCAGCCCATATAAGTCTTTAAAAGTTTTTCTGAGAGAATCCTGCTCATAATTTCTTATAGTACAATAGTATTACATCATAATCACATACCACAGTGTGTTCAGCCATTCCCCAATTGATGGTCACCCCCTCAATCTATAATTCTTTGCTCCCAGAAAAGAAGTATAAATATTTTTGTATATATTTATCCTTTTCCTTTTTGGTGTTTATTTCTTTTTGGATACAGACCTGGCAGTGATATTGATAGGTTAAAAAGTGTACCTGGTTTTATAACCCTTTAGACATACCTCCAAATTGCTCTACAGAATGGTTGAATCAGTTCATGCTCTCACCAACAGTGCATTAATGTCTCATTTTTCCCACATCAATCTAATAGGTATGAGGTAGTACCTCAGAATTGTTTTGATTTGCATTTCTCTAATCAGCAGTGAGTTAGAGTATTTTTGCATATGGCTATTTATAGCTTTGTTTGCTTCATCTGACCTGTCTGCTTCATCTTTGTTTGCTTCTTTTGATCATTTACCAATTGGAGGAAAACTCTTATTTTTATAAATTTGATTCGGTTCTCTATATGTTTGAGAAATGAAACCTTTATCAGAGAAATTGGTTTCAAAACTTTTTTCACTGTCGCTATTACTAACTGTACTTCCCAACAGCCTATCTACTGTGTTTATTCTATTCTCTCTCTCCTTTTATCCTTTCTTTTAAAGTGTTTTGCCTCTGACCCCCCATCTCCCAATCTGCTTTCCCTTCTATCACCCCCACCCCTTCTCTTATCTCATTCCCCTTCTTATTTCCTGGGATGCCAAAATGAAAATCACCAGGAGTATTATAGCCAAATTCCAGAGTTCCCAGGTCAAGGAGAAAATATTGCAAGCAACCGGAAAGAAAGTTCAAATATTGTGGAAACACAATCAGGATCCTTTTTTCCCGTAGGGTAAGATAGATTTCTATGACAAGTTGCATATGTATATTGTTTCCTTTTGTGAGCCAGTTCTGATGAGAGTAAGGTTTACTCACTCCTTCTTATATCCTTGTTCCCTCCTGTAAAGGCTTTTTTTCAGATTCTTTTATGTGAGATAATTCACACCATTCTACATCTCTCTTTCTCTTTCTCCCAATACATTCTTCTCTCACCCCTTAATTTTACATTTTTAGATATCATCCCTTCACATTCAACTAATACCTGTGTTCTCTATCTATATATACTCCTTCTAACTATGCTAATGATGAGAAAAGTCTTTATGAGTTACAAATATCATCTTCCTGTTAGGAATGTAAAGAGCTTAACCTTATTAAGTCTCTTATGATTTCTCTCTTCGTTCTACCTTTTTATGGTTCTCTTGAGTCTTCTCAAAGACTCTTTGAGTCTTTCTCTTGAAAGTCAAATTTTCTATTCAGCTCTGGCTTTTTCAACAAGAATGTTTGACAGTCCTCTAACTCATTGATTATCCATTCTCCACCTCCCCCCCCCCCACCGAATGATTATACTCAGGTCTATTGGTTAGGTGATTCCTTTACCCTCTGTAATGTCATATTCTAAGCCCTCCAATCCTTTAACGTGGAAGCTGCTAAATGTTATGTTATCCTGATTGTGTTTCCACAATATTTGAACTTTCTTTCTGGTTGCTTGCAATATTTTCTCCTTGTCCTGTGTACTCTGGAATTTGGCTATAATACTCCTGGTCCTTTTCATTTCAGAATCTCAGGAGGTGATTGGTAGATTCTTTCAAATTCTAATTCCCCATCTCTTTCTAGAATATCAGGGTAATTTTCTTTGATAATTTCTTGAAAGATGATGTCTAGGTTCTCTTTCTAAAAAATCATGGCTTTCAGGTAGTCCAGTAATTTTTAAATTATCTCTTCTGGATCTATTTTTGAGTTCAGTTATTTTTCCAATGAGATGTTTCACATTGTCTTTTATTTTTTCATTTTTTGGTCCTCCTTTATTATTTCTTGATTTCTCATAATGTCATTGGCTTCCATTTTCTCCATTCTAATTTTTAAGGAATATTTTGTTCAATTTTTGGACCACTTTTTCCATTTGACCAATTATTATTTTTTAAAGGAATCCCTCTCTTCATTGACTCTGGAAATCTTTTACCATTCAATCTAGTCGTTTTTTAAGGTGTTATTTTCTTCAGTATTTTTTGTGTCTTCTTTACCAAGCTGTTGACAATCTTTTCATGATTTTCTTGTATTACTCTTCTTTATCTTCCTGATTCTTCCTCTGCCTTTCTTACTTGATTTTCAAAATCCTTTTTGAGTTCTTCCATGGCCTGAGACAAATTCATATTTTTCTTGGAGACTAAACTTCCAAGTTGTCATGGACTGGAAATTTGTTTCACTTCATCTTTTTGTGGCTTTTGCTACTCTAGTATTTGTTTAGAGCAATTTGAAATATATTTGGAAGGTTTTGGGAGAGACCTCGAGTGAGTCCCTGCTTTTACTCTGCTGTCTTGGCTCAGTTGAATTGCTTCTTTCTGGTCACTTGTAGTACTTTTACCTTAACCTGATAGTTATGAAATTTGGCTATAATGTTCTTTGGAATTTTTGTTTTGGGATATCTTTCTAGAGGTAATAAGTAGATTCATTTAATGCCTATTTTGCCTTCTGGTTCCAGGATATTGGTGCAGTTTTCCTTTATAATTTCTTGAAAGATGCTGTCTAGGTGTTCCTTTTGATTATGACTATAATAATGATGATTCTGATATTGTGTCTGCTGCTTCTGTTTTCCAGGTCAGTTGTCTTTCCCATAAGGTATTTTACATTTTCTTCCATTTTTTCATTCTTTTGAATTAGTTTGGTTTCTTTTTGATGTGTCATAGAGTCATCAGCTTCCGCTTGCCCAATTTTCACTTTTAAGTTGCTGTTTTCCTCAATTAGTTTTGTACTTTCTTTTCCATTTTGCCAATTGTACTTTTTAAGGAACTATTTTCACTAGTGGCTTTTTCTATCTCTTTTACCATTTGGCCAGTTCTACATTTTAATCAGTTTTTCAAACTGTTGACTCTTTTCATAATTATCATTCATGACTCATTTCTTTTGCCAATTTTTCTTCTCTTTCTCTTGTACATTGTTAAGCTCTCTTTTGAACTCTTGAATGAGTTCTTTCTGGGCTTAAGAATACTTCCCATTTTTCTTTGGGGTCTTTTCCCATAGATATTTTGACCATTTTTTTCTTCTGAGTTTGTGTCTTAGTCTTTCCTGTCAACATAATAAATTTCTCTGGTCAGATTCTTGTTGTGGTTGTTGTTTTCCTCACTTTTTTGCCTTTTTCCTTTGTTTTAAATCTGAGCTCTCTTCTCAGAGTGGAAGGGCCACTGTTTGCATGGTATTGTGCTGATGTTGCCCTGAAACTTGCCCCTTGTTTCTGGTGCTGGGCTAGGTAGTAGGGTGAGGGGTAGCTGGAGTTGCTGGAGGCTATAAGGGTCTGACAGCTTACTTGTTGCTAAGCTGGGGTCCTAGTGGTAGTATCTGACTTGTGCTGAGGTCAAGTGATACTGTTTCTATGTTTCTCCAGGGCTATACTGAAGTATGTGGAGGTCGGGCCATTGGCGGCAACCTCTCTTCCAATGGCTATGCGAGAGCAGGTGGTGGTTCTCAGAGTTGGAGTCTGCTAGTTCCCTTGGATATGGGAGGTCCTGGTGTTGGTGTTCACTTGCTTCATCGAACTAGGGTTCAGGATCTCTCAATGGTTGCTGAGGTGGGACCCTTCCCTAGTCAGCTGTGACTCCTCCTGTCCTGGAATGTGTTTCCTTCCTACCTAAGTGAGACAGACCCCCCCCAACCCCCTAGTTTTTTCACATCTCTTGGGCTGAAAGATAGTTTCACCCCATCTTTTTATTTGTCCTCCCACTCTAGGACTTGCCTTGGGGTGCTATTTTATCATTGTTTGGAAGTGAATATGGGAAAGTTACAGCAATTTACTGCTTACTCCACCAGATTGGCTCCAAGAAACTTCATTTCATCTTAAATTTATCCCTCTCCCACTCCTTCTATCTAATGCAGCAGTTCTCAACTTCTGGGTCTTGACCCCTTTGGGGGTTGAACGACCCTTTCACAGGGCTTACAGGGGTTGCCTAAGACCATCGGAAAACACATATTTCTGATGGTCTTAGGAACCAGGACACCGTTGCTCTATCTGTCTCCAGGTAGGTCTGCCCACATGCAGGGTCATGGCATTAGGAAGGTTGAGAAGTGCTGATCTAATGGTTCTTTCTGAAGCTTACCCTTTCCCTGGTGATAGAAACTCCTTGGCCATTCTTTTTCACTCATTCTCCTCAACGTATTGGTTAAGGCAGGAGAATTTGCCTCATTTTCCATTGGCACTTACATGTTCTTCTCCTTTCTCTGTTATTCATTAACTTTTCTTCCTTTGAGGTCCATGCTCTTCAAGTCTATCACCTAATCAAAATACTGATAGCTGTTGTCTATAGACCCCAGGGTCCTTTCTTCCTTCCTCAATGAGTTTGATACCTGTTTACAATTTTTCTCTCCTCTACAGCTCCTGCCTTCATACTAGGGGACTTCAACATACATAATGAATTTCCCTCAAATACTCAAATCACTCAGTTACTCAAACTGCTCTTCTCCCATGAAGTACTTCTCTACCCTACTTTAACCACATACAGAGATGGTCATACTGTGGGTACTACCATCATCCCCTAAATGTATCACTTCTATGTTCAAGAATTCTGAAATTCTCATATTCCTCCTCACTATCTCAGCTGAGAATTTTGCCTCATATTTTACATGGGAAAAAACGAGCCCATTTGCCATGTACTCCCTCTTTCCCCTTCTTCCTCATCCCCTATCACTCAGGTACCTTCTGCCACCTTCTTCTCCTTCACCCCTGTCTCACATGATGAACTAGTCTTACTGCTTACAAAAGTTACTCCTTACATTTGTTTAAGTGATCTTATTCCATCCTGTCTTCTCCAACAGATTCCCCCCTTTGTCATCCACATTCTTTCACATGTTTTCAATCTTTCCTTCTCTGCTGGCTTATTTACTACTCACTGAAAATACAAGTCTGCCCCTTTCCTGAAAAAAAAAACACCTCTAACTTCTAGCCACACTATTACCTCATATCTTTTTAGTTCTTTGTAACTACTCTCCTTGAATAGACCATCAACAGTGTCTACTTTCTCTCCTCTCCCTCTATTTTAACCCCTTAAAATCTAACTTAAAGGTCAATATTTCTCAAATCTCAGATAAGGCAATGATAATTTTCTTAAAAAATAAGCAAAGCAATATAACCAAGGAAAATGCACAGGACTCAAATATGTCATACACAATGAGAAAAAAGAAACTGTGTGTGTGTGTAAATATGTGTGTATATGTATAACATAACTTTTAAGTTCTTCAAATTGTAAGAGGGATAGGAGAGATGGGAAGAAAGAGAAATAGTGAGAGGGAGAAAGAGAAAGGGAGAAGTAGGAAGGGAGACAAAGAGAGAATAAAACATTTATAGTAAAACAATAATAATAGGAGACTTGAATATTCCTGTCTCAGATCTAGACAAATCCAATAGAAAAACAGCCATAAGAAAGTGTAATGCTAAATTGTTGGAATTTTTTTATTTAGCTGACTTTGGTGACAGTTGAATGGAATTATTAAATGAATACACATTATTTCATACCCTGTGCTACTTTTTCCACAACAACAGCAGCAAATATACTTCTGAATTTCAAGGTCAAGAATCAAATGAATCAATTGATGAGAAAAGGCAGATATAAGAAATGTGTCTTTTACACAATAAAATGGACAAAGGAACTCCTAACTATATGTATATGATAAAGTAATTATGTGTTGAATTATGTATGAGTAAAAAATAAATCATAGAAATACTGGCTAACTATAGAATTGCTAATGATAACAGTGATCCAACATACCAAATTTTATCAAATGTAGCTAAATTAGTTTGTAGAGAAAATTTTATTTCTCTGAAAATTATATTGTCAAAACAAGAAAAAAGAGGATAAATGAACAAGCTATACAAATGAAATGCCAGAAAAATTACCATTTTAAAACAATTTTAGAAGTTAATTAATATATTTTAAGATAAAAAAAATACAGCTTACCTGATCAAGAAAAAGAGTAACTCAAATTGCCACTACAAAGTCAACAACGCACATTCACAAGCAACATGTAAACTAAGAAAATAAGAAATATTTATATTAAAAATGAGACCTCAGATAAATTAATTAACAAGTCACAGATGAATAGCTAGACAAAGGAAAAGACTAGATGGACTTACAAGTCATTTCTATGTCATACTTCTAAAGAGAAATTAATATCTATACTGCAAATAAAAGTTCAAACATTAGACTGAAAATACACTATCAGATCTTTTATGACACCAATATGATGATTAAGCCCTAGCCAAAATAAGATAACACAAAAGCAAAGAAATTTGAATCAATTTCACTGATAAAGTGAATTGATTTAAAATTATTTTTAAAATTTAATAATGCCTTTAAAAATAGACAAATAACCAAAATATGGTCTAGAAGTCATTTACAAGTCATTATATGTATTTATTAATTGAAATTATTTTCCTGAAGATAACCACAATGAAAGAAGGGCAATTTTGAAAGAGAAAGTTAGAGGTGGAGGCTAATGCTTTCCTTCCTTGCTTCTTTCCTTCCTTCCTTCCTTCTTTCCTTCCTTCCTACCTTCCTTCCTTCCTTCCTTCTTTTCTTCTTTCTTTCTAAATGGTATTTTTTTCCAATTGCATCTAAAGATAATTACCAACATTCATTTTTGTGAGCTTTTGAGTTCTGAATTTTTCTGTTTTCCTTCCTTCTCTTCTTTCTCCCCAACATAGCAAGCAATCTGATATAGGCTACACATATCCAATAATGTTGAATGTATTTGTACATTAATCATGTTGTGAAAGAAGAAATAGAACACAAAGGGGGGGGGGAAAGGAAGCTAAAAAGACTATAAAAGGCAAACAAAAAATGAAAATAGCATGTTTCAATCTGCATTCAGATTCCGTAGTTCTTTTGTAGAAATTAGTTTAAAAAGTCAGTACATGTGGTAAAAACTATTTATGGTCAAAAGTATTCTTAAACATGTTGAAAATAAGCCAAGAAGAATGTTATATTGTATTCAAACAACAGTGAATGGAAATAGGCTAGGCTCTCTTTCAAAGATGATATTATGTATAATAGAGAAGCTAAAACTGAGATGATTGTTATGGGGGGAAATAAAATTTTAATATTCAATATGATCAACTAAGCTATTAATCAGGAAAAAGATAAGAGCTAGGATGGGGAGGAGAAAATAAATACAGATTAAGGCTTAGATGGCATAAAGAAAAAGAAGAAACTTGATAATTTAGGGAGACATACTCTTGAGAAGGTTTCACATCTAAGAAAGACTAAAGATTTTTGAGAGGGCTTCACACATAGCTATGATTATGTACTTCCATTTTCCATTTGATTCTCATTCTAGGTCTTAAGCTCATTGAGTGGAATGGTAGAGGGAATCTCATTGACTGAAATGGTGGACTGACAGTTGGACAACTATTTTAAGTTGTCATTTTTCTCTTTTAGAAAATGCTGCATTCTCTAGTTGTTGCTTGGTAAGTTGATGTATGTATGATGTAACTCCACTGTACTGAGTAAAAGTAGCAGAGAAGATACTAGACATAGACATTATGGGTTTAAATTATACTCTTTGATATGTGACACTAAAAACATCACTCAAATTTTCTGTGCCTCAGTTTTCTTACCCCAAAAACAAGATGCTTGGATTCCATCTCTGAGATATCTTCTAGTTATTGTATAATCTATTATTCATGTCTATCACAAATATAGAAATGTATAACCAGAAAAAATGATTGACTGGAGGGAGCAAGAGCAAGTGATGATAGATAGATGGACATTTTATGTGTTACATTTGTATCCAATCAATCTTAAGAAAAAAAATAAAGGACAACCCCTGCATATTGTGGGGAGTACAAATCACTCACAAATGACCTACTAATGAAAATCAAAGTAATTCAGCTACAAATTTCTCTATTTGGTTTAAGATTTTACAGAAAACTATGAGAATTCTGTGGAATATCTGAACAAATACTAGCCACAATAAGTAGACAGCAAAGTGGAAAGCAGCCTGGTCCCACAATAGGAGGTGGAATCAAGGCAACACTTAGCACAGGGGCAGCCCAGGGGCCCCAATTCCAGTAGAAGATGGAGATAGACCAGAATCCAGGGAGCCTGTGCATGACCCATTTACTGACTATTATTCAGAGTATAGCTTTCTCTGATGCTCAATTATTAATGAATAATATTGAAGATGATGCCACTAAGTAGAAAATGGAATCCCTGTAAAGCACATTTAATAAATTTTAAGTAATACTAGTAATGACCTGTGTTTGTAAAGATAGATTGAATGATAAGTCAAGGAATAATCTTTAAATGATTTTCCAGATACAAATTTTTATTTTCTTTCAAATTATTTTCATGGGAAAATGTAAAAAACTTTTAATAACATGTTTATTTCCTAAGAGAATCTAGAGAAAAACACTTTTCCATATTAGCTACCTGATGATTTTATAAGAGATACTACAGTAGACAAAGAGTAATTCATATCCCCTAAAGTAGAAAATAATAAAAATGATACCATTTCCTTCCTGTTCCCCAGTCTATTATTTTAATGTAAAGAGCAGTATATAATGGGAAAATCCAATTAAATCACTGCTAAAATAATGATAAAGAAATGATTAATGGAAAGACAATTGTATTTACCATTCTGCAAGTAGATGAAATCTTAAAAAAAATCTTGACAATTGAACAAAGTTTAGTTCTATCATAGTTATATGTAATGCAATTCAAATAATTGACATTAAGGTAAAGTATTGTACTTTAAAATTGACAAAGTAATATCCCGAAATAAAATAATGGTTATAAGATTGTGCTTGTTTTATGATATCTTTGTTTCTAATGTTACACTTTTAAAATATACATTTCAAATTTCACTCAAGTTTTATAGTTTTACATGTTTATTTCTTAAACTGATGAAGAAAATTTGTAAAACACCTTACTGATGGTTTCTTATTCTTGGCTCAGACAATCTACTTCATTGTAAATTTTTCCCCAGGTCAGACTCATAGGGTTCTATGGTCTAGAAAAATAGCAAAGCACAGAACTCCAACTTGTAACCAAATTACTAGGCACCAAGAGTCTTTCAAATAAACTTAAGAAACTTTAAATATTAGATTACGATAAGTTAAAGAGAAACTCACCTTGAGCAGAGCCTGAGCAGTCTACATTTCATTTCCTGGAATATCCTATAATCAAAATGCAAAGCGTGGGAAAAAAACCGAGTTATTTTATCCAAGCAGGGCTTCTGTTCAATGCAAATGAAGCTCACTGTTAGTACACATATTAGAAATTAAATGTTGATGAAAAAAATTAAAGGTATAAGTCAAAATTAGGAAATTTATTCCCATAAGAGTGAATAATGCAAAATCATTTGTGACTTATTTAAATGGAAAAAAATTTTTTAAAAAAATTCTGCTAATATTATTCCACTTTGGCGATTTCATTCTAGAATCTTTACTTCTTAATCAGATGAAAGAATGTGAATTTTGAAGTATTATTTTATGTGATTATGACATCTTTCAAAAGAAAACAAAATTGAATAGATTTAGAGTGATATGCATATACTAATATGCTGCTTATAAAAACTTCATATATTTTATTTCATTTTATCTTCAAAGAAACTTTGAGATAATTAACATATTATTTTTAATACCATCATAATTTTAAACTCATATTCATAGGAATTAAAGATCTTTTGCCCAAAGTCAAATAACTTTAAATGGCAGAGTCAAGATTCAAATCCAGATTTTCTCTCTAGAAATGAAATACTTTTTTTCCCATTTTATACCTGAGAAATAGCAAAGGCCCTCTATCACTGTATTTCTTTTCTTTTTCTTTAAAAAAATTTTAAAATTTGTTTTATATTCTGAGTGTATCAAATGAACTTTGGAGGTAAATGGCAGAAAATGGCTATCTATTATGCATTTAATAATAAGTATTTGCTTTTCAAATTATTCATTTATTAGTAAAACACCACATGTTTACCCATGAGAGTAACTTGGGTTCAGTATTCCTTGCTGATTTTTAAAATCTTTCATATTTATTTCAATCTTATATTTATTTTAATTGTATTTCCTTAAGAATATTTTAAAGCAATTTTGTCCACACATTTATCCACCATAAAGTACCATGGAAACTGTTATACACTTAAATAATTTTGATAAATGCGCAGGTTGACCAACAGCAATACTAGAATTCCAAGTAGCATGGAATTTCTCCCTAAGTTTTCACTATTTTCTAATGCCTTTAATTAAATAACTACAGTTACAAATGGCATAAAGACTTTCTAATATAAAAATTTTAACATTTTGTTCAATTAGGTTTTATAGCACATATTTTTATTTGATCTCAAGTGTAAGTGTTTAACTCTCAATTTTATGAAATAGAAAAATTCTTGGATTCTATCGTTTCTCCTAAGCTTTTAAGATAAAAAAGTTTAATGAAAGTTCCAACTCAAATGTGACTTCCTGTTACAGGATAATGTAATTTTTCTTCAGGAGAATATTGTAGCTTAAAACAAATTCAATTTAAAAAAGGCCTAATTGAGTTCTTACCTCATGATAGTAAATAAATAACAGCTGGAAAAATACCTCACAAATTAAAATGCATTTCAGTTGTGGCATTAATTGCATTGTTTCATGCATGAAACCTGTACTGACTTTTTCAATTAATTACTTTTTTCATATAAAAAAGTTCTATATCTTAGATCCAGTTAGCTAAATCATACAACTATATTTTAATCAACAAATCAGGATAGTATTTTTAGGAAGAGTACATTATGCTTACCTTTCTTTACAGATATGTAGATCCTATTTCTGAAATAACAGAGGCTTAAAGAATGAAGCACTGAACAGGTTTGCCCTTACAATGTCAACAGAGTGTCATTTTATAGCTCCATCTAATTATATTGAGGGGCGGTTCATTCCCATGTGTCAATATTGTATCTTATTTTTATTGGAGATCTTTACATAGCTGATAAGTGTGAACAGCAGTCATTTATAAATTGAGACACGAATATTGACAAACCACCTGTTTTTATTATTGGCTGTATTTGTCCCTGTTCTACCATAGATCTTGTATAATTCAGTTTTGTTACCACTGATAGTCCTACCAACATTAATTATTTTTAAGAGAAGGATAATTACTCTTCACTGAATAATTAATGTGATAAATTACCAAGGAATTATTTATTAAAATCCATCCTGTAATACTCAGGGCTCTAAAAAGAATGAATGAACATAAAATAAAATACATCAATTGCCCCATTTATTAAGCATGCCTCTAAATGACATCTCTACAGACAATACTTTGGAAACAATGATACTGAATATGATTGTCTGTTGGTATGCCCTACTAATGGAATCCCTTAGAAAAGGAAAGTGGAGATCTGAAGTATAGTAAGCATAAATCCTACCAGATAAATCTCCATTTCTTACAAACTTACTACCTGAGTTAAATAGGGGAATGCTATAGACATAGCCTTCTGACCAAAGTATCTGTCTCCCCACTCCAGTCTAGCCTTCATTCAAATGTCAAATTGAGATCGATATTCCTAAAGTTCAAGTCCAGTCGTGTCACTCTAATACGTCCCCACATTTAATCAACTCCAATGACTCCCTATTACCTTCAAGAACAAAATATACAATTTTCAATTTGGCATGTAAAGTCCTTCATAACCTGGCCCCCTCCTCCCTTTCCAGTCTTCTTATATCTCATTCCTTCTATCCCCCACCTCCACCAATTCCACAATCCACTGACACTGGTTTCCTTTCTGTTTCTCTAATGAGAAACTTCATGTCCAGACTATGGGCATTTTCCCTGGTTATCCCTCGTGACTGGAATTCTTTGCTTACTCATCTCCATCTTCTGGCATATCTCAAGTCCCTCACTAAGACCAGTCTTCTACAAGAAGTGTTTCCAAATTTTGCTCAACATGAGTACCTGTCCTCTTCCACTTATCCTGCAATTTTTCCAGTTTATGTCTTGTTTGATGGTTGTTGTTTATATGTTGTCTCTTACATTTGACTCTGAGCTCCTTGAGAGCAAAGGCTGTTTTCATGTTTTTGTCTTTTTTTGTATCCCAGCACTTAGCACAATGCCTGGGACATAGTAAATAATTCATAAATGCTTGTTGACATGATTTGTTGACACAACGAAACCAGATTTTAGCAAATTACTTAACAATATCCCTCATAATATAGACCCACTGGAGGACTGTGGACATTCAATCTGCATCTGCTGTTCTACCCGATTTCAACTCCATGGAACAAGATGCCCCCTTGCTAAGCATCCCCTTGTCTTCATTCACCTTTTCTGCCTCCTTTTTGTTATGTCTTCCCTTTTTAGACTGTGAGATCTTTGATGGTACAAACTATATTTTTTAAATTAATTGTATTACCAGGATTTAGCACACTGCCTGGCATATAGTGAATGATTACTAAATGATAATTGGATTGGATTGGGAGATGGTAGTAGAATTAGATGACTGATAATCCTGCTCTGATGTGATTCATGCTCTACCATAAAGTTTTAATAGATCAGCATCAACTTGGAGACATATATTTATGGGTCAACTATGATTGTCTTATTTTATGTTTATTATTGACTTGGAGATAAAATAAATTGCATGCTTCTCAAAAATGAAGTTCAGGGTCAGCTAGGTGCCACAGTGAAAATAGAGCATCAATCCTAAAGTTGGGAGGACCTGAATTCAAACCTTGGCCTCAGACACTTGATACTTAACTAGCTGTGTGACCTTGGGCAAGTCACTTAACCTCAACTGCCTTGCCTTCCACCCCTCCAAAAAAAAATTTGAAAAAATGACGTTGGCAGGAATAGTTAATATCTTGGGTGAGAGAATGGGGATCCAAAAGGTTTTTTGACAAGTAGGAACTATAGGCTGAATCAAACAAGATAAAATTGATTAAAGATGAATGAGAAGTTCAACACTTTGATTGGAATGATGAGTTGAATAAATTTAGGATGTGGGAGACACGATTAGCAGAAATGCATGTGAAAAAAGAACTTTGGTTGGAGAATGTTTAGCTAACTATTAGGTAAGTATGAGTCATCAGTCTCATGTGACTGCCCATGAAGTTCATTTTATCTCACAATGTATTAGTTCAATCTAGGTTACAACACTTACTAAGTAAAGCACAGTAATAAAAAACCATATTACTCTATAGGCATACACACATACACAAACACACACACACTCACAAACACATACATACACAGAGATAGATCACTTTGACCTAGGGAATTAGACTGCATGAAGAGACTAGTATCTAAGTTTGAATGAGAAGTAAGATAGGACCTTCAACAGAACTGGAATAATCTAGTCAGAATGAAAGCGAAAGATCCCATTCAAGTGTTGGTGAATAGAATCATTATGGAATCTGGAGAAGTCAGGAGTATAACTGGGCATCCAGTTTAGCTGGAATATTGAGTATATGAAACAAAACACAAGTGGTAAACAGGAGACAGACTTTGAAGAGCTACAAATGCTAGAATCTCTTCTTTATATTTCAAAAGGGATCCTTCAGATTAAAAAAAAATAGACACTGCTCACAGGAGCAGTAAGAGCCCAATGGGTAGTATGACAGTCTGGGCAACAGTGACTTCACAGGTGTAGAGAGTGGTGATTTTCTGAATAATCAACCCAATCATCAACCCCCCAAAATGAACAAAAACTCAAAAGGAGAAAATATGCCCTACATCTATAGTAACCAAAAACAGAATTTGTAAGAGAAGACAGAAATATTCCTTAAGGAAAAAGTCTTTCCAACAGACAGGTAGTTGGCTTAGTGGATAGAGCCCTAGGTTTAGATTTAGAAAGACCTAAGTTCAAATCTGTTCTTGAACACTTACTATCTGTGTGACTCTGGGCAAGTCATTTAAACTGCCTCAGTTTCCTCACCTATAACACTAGCATCTATTTACTGTAAAATAGAAATAATAATAGCACATATCTCCCAGGATTGTTGTGAAAATCAAAAAAGATATCTGGAAAGCACTTCACTTAGCACCCAACACATAAGAAGAACTGCATAAATGTTAGGTGAGAGTAGTGGTGGTGGTGGTGGTGGTGGTGGTGGTAGTAGTAGAAGTACTACTAGTAGGAGTAGGTATTGTAATTAGCATTTATTCAATACCTACTACATGTCAGGCACTGTATTAAGCAAAAGGGATAAAAAGATAGGAAAAGAAAATATCTGCCTTTAAATCTAATTGGAGGTGGAGCGGGTGGCAGTGGATAACATGAGAACAATTACATATAAACAAAGATATATATTGTATACATTGAGTATGCTCTTAGATGAAGGCTCTAGGATTAAGGGGGATCAGAAAGGACTTTTTGCAGGTGAGACAGTGACTGAGAGATCCGAAGAAAGTGAAGGAAGTGAGGAAGTAGAGATGTGGAGGGAAAATAAATCCAGACATATGAGAAAGCCATTGATAATGTTCAGACATAGGAGGTGCAATGTCATTTACAAGGCAAGGGAAAGAACTAAGTGTTACCAGATTGTAAAGTATGCAGAAAGAATAAGATGTAAGAAGGCTGGAAAAGTAGGAAGGGGCCAGTTTCTGATGGAATTTAAAAGCCAAACTTGTGTGTGTGTGTGTGTGTGTGTGTGTTCCTAAAAAACAAGTATTTAAATTTGTTCTTTAAGATAATATAGAGCCATTGGATTTATTAAGTGGGAGGGTGGAGGGCAGAGGGGAGGAGGTGTCTAAATGTTCACATCTACCCTTTAGGGAGATCAGTTTAACAGCTTAGTAGAGAATGAACTGCATTTGGGGAGAGACTTGAGGTAGAAAGGCCAATCATCAGGCAAGGGCAATAATCCAAGCAAGAAGTGATAAAGGCCTACACCAAGGTGATAGCTGTATCAGAGGAGAGTAACAGGGATGTATTTGAGAGATGCTACCATCACTAGTTGAATATAGAAGGTAAGAAAGGGTGAGAGTTAAGGAGGAAAGCTAGGTTGTACGTCTGGAGGAAGTTGGTATTCTCAATGATAATAAGGAATTTTGAAAGAGAGGAGGGCATGGGAAGAATGACAGTAAGTTCAGTTTTAGAGATATTGTGTTTAAGAAGTTTATGGAATATTCAATTTGAAAAGTCTGATGAAATAAATAAGAAAACTTAAATTTTAGACATCTCATCCACTAAAGCCAGACCATTATGCTTCCTAGGTACAATGAACACAAACAACAGCCTTCTCGAGTTTCACAGTAAGAACTGGATAGTTTTTGTCTGGTTCTCTTCCTCCCATGCTCTGTTGCTTCTATGGTTGTTACTCACTCTGAATCCAATTCTTCTCTTTCTCCCCTTCTCCCACCCCATAAAAGAAGAAAAAGAAAAGTGATTCTTCCCTACCACATAAAGGAAAGAGATTTGACAGATGGAAGGTTGAGTAGGAAAGAAAGGGAATATGTTGTTACAGAGCTGACTGATAGTAGAAAGATGACTCAAGAGGAGGTGATTTCCATTCCTAATAAAAGAAATTTGAAACCTAGTACAGGCTGACCATCTCACCACAGAGCTTATATTTGGCAGGGAGACAGTCAGAAACCTATATGACTTAAGTCTATCAGTCTTAGCAGTCTGTGTAACAGTGAAGGTGTTCTGGGAGGGGGGGGGGGATTGGGAAACCAAAGAGTGAGAGTAAAAATGGAAATCAGAAACAAGTCTCTCTGAATGAAAGAACAGAACTGAAAGACAAAAAGTCTAGGTAGGAAGCCAAAAACAAAAAGCCTAGGTGTATAGCCCCTAAGCCAAGACAGTGAGCAATGAACTTACAAAGATAAATAAAATAAGTAAAAATTCCCCAAACAAACATTTAACATTTTTATTATACTATTAAGGAACATGAACCAACATTCCCCAATCAAAAGGAGAATTCTACTGACTTCAGAAATCATAAAACAAAAGGGAAAAAACTCCATAATGTTTCAAAATATAAGCAAATTTTAAAAGATGTTAGGATGGAAATTAGACTCTGGACCTACACAATTAGTGAGGTATTAATTGCTCATGGTTAGGCTATGCCAATATAATAAAAATGACAACAATATTTATTAATTTGCTCTTTTGGTACTATAAAAATAAAATTACTAAAGGTTATTTTATAGAGAGAGAAAAAATAATAAAATAATCTAGAGCAATAAAAAATCAATAAAATTAGCATAAATAATAAAAAGAAGCAAGGAAGGGAATATCAGTATCAGATACTAAATATGCTACCAGGCAGTGATCATCAAAAATAATTGATACTAGTTAAAAAGTGAGAAATTTACCAGTGGAACAGATGAGATAGACAAGACACAGACACAAACCAATGAATCAAAATAGTGTTTGAGAAGTGCAAAAATACCAATAGTTGTGGTAAAGTTTTTTTCCCCATACACTATTTATAAATTTTTGAAGCTATCCAGCAAAAATTGGCTTTAGATCAATATTTCACACTATATACCACAAAAAAACCCCAAATGGATATATGACTTAATTTTAAAAGGTCACATTATAAACAAAAGGCCAGAGAAATGAAATACCTTTCACAACTATTAAAGGAGGAAAAGTTCTTGGAAAAAATAGGGACAAGAATGGATCACAGGACATGAAATAGAAAAAAATCATTAAAGTTGCAAAGTTTTGCACACACAAAAAATCAGTGCAGTCAGAAGGGAGACAGTAGGCTAAGTTTAAAAAAAGTCTTTGTAGCTAGTTTCTCTGAGAAGAGGGGGATATCCAATATATGTAGAGAAATGATTCAAATATATACATGCAATAGCTATGCCTCAATATATAAGTGGTCAAAGGATACAAAAGGTAGTTATCAAAAAAAGAAAAAGAAAAGGTATCTATAGATAAAATATGGAAAATGCTCCAAATCACTAATGAAAAGATAAATAAACAATGAATGAATTCTGAGGTTACATCTCAGATCTATGAGATTAGCAATGACAAAAAAAGGGAAAATGACAATTAGAGAGATTAGGGAATGCAAACACATTGGGACCTTGCTGCTGAAGCTCTTGGTACAACCTTCTAGAAAGCAATTTAGAACTTTACCCCCCAAATGTATACATTTTACAGACTCTTTTTATGCATAGATATTGCTATTAGGCATATGTACCAAAGAAATAAAAGAAAACAGAAAATCATTCATATGTACAAAAATAATCTCAGCAACAATTGTTATACAAAGAACTGGAAACCATTCCCCATTTATTGGAGAATGACTGAACACATTATTGTTTACAATTTAATAGCATATTATGAACTATGAAAAAGTATTGGAGGGACAGATTCAGAGATACCTGGAACATTTATATAAACTGATTCAGAGTGAAGTGAGTCTCAGCTATAATCTGATCTTTTACAGGACACTTTTCCCAAACCCTCTGAATTCTAGTGCCTTCCTTCTTTTGATTTCCTATTTATCTCCTACATAGCTTGTTCCTACATAATTGTTTGTTTTTTGTCTCTCCCATTAAATTGTGGGTCTTTGAAGGCAGGGACTCTCTTTTACCTCCTTTTGTATCCCTAGCAATTGGCTTACTATCTGGCTCGTAGTAAGTGTTTAATAACTTCTTGTTGACAGACTGAATAAATTAATTTGAAAGGACCACAGAAACATTAGGTTTATTGGATAAAAACAGAGGACACTATATAGGAAATATCTTATAACTGACTAAGAAGAATAAGACATATCTCTTGGCATACATGTAACAGCAACTGATTAAGAGTCATGCATTCGAGGATCAGGTCAGTCACCTGTTGGTTGCACACAATGGTGAAGAACTCCTGAGATGTAATTGCCTGTAAAGGGGGATGACAGAAGGTTCTCTTTTTCTCCCCATTCTGTTACTCTCTCCTCTTTGACAAGAAGATGATGACACTGAATTTCTTGTTTGGTAGACCTAGAGATCTAATCAGCATCTGTAGTAGTATCCCCAGAGTGAAAATGGCTGACTCCCATATCTGAATTGTTAATTTAGAAATACATTAGGAAAAAACTGAAGTGTTGAGTTGATGCCATGACTTGCAAATGGATTGGACTGAAGTCAGACACACTAAGAGAAGAACTCAGCAATCCACAAGGACACTGACCCTCAAAACTTAGGGGGGAAATGTATACACACATATGTATATGTGTATATGTATGTATACATCCACATGAATGCACGTATATGAATGTGTATATATGCACATGTGAGTATATGTACATGTATACATATATTCATGTGTGTATCTGTTTCTGTATGTCTGTGTCCTCTCTCTCTCTCTCTCTCTCTCTCTCTCTCTCTCTCTCTCTCTCCTTCCAAGTGTAACACCAAGAAGACTTCTCAAAGGGAGAAAAAGACTTCCAATTGCCAGTAGTTATAAAAATTGGCTGCTTTGTGAAGAAATGATTTTTCTATTAGTGAATGTCCCAATAAGATTATATGATCATTTCTTGGGGACTTTGTAAAGGAAACTCATTTCATAAGTCAAGGGTTGGACTATGTGATTCTTCCCCAGATTTTAAATTATTTTCCTCTATCTCCATCTTAATTCATCCTCCACAGACATCTCAAAGAATGTGTCCTCTATAGAGCCTTCCCTAATTATCTCTCTGGAAGTAAAATTTAATGAAGTAGAAGTTCCATATTCCAATGGGTATTTCATTCATCTATATACCTCACTTCCACATAAACTTTTTGTAAGTTCTTTGAGGAAAGGGATTATATCACTATATCTTTATATCATCCCCAACTCATAGCATAACACATTTATTATAATTTATATAATAAACATTTCTTTAATCAATGAATTCATAAATGCATAAATGACTTTCAGTTTTTTTCTAATTCTAGAAGGTCTATGATTTTATAAATTGGATTTATTCAAGTTAGTTTTCATATGATACATCTGATAAGCTTTGGTTCATAACTTACTCTGTCATAATGCAAGATCCCATTATTAAAGCATGATATTCTCTTCTGATATTTTTGACAATAATGAAAAAATAATGAGATACTAATTCACTCTTGAAAATGTGAACTGATCCAATCATTTTGGAAAGCAACCTGGAATTATACTCAAAGAATTATAAAACTGTGTATACCATTTGACCCAGCAATACTACTACTATGTCTGTTTCCCAAGGTCATTATGGAAAATAACTTATATGTTCTAAATTATTTATAGCAGCTCTCTTTGTGGTGGCAAAGAACTGGAAAGTGAGGGTATGTTCATCATTTGGGGAATAACTAAATAAGGTGCTGTATATGATTGTGATGGGATACTACTGTGCTATAAGACATAATGAGCTGATTGATTTTAGAAAAACTTTGAAAGACTTGCATAAAATAATGTAGAGTGAGAACCAAGAGAGCATTGCACACACCAACACCATTGTTGTTCCAAGAATGACAAGTCATTTTGAGTGTTATAAATACTCAAATCACCTATAAAGAACCTATGAAGAAAGATGCTATCCACATCTACTATCTAATGGCATACTTCTCTAAGGCAGGATGGGGAGGGAGGGAGAAAAAATAAAAAGTAGACAGAAGAACACCAAAGAAAACTTAGAAGGAAGCTCAGAAAAGTCATGTAGCTTTGCTTTGAAAACAATGCCTATTATTTATTATATAGTTTTCAAAAAGAAAAGTAAATGGTGTGAAGTGGAAATTTTTTTATATTGAATGCTTTTTTATTTTTCAGATACATGATGAGGTTCTTTTTTACTTTTTATATTAGAATTCAAAATGAATAAATATAAAAGGAATTTTAAGATGAATGAAAAAATAAATCATGCAAACTCTAATTGAGGTCATATTTCTAAGAACAATTGAACAGATAGTGTGGAGTAGAGTGTATAGAGTGAGGGACTTGGAGGAAGGAAGATCTGTGCTCAAATACTACTTTTGACACACACTAGCTTTGTGACTCTGATCAAGTCATTTAGTCCCTTATACTTTCAGCCTACTCTCTCAGCTTTATTAAGTGACAAATGGGTTACTACTGCTCATTGAAAAAAATCACAGAAACTGGCATTCAAATAAGGACATAAAAAGGCAAATATTATGTATATATTTTCTATTAGGAAACAAATGGGCTGTGTTTTTATTAATTATCTGAACAGGGAGTAGCTTTTGGTATCTTTTATATTTTCTGGATTGTGTACATAGTATAGACTGGTATTGAATTAGAAAAATTAGTCTCATTTAAAAAATATACCTATTATTTCATATGATGTATCCAAACTTGTTTACAGTCTTTTAAATAAAACTTTAAATGAATTTTCTTGTTAAATTCATAGACATTATTTCTTTTAGTTGGAAAAGAATGGCATAGTAGCATGAATACTTTTCCTTTAGTCAGGCACATGGTGGCACACTTTGGCTCTACAGCTATTGCCTGTATGATCTTAAGTAATGCACCTATGCTTTCTTGGCATTGGTGTCCTTGTACATATGATGAAAGTTTTAACTAAATGTCCTCTAAAATCCTTCCCAGTTCAAGATCTATGAATCAAATTATTACAAGATTTTACAATAAACCAAGCAACAAAGATATACATAGCACCCAAACCATGATAATCACTGCAGGGAATACACCTCTCACCTTAAGAAACTTATATTTTCACTGGACAAATAAAAATTCTTTGGTATTTCAATGAATCTATGACATCTTCCTGATGATATGATTCATAACCAACTGATTAATGTCCCAGCAATATGGGCCTTGTCCATGTCCTCCCATAAATCTTTCACGGCAGGTTAATTCAACTCTTTGAGAGCCATCCCCTAGATCTTTTGACATTGCATGGGTAACAACTATACATATAGGCCACCATGCCTATTATCCCTCGCTCTCATCATATGGCTCACTCTATTTTTCTCCAGTGACAAATTTCTCTTTTAACATTGCCAAAAACGTTTGTAGCCATCATAGAAGATATCTAGCACAGAATCAAAATGGAAGATTTCCTTATAGATGATGGAGTTTTCCATATGTTTCAGTTTGTGAATGGTATTGTGCTGATACTGTCAAACTAAAGAATAATTCAGAGACTCCTAAATATGTTTGGCTTCATGATCCACACAGAAGAAACAAAGCAGATGAGTAATGCCTTTCATCCATACTATGGTATGTACTTCTATGGATAACCCTTCAAGTTTCTCAATCAGCACTTATATGGTGGACAGACATTGAAAATGGGCATTGAGCTGGATCCTGCATGAGAAAGAAAGTGAACAGCCTTTGGGAAATTTCCCAGTTCTCTTAATGGATCCAAGCATCTCCCTGAAAAAAAAATCCACAATGTTCATTCATTCATTCGTTTGTTTGTTCGTTCATTCATTCATTCATTCATTCATTCATTCATTCATTCATTCGTCCATTCAACAAGGATTTAAGTGCCTAGCATATATTTGGCACTGTCCTTGGCATTGACAATACAAAGACAGAAATAAAATAGACTCTGTCCACAAGACTTTCATTTTATTGGGTGAAAGAGTGAATACAAATAAGTAAATATAAAATATATTCAAAATAATTTTCAGAGTAGGTCTTAAGGTAGAAGTGAGTAGAGAGTGAAGTCCAGATATGGTAGATATTCATGCAAAGGTAGAAAGATGGGAAATGGAATGTGGCAGTGGGAGGGTGGGTGAATAACAAGTATGTCTGTTTGTCTGGAGTTGTAAGTTCATGAAATAATGTCAGATGGTCAGGAAAGTAAATTGGACCCAGACTGTTCAAAACTTTATATGCCAAATAGAAAAATCTGTATCTTCTCCAAAGGTCACTGAAACTTCTTGAACAGAAGAATTATGTAGTTTGATTTGTACTTTAGGAATACTAATTTGGCAGCTATTTGGAAGATGGATTAAAAAGGGAAGAGAGAGCATATTTAAATAGTCCAAGTGTGAAGTGATAATGTGAGTGAAGATAAAATCAATAAAACTTACTAATTCAAAATGAAGTGTGAGGAAGAAGAAAAGGCAGAGGATAACTCCAGGGTTTCTTTTGGTGAGATTGTACAGTATGCATTTTGGGGGATATCACAGTCTCTGAAGAATTGTAGGTTACCCAAATAGCAATAGGCAGGTTCATGGTAAGGTAGAGGAGGTTGTAAAATATCATAATTAGAGATTCTGAAAGAAATAAACGAGAAAAAAAAAAACAAAAACACCATATATTAAGTAATAAATTGTCTTCCCAATATCTCTCATATATATTCTCTTATATCTTCTTACTCAGCTACCACTCTGATGAAGGCCTTCATTGCCTCAAATTCGGGTTATGGCAACTGTTTACTGAGAGGTCTCTCAAGTCTCTTCCCACTCCAATCCATTCTACTTTTAGCTGACAAAGGCAAAACTTTACCATATCATCCCTATATTCAAGAAATTCCATTGGCTTCCTATTACCTCTAGAACAGTGGTTCTCAACCTTCCTAATGCCACTACCCTTTAATACAGTTCCTCATGTTGTGGTGACCCCAACCATAAAATTATTTTTATTGCTACTTTATAACTGTAATTTTGCTACTGTTATGAATTGTAGTGTAAACATCTGATACGCAGGATGTATTTTTGTTGTTACAAATTGAACATAACCCACAGGTTGAGAACCGCTGTTCTAGAATAATCTATTTGACTTCTAAAGACCTTTACAACCTGGTTGCTTTCGGTTTTCCCAGTCTTCTTACATTTTACTCCCCTACATGATCTCTTCCATCCAATGACATAACCTTTCTTTTAGTTGTTTTTTTTGTTTGTAGCTGAATCTTCATGACCCCCATTTTGATGTTTTGCTTTGTTTTGTTTTATCAAAGGTACTGGAATAGTTTGCCATTTCCTTCTCCAGCTCATTTTACAGCTGAGGAAACTGAGGCAAACAGAGTTAAGTGACATGCCCAGGGTCACACAACCAGTAAGTGTCTGAAGTTGGATTTTAACTCAGGTCTTCCTGATTTTCTGACTTCAGACCTCATGTTTTATCCACTATGCTGCCTAACTGCCTAAACTACCTTTCTTGCTTTATCTCAAGTAGAACACTACATGTCTTGATTCCATGCCTTTTAACTGGCTGATGCTCATGCCTAGAATGTTCTTTTTCATCTCTGCCTCCTAGCTTTTGTGTCATTAAAGATAGTTCAAATCCCACCTTTTGTAATGATTCTTTGTCTTCTCCCCTTCCCCCATGTTTTCCTTGTAAAATTACCTCCTACTTACACTGTATATATCTTACATTAAAGTTGTTTGCATATTTCTCCTACATTGAATGTCTTTTCCTTAAAGGTCTGGTATGAAGCCAAGCAAGAGCAATTTTCCAGAGGACTGCTGCAGTGAGCAGGTTTAAGGTTCTGATCACATAGTATACTGAACTCTTGATTTATTCAGTAATAAACTAAGATAAAACATTGACAGAAACCAAAGTACAGTATTCACAATGTTATAACATAAAAACTTATCACTAAAGTGGCCACATAGTTTTCACCAAGGTGGCCACAAAGTGTTTTGTTTTGTTTTTTTCACTCTGGACATTGCTTTAATGACAGATTTGGTCACATGGGCAGAATCATTAAAAATTCACTATTGGGACAAGTCCCTGGAAGAAGACTCCAATCCCTCTTCCTTGGGCTGGGGACAAAGCCATTCAAGGCCCACACATTCCAAGGTCAGTGGGGAAACGAGGGCTGGGGGAGGACAAAAACCACAGGACAACATCCTCATACCAAAAGGGGAAGGGGAGCCAGGAGAAACCAAACCCCCAGGGTCAACACTGCTCTATCCCTCCCACATGGACAGATACCCTAGGGTAGGATACAGTAGATATGGTAACAACCCCTACAGGAACAGGATGATCCTTTTCCCCTTTTATCAGGATGAACTAGGGGTAGGGAAAAAGAGAAAGGAACCCCAAGGGGGCAAACCCAAGGGGGATGAGAGAACTTCTGTACTCTCAATGAATTAGGACAGATTCAGTAGAATCAAAGATCTTAGACAAAGGACAAGTCTTTCATAAAGTCACATGGAGGTAGCTGCAATTCGGCTGTCAGAGCAGGGGTCACCCTGTCCTGTCCCTTAATGCTCCTGGAGTAGAACCCTGGTTTCCCCAACACAAGGCCATGTCTGGAGCTTAGGGGCTCACCTAGGCCTCATATTTGAGCATGTAGTAGTCATGGATGTACATAAGCACAGCCACAAGCTGCCCGATGATCAAAGACAACCACACTTCTGCATTGCCATAGTTGCCTCGAAGGAGTCAGCCCATGACCCAGGCTAGAGGGATCTTTCTCATCATGCCAGTGAAGGCCCAAGGCTGAACATCCTGAGGCAGACACTCATGAGGTACTCATGAAAGAAGGATGAAGCAAGGAATACACCAGTCTTAGCCACCCACTTATTGACCCCTATCTTCATCACTGGCTTGTAGAAGTGTCTGGGACACCATTTGTGGATAGAAATATTCCAGTTCTGCCAAAAGACTCTGAGTTCCACCAGTCTCTGTAGAACTCCTGGTCACCAAACTGCAAGAGTTTAGCCATAGCACTGAGGCAGTAGAAAAAAATGAGCCAGATAAAGTTGTTGGGGACTGCCAACTTCAAAAGCTACTCCATGATACTGGAATAGTATATGTCCTTGAATGGCTTCATGGAGTTCTAAATGGTGGGGACCATCCACTGCTGGATGAGCTCCATCAGTAGTTGAGTGAAGAAGAGCATTTCAAAGAGTCTGCGTAACATAAAGTGTTTCTGGATTGGGGAGATCGAGGGAAGTTGAGCTAATAGCACAGAGTGAGGGCACACAGGAAGTAGTACAGATCTTGATAGGTTAAATTGGAAGGGTATTTCACCCCATCCCCATTGGCTTTTATGGTTCCTGAGGCTGTTTGGCTCTTGGCCCTACAGTACCTGCACCACAGGTTGACATGGTAGTAGGAGACCATCTTGAGGAAGAGAACAGTGTAGCTACCCAGAGCCCACACTGAGCCCACTGCTATAATAGATTTGACCATAAAGACGACAGCTGCAGGGAAGCAGGGAATGATGAGAAGGTCGGCCATGTACAGGAGTAGCCCTACCTGCTCTGTGATGGTGCTCATAGCCACATTTCTCCACTTGGAAGGCAGCTAATGAAAACCCATTGGCTACTATAATGAGGCACAAGGAGGGCAAGCTGTAGGTATCCTTCAGGAACACTGACACCACCTGGATTGGGTCCACTAGAATGTTATACTTGATATTTTCCAAAAATAATCTAGCATTGCTCAAGATCAGCATCACCACATACCAATTCAAGACACCACAGTAGTTACTGAATCCACTAACTGAGCTAAATAGAGATTGTTGCAACAGGTGGCACCTCAAGTCTGGGGGGCCCACATCCTCTCCATCTCCTTCCTCAGAGGGTTTCTGGGTGGAAGTCAGGGCTGCAGTTGGGGTCTGGATATCCCCCCCCCCACACAGCCACCTGCATCCTCTCCTGCTCCTACCACTGTTTGTAGCTCTTCTTTGGTCTGGCTCCCCAGGGTCTCACACCCACTGCTTCCCATGCTCACTGTTCCTGGGCCATCCTCCAGCACTGAGAGCTGACTACGCCACCTCAGTCCTCCATCTACCTGGCCTCAACCTCAGCCACTGCCACAGAGTGCCACTCTGCTTCCCTAGGGCTCCTGGCAGATGGCCCTGCCACATAGCTTTAAACAAAAGATATGTTTCAGTAAGTCCCTAACTCAGTCATCCATAAGGAACAAGCCTCCTTAAGAGGCACAAAGGACAAAAGTCAAAAATCTCCACCCCTAGGCTACATTGTCAATCTCTCAGTCTTTCTTCTTCATTAGAGATTAGTTTCCAGTCATCCTTAATTCAATCATCCTTAAGAGGTACAAGGTACAGAGTACAACGTTTTCCTACGCCACAGTGTAGGCCACAGTAAATCATTATCTCAGTCAGCATTAAGTACCCAAGGAGAGGTCTTTTCATCTTGACTTGAGGCTGGCTCCCAAATTCCATTGTTCCTCTTCCATGGGTCTAGCTCCTGCCTGAATCTACCCAATTGTTACCTGGATTCACAAGTAGGCAGCTCTCAGCTCCCTGTCTAGCTCTTTGTACAGTTATGTATTGAAGCTCACAGTGTCTAGTCCACCTCAAGTCCTTTGCGGTTTCTGGTTCTGGGAAGACAAAGCTTAAAAGAGCCAAAAACAACATTCATGCACATTACCAGCACCATCATCAATTCACTATCTGCCTGTGAAATCAACAGAGACCCACAAACAAGGTCCAAGGAATCAACACAAATCATAGGCATAGAACTCAACACAGACTCATAAACAAGGTCTGTGAGGTCAACACAAATCATCAGTAAAGTCCCAGGACCTCTGAAACCCTCCAGGACTTTTGTAAACAGACAACAAGAAAATCCTTTTTCAGGGCTTCCAGTAAGGTTCCAGGAATTCTGTACCAAGTATTACAAAAATAAATCAACACAGACAAAACAGACAAACAGAGGACTGGGATACCACAAATTTTCTCTTTTCCAACTCTGACACCACATTGTTCCTTTCTCAATTCTGTTCTCCCTTAGCTTGTGCTCAGCTTTTTATCTGGTCATTAGCTCCTCTCTGTTCTGCCCACCTCTTATGTTCTTCCTGTTCTTGTCTTTGGCAAGTCCCTCCCACTGTGGGTTTCACAAGTTCTGTTTCTTCTTCCTTTTCTTGCCTTGCCTTGGCTTGACTTTTTTGCTTTTTGGAGAGGGGGAGGAAGGGCATTTGGGGTTTAGTGACTTGCCCAAGGTCACACAGCCAGTAAGTGTTTAAGCATCCAAGGCCAGATTTGAACTCAGGTCTTCTTGACTCCAGGGCTGGTGCTCTTTTCACTGCACCACTTAGCTGCCCCCACAAATTGTTTCTTAACAAAGATTTGATATCATCATGGACAAGGCTCAACTGAAACAAGGTGCTAAGTACTTATTTACTTGCCATTATGTCTCTTCATTATTTTGCCTTTCTTTGTATCTCCAGAACTTATAATGTCTGTAACATAGTAGACACTTCATAAAAGATTGGTAGTTGTATAAAAAGCTAAATTAGGAGTTTAGAAAGGAGAGAGAACAGTGTAAGCAAGATTTGTTGGGGAAGACCTCTTGATCATAGACTAAAGCTGAGTTTTGGCTAAAATGATTATTTTAAATTGCCCTATTTTAAAAAGAGTCACAAGTGGAGTGAAATATACCCCTGACTGGTACTTACTCTCTGACACTGACTTATACTTGATTTCTGAGAAGTTTTACTTCCTTTCTATAACACCTTACACTTAAGGATTTTTTGTAGTAGGCAAAATGTCACAACTTAGTCCATAGTGTACTTTTAACATTGGTTTATTTATCTCCTTTGAATGCCA
>CM053594.1:216985749-217000963 GCA_028646575.1 Pseudocheirus occidentalis
AGAGAAAAGAAGAATTTATCAAATTTTCAAGAGTGTAGAAATGATCAACCTTTGTCCAATAAATTGGATACCTGTATGCATTTCTGATCTAGATAATATTCCTTAAACTCTCATAGGAGTTCCATTGGCCAAGAAATTACTTACCCCATAGTCAAACTGGTGATATTAAGAGTCTTTGTATTTATTCTATCTAGACTGGTTCTTAGACAGGAGACACAGTCTAACCCTGGGACTGTTCTCAGTTTTCTCACTTGTTAGCATCTTCCAGAGTTTGTGTTTTTCTGTCCCCCTCCTTCCCTGCCCTAGCCTAGTCTAGCTGCCCATAGGCCCAGACCCTATCCAGAGGGCCCGGCAGGAAAAGTGTCAAGGAATACCATTCCCTTCCACCTTTTTTACATTACATCCTTCCCAACCCCTATTTTCAAACCTACAAGAAGAAACTCATATTACCCAATTTACAACAAACCTTGGGCCCCTTGTGCCAGCCCCTCAGGCCCAATTGGTGAAACATAGTCACATTTCTTTGATGAACATAAGTCATCAACTACAGTCCTTCTAGAAATATGGAAGACCACTGGCCAATGTCATCTGTCCTGCTACTGAATTCTGAGGTTCACTGGACCTTAGCTTCTGTTCTGTCACTATGACCTTGAGATTCCATGATCCCTTAGGATAACTGAGCCCTTTAATCTCCCCTAAGCCGATCCTTCTTATAAATGCCATCTCCTCCAATTAGTACGTGAAGTCCTTGAGAACAGGGACTATCTGACTTTTCTGCTTATATCCCCAGTGCTTCATATACTGCTTTGTACATTGCAATTACTTCATAAATGCTCTTTTTTTTTCGTTCATTCCTTCACTCACTAATATAGCATTTCAGAACCAGGATCACATTCACTTCATAATCAAGCATGGAAGGCCAATCTTGTATTCATTATGGTTTAGTTGGGAAAGTATTGGATTTGGAGTCAAGAAACCTGAATTTGAACTCTAGCTCTGCCATTCATTACCCATGTGACCTTAGATAGGTCACTGTACTTCTCTGAGATTCAAGTTTCTCATCTGCAAAAAGAGGGAGTTGGACTTCATAGATTCTACAGTGCCTTCCATTTCTAAATCTATGAGTCCACATAATGAGGTTTGCCTTAATCAGATGGTACCATAGCCTGAGCAGTTGAATTCCCCTATGCACTTAGAGAAATATAGTATACAAAAAGCTGGTGACAAGAGATAATAAGACATGTGTTCCCCTTTCAGATTTTGAATGCATCATTTGCAAATGAAAGGGCTAGGAAAGGAAATTGAGGCCTGACAAAAATAATGGACCAGTTCTCGTAGTCTTTTCTAATTCCCAACCTGGTTTATTGACCCTGTCACATGCAAAAAGACCAAAGTCGGAAAGAAATAGACTCATGCAACCTTCAAATTCAGCCATTCAAAAATCTGAAAAACTCACCCTTCTATAGCATCGTCTGTGTCACCTGTTTATTAGATCCTATAATTTCATCAACTATATTCAGACGACTCGATTGATCAACACATGATCAGCCACCTAAATCACTCCCTAAATATTCATTGCAAAAAGCGTTTATATTACTCAAAGAATATTCAGAATGATTTGCCTCTCTGTTTACTATTTTACAATCCCAGGTATTTACAAATATATTTTTTTAAATATGAATTTTGCTTCTATAAGTGTACAGGTTGGGAAGTGCAAACTATTCCATGGTTCAAGGGATCTAAACTTCTGAGACCACCCTTCTAAAAGAATAATAGTTTGCAAACTGCTCCCACCAACATGATTCTCATTAATTACTATTAATTAGTAGGAAAAAATTAGCACTGGCCAAGAAGGAAGAGTGAGAATTGTAGGTACATAATATTCTTGCCTAGAAGCTTAAGGTATACTTTCCCACTAATGTAGACAGCTTCTATGGAAAAATGGGTATAATCCATAATGGTAGTGAGACACACATGTTACGAATATCTGTTGCCAAGGGTACTCTCTCTTCTAGTGTTGCTGAGCTGTGAATTCCTCTTTCTCCAGTGGAAAGAAACTTCTTTATTGAGCAGGTTGCTCAAATGGGGTCCCAGTTATACTCATCTCAGCAATTCAAAATTGTCATAGTTCATTCTTGAATACATAGCAAACTTATTTCTTTGTTATGGGAGCTCCTTGAAATTATTTTGAACTTTGAACTCCTGTCTGAACTGTGTCTCTGCATTCTCAACTGTGCCTCAAACTTTTGTGATCTGACTCTCCATATATTGTATAAGATGTTTCATTGGTATGGGACCATCTCCTTATTGGTGTAAATCAATGCTGTGAGCCTGCATGAAGGGTGCAGCAAAGTTGGTGAGAGTTGGGAAAATATTTCTTTGGTCTTCTTATTTTATCATTTTCTTTAAGTTGTAAAATCTCTTTGGACTTTGGGGATTTGGAGCATTTTTGGCTTCCAGCTTCAAGAGAAGATATAAAATAATAACACCTCTTCAGGATGCTAAAGGAAGAGATTCTGGGGAATAGATGACATGATAGGAGCTGGCAGACTTCATCAAGTCCCCATCCCTAGCTAACTGTGCTAGAAACTTTTGGAACTTTCCCTTGGGTGAGATCTAGGACTCACTCTTGATTGAGCCAAGTTATCTCACTTTCTGTGGGAGATGTCCCTCACCCTATATTGTCTGGTATGTATTTTCCTATTTATACTTGCTCTGACTTTTGTTTTGCTATGATTTGGATAAATGGATATTTTTGACATTTGCTATTTGTGTATTCATTGTAGAACTGGTTCAAGCCGTAACTATCAAGCTAGGGGTCCTCCTGCTTCCCCTTCAGTAATGAAACAGTGATCAGAAGTTATCTTGAACCTAAAAATCTTATCCTTTAAACTAATGATATTTAAGAGAGCACATAGAGATAATATATCTGATCCATTTCTTTTGAAGAAGAGAGTGGAAGATCACTTCTGGCTCCAACCACCTATTTCTCTTTGAGAAGAGTGGGATAGGAAAGAGGCTAGAGATGTTTATCCTGCTTCTCTTCAAGTCCCATAATGATATACATGAGACACAGTCCTTGCCACAATTCATAGTCATAATAGCTGTAAAACAGAGTGAATCCATGCATCTTCCTGCATGTATATCTTTCATATGCTCCTTATTACATGTTATCTAAAAATTAGTTCAGGTCTGGAATTACTTATTTTTAAAAACAGTTTTCATACCCTGATAATGGAGTGCTGACGTTCCATTAGATGACTCTATATTTAAATATATTTCTTATATTACAGCTTGATTTTTACAGATTACATTACCTGCCTATTTTTGTATATTTTCAAAATGTTTATTTTAATAATGTTTTATTTTTCCTCAATTGCATGTCAAGACAATTTTTAGCATTCATTTTTTTACAAGATTTTGAGTTCCAAATTTCCCCCCCTCACTCTTCTAAAAGTGATAGGCAATTTTATATAGGTCATACATGTGCTATCATGTAAAACTTTTCCATATTAATCACAGTTGTGGAAGAAGGAATAGGTAAAAAAAACATGAAAAAGAATGAAGTAAAAAAATGTATGCTTTGATCTGCATTCAGAGTACTTCAGTTCTTTATCTGTATGTGAATATAATTTTCTCCTGTGAGTCCTTTGTACTTGTCTTGGATCATTGTGTTGCAAAGAACTTTATCATTCATAGTTGAGCATCACAAAATGTTGGTGATAGTATGTATATTTTCCTGGTTCTGCTTATTTCATTTTGCATCGGTTCATGTTAAGTCATTCCAAGTTTTAGTGAAATCTGCCTGTTCATCATTCCTTATTGCACAACAGTATTCCATTACATTTACATTCCACAGTTTATTTAGACATTTCACCAATTGATGAGCATCCCCTCAATTTCCAATATTTTGCCACACAAAAAGAGCTGCTATAAATATTTTTGTACATGTTGGTCTTTTTCCCTTCTAATGATCAATTTGGGATGCAGATCCAGTAGTAGTATTGCTGGATCAAAGGGTATGCACATTTTTATGACCCTTTGGGCTTAATTCCAAATTGCTCTCCAGAATGGTTGAATTAGTTCATAACCTCACCAACAGAACATTAATGTCCCAATTTTCCCACATCCCCTCCAACATTTATCATTTTCCATTTTTGTTATATTAGCCAATCAGATTGGTGTGAACTGGTTTGTCAGAGTTGTTTTATTTGCATTTCTCTAATCACAAATGATTTAGAGTTCTTCATATGCCTATAAATGGTTTTGGTTTCTTCACCTGAAAACTGCCTCTTCATAGCCTTTGACCGTTTATCAATTGGGAAATGACCTGTATTCTTATAATTTTGATTCAGTTCTCTATGTATTTGTGAAATGAGACTTGTATCAGACACACTTGCTGTAAAAATTGTTTCCCAGACCTCTGCTTTCCTTCTAATCTTGATTTTGTTGGGGGTTTTTGTGCAAAAAAAATTATCAATTTAATATAATAAAAATTATCTATTTTACATTGCATAATACTCTCTATCTCTTCTTTGGTCTTGAACCTGTAACTCACTTAATTTCTCCTATAAGAATTTGGATACTATACCACTTGGTAAAGATATGTTTAGTATTTGTATTGCTTCATTGTCTATGGTACCTTTTAGCAAGATGTGGTTTCCTTCCTTATCTCTTTTACTTAGGTCTATCTTTGCTTTTTCTTTGTCTGAGATCAGGATTGCTACCCCTGCTTTTTTTTCCTGAAGCTAAAGTATAGTAGATCCAGTTACAGCACCTTACCTTAACTCTGTGTGTGTCTCTGCTTCAAATATATTTCTTGTAATCAACGTATTATAGGATTCTGTGTTTTGCTCCCCTTTGCTACTGGCTTCCATTTTTATGAAGAACTCATCCCATTCACATTCACAATTATAATTACTAACTGTATATTTCCCTCTATCCTATTTTTCCTACTTTTTGTCCTCTCTCTCCTTTCATTCTTGACAGGGTTTTGCTTCTGTTTACTGCCTCCCTCAGTCTTCCCTCTCTTAGGCCAGTCTCTCCCCCACACATACATCTTTATTTAATCTCCTCTCCTTCTACTTTCCTGTCAGGTAAGATAGATTTCTATATTTAACTGATTGTATATATTATTTCCTCTTTGAGTCAATACTGATAAGAGTAAAGTTTAAGCAATACTCATCATCCACCCTCTAATCTTTCCCTCCATTATAAAAGATTTTTCTCACCACTTGGCATCTTCCATTCTTTCCTTAATTTCCCTAGTCTCTGACAATGAGGTAGGGCTTTTTCTTTCTAAAGCCAATGTTTTTACATGGATCCTTTATTCTATCACCTCCAATCTTCTATGGCAGATTGAAATTTCAATCTCCCTCTTTCCCTCCCTCCCTCTCTCCCTTCCTCAATTCCTTCCTCCCTCCCTCTCCCCACTCCTCTCTCTCTCCTGCATCAGTTCCATCTCTACTGCTTTCAAACACATCCAAGTCTCCTCTATCTTTAGCAATTGTTTCTCGATTGATTAGAACAGTGTTAAAGGTGGCAATACAGAAAAATATATGGAAATTCAAAAAATTATGATCAAATAAGGGAATTTTAATGTTCATGAATATGGAAGTGGAACACACCTGTGGAAGATGGCAAGATCTAGGGTATGAGAATCTCTTTGTGTACCTGAGTTGGGGAAGAGGTGTAAGTTAAGGGAAATTAATGTTACTTTGAGTTGTTTGAGGGAGTGTTGATATGTATGTTGTAGTCCTCAAGTATGCAAATAGGATTTAGAGAGAAGAGGCAGAATGTGAGCCACAACTGAAATCATTAAGGAAAAGATAATGACCAATAAATAGTAGCTACCAGAATCTTTATTGACTGAAAAATGTGGGTTGAATGAAACTCAAAGAAAGAGAGGTTACTGAATGATGGTAGCAAAAGAAGAACCTGGAAGGAGAAGTGGGGAGCAAAGAGTGTTCCAATTCCCCAGCTATGACCTGTGAGTCAGGGTGTATGAGTGAAAGTGCAGATAGTGCTGGAAAATGTGGCGATCTAAATGAGAAATGATGACAATTAAACTAAAGATGATAGGTGTTTAAGTAGAAAAAGTATCATATGATACAAATGTTACGGAGGTAAAAATAACAAGATTTGTTAACCAATTAAATACATGGTACAGTAGTGAGAATGCCAGCTTGGAGTGAGGAAGACTTGAATTTGAATCCTGCTTTAGATACTAGCTGTCTAAACTTGGGCAGGTGTATTGTTAATGAACTAGGAAGTTCTTCCTTTCCCATTAATAGGCCTATGGATCCAGCTATGAACATTTTGCATCATACAGAGCTTGTTGGTGGAGGAACTCGCTTAAAGAGAAGTTTGCTTGGGGGAGGCTTGCTTGTAGGAAGGCTTTCACATCTTTTGGTACCAACCTAATTAGGCACTGAGTCACAAGGGTTGTTATGCCTTCTGGCTCTGAGAAGTGTATATATACTCTGAGTTGATATTTTGCTTTGTGGGTTAACTTATGAGAAGGACCATTTGGTCTTCTGATCAAGACTCTTGAGTAGTCAGTGTTCAGACCCCCCAACTGCTCAGATGTAAAGGCTCTCTCTATCCAGTGGTGCATGTAAAGTGTATAGCAATATTGCTTTGAATCAGGCAGTCAGAGTCCTCTCTATTGGTTTTTATGCTGATTTCTCTGCTTGTATCTTCTCTGATGTTCAGGGTGCTGACCTTTCCCATGAACTAGTGAATAAAATTAAAAGTAAGATTGTTAACCCTTAGGGATGACTAAGTGGTACAGTGAATAGAGCACTGGCCCTGGAGTCAGGAGGATCTGAGTTCAAATCTGACCTCAGACACTTAACACTTATTAGCTGTATGGCCTTGGGCAAGTCACTTAACACCAAATGCCATGCCTTCACCCCACCAAAAATAAAAGAGAGAGAGAGAGAGAGAGTGAAAGAGAGAGAGAGAGAGTGAAAGAGAGAGAGGGTGAAAGAGAGAGAGAGAGAGAGAAAGAGAGAGAGAAAGAGAGAGAGAGAGTGAAATTTCAATCTGTTGTAGAAGATTGGAGGTAATAGGAAAAAGGATGCATGTAAAAACATTGGCTTTAGAAAGAAAAAGCCCTACCTCATTGTCAGAGACTAGGGAAAATAAGGAAAGAACAGAAGATGCCAAATGGTTAGAGATGGAGAGTACAGGGCAGAAGAGAACTTTAGTTGAATGTTCTTAATTTACTCAGTAAAGTAGGAGGCAAAGTCCTTGACTAAGAGAGAGTGAGGAGGTGGAAATGTAGAGATTTGAGTATAGATAAGGTTTAGGGAAAAAATTGTGGAGAATGAGACCTGGAATCAATTAAGGATAGATAAAAAGGTTGTCTTGCAGTGATAAGAGTCTAGTTGAAGTTAAGTAATATGAATTTGCAATTTTCTCAAGCAAAATGTCTTTGAGACTTCTTCTAGTTGTATTCAGCAACACAAAGGTAGGAGTAGAGGGTTAAGGTAGTAAGAATAATTCAGTGAAGTTTGCCAAGAGATAAGTGGAGACTGGACAAAGGAAAAAGAAAAGAGATTCAGTATTGGAAAGGCTGGGAATTAATATAGGAGCAAGATTAATGAATGATCTCAGAAAATTTTAAGGTGTAAAGGGGTTGAAGATGTATCACTGAAGCTGAAACATACCTTAAAAATGAGTATGCACACACACTAACACTCAAATTAATCATAATAAAAATTATTTTATCAAAAATATTTTTAAACTTTTATTTTGATTTTTATTTATTTTGTTTATTTAAAATAGTTACTCAATAAGTAGGAAGATTAAGAATATAAACAAATAGTTCTCCACAGTATACCTGAAAATTATGAAGTACTATATGAAAGAGCATACCAAAGTGTCAATAATAAAAGAAATACAAATAAAAGTAATTCTATGGGGGCAGCTAGGTGGTTCACCAGCCCTAGAGTCAGGAAGACCTGAGTTCAAATCCGAGCTCAGACACATAACACTTCCTAGCTGTGTGACCTTGGTCAAGTCACTTAACCCCAACTGTGCTCCCTTTCCCCCTCCAAAAAGAAAAAAAGTGATACTTCTATGGTTTCACTATATATATAGTAAATTGGTGGGTGGGAGTGGAATGACACAAGGCAGAAAAAAGTTGGTTTGAAGTGTCCATGGAAAAAAGACAGATACAGTAAGACACTGTTGGTAGAGCTGTATATTAATCCAAACATTCTGGAAGCAATTTGGAATTATGCTAATAAAGTGATCAAAATGTATATACCTTATGACCAAGAGATTCCATTGATAGACATGTATCCCAAGAAAATCAAAACAAAAAGAAAGGTCCCGTATACACAAAAATATTAATAGAAGTTTGCCAAAAAAAAAAAAAGAACTGGAAACATGGATGGGTTTACTCCACTTGTGGAATGCTAAACATCTTGCAGCATATAAATAAAATGGAATATTACATCATGGCAATAACAATGAATGGGCCACTAGGTGGTGCTGTGGCTAGAGTTCTGGGCCTGGAGTCAAAAAGACATCTTTCTCAGTTCTAAACTGGCCTCAAACACTTACTGTGTGACCCTCAGTAAGTCTTTTAACTCTGTTTGCCTTAGTTTTCTCATCTGAAATAAGTTGGAGAAAAAAAAAAAGGCAAGTTACTCTAGTCTCTTTGCCAAGAAAACCCCAAATGGGGCCATGAAGGGGCAGATATGACTAAAAAATGACTCAACAACAACAAAAATAACAATAAAGATGAAGAATTTGGAGGAACATAGGAAGACATGTGACACAAAGAGAAACCAGAACTAGGAAAACAATATATATAAAATATGTAAACAAAATGAGCAGAGAGAATGCATGCGTGCGCGCGCGCACACACACACACACACACACACAAACTTAATGTTGTGCAATTATGCTTACACAAATTTGACCCCAGAGGAACAAGGAGAAAATTTACTTCTTTCTCTTCTTTGAGAGGTGAGAAACTACAGTTGAGTATGGAGGACTGTGTTACTGTCAGATTCAATTGATGTGCTAGTGATTTTTGCTTAACTTCCATTTTGCTCTTTTTCCCCCCCCTTTGTTACAAGCAATACTTCTCCACATAAAAGCTCAAGGAGGTATTGTAAACAAATGCATTAATAATTTTAACTAAAAAAAGGAAACAATCTTTTGTATATCATATGTATGCACAAATACACATAGGTGCATACACACATATTGATGATAAAGTTAGGATGATGATCCTATTATTTTTATTTATTATTCATTTCTTTACCTATAATCTTTTCCTTAATTTCTCCTAGCAGTCGTTTCAATTATGGTCACTTCAAAAAAAAAACCCAAACTGCTTCTACTGTGGGGTAGTAGAGTTGATCTGTACATCTCTAATCAATTTTATTTTCCCCAGTCCAGTTGATGAAGGGGCTGGCAACAGAGAAAACAATGTGTGAAATATTGAACAGGGAACAAAGAAAGAGTTTCTAGTTGTTAATCTTTTAGAGAATATGAAGGAATTATAACTGATGGAATTAGAGATCAATTAGTCATTGGCTTTCCAAGGATCAGACCTGCTCTTCTAGCCCTAAAAAAAGAAAAAAGAGGAACACACTCTATGGGGTTGAGTCCATTGAAACAACTCTGATGCGTGTCTCTGAGTCCCTGGCATCATCTAAAAGGGCCATTTACAGAAGGAGAATTCAACCCAAGAGGGAACTGTCCTTCATTTGTGGGGGGAGATAAGGAATGTGCCTTTTCTCCCCTGTTTCTTAAGTCATGACAAGCATCACTGTCTGGGGGAGTAGGCTCAACATGTAGCTCAATTCCTGCATGGCTTCCTACATTGGTTTCATCAAGTTCACGTTCAGATGCTCTGTGACTATTAGGTGAATTTTTCCTTTAATCTATGGTCCAAAACCACTCCTAAAGATCACTGTTCCTCAAAGCATTGATGCTGTGCTGATTATAAAATATAGCCTGGATTCCCACTACTGGATTCTGACTCCTAGGATTTACTGTCTTCACTTAGGTCAGAGACTTCCCTGCCTTCACCAAGAAAGTAGTGAACTAAAATGACAAGGAACAAGCCCTGTTTCTTGGAGTCATGTGGCTTCAAGGAAGAAAGTCCTAAGACTTCTCCCTTTTTAGCTTTGTATCTCACCAGAATCCTTGAATAAAAGAATCACCAAATGAAAACAAGAGTAGACGAGGAAAAGAAGAGATTGTTATATAAAAGGCTTTTCTTAATGTTTCTGAAGTCACACTATCTGCTTAGCTGATTGGAACCAATTATGGCTTATCTATGTTTGCTCCACAGTATTGCCAAGTAACTTCACTTACATGCTATCTTTATTTCCTTGAAATAAAGCTCTCTAACCGCCTCCAAGTAGAGAGGATATGTCAGCAAGCAAGTCTGTGCGATCTGCACATGAACTGGTCCTCTTGTACATATGATCTGCACGTGTGGATGTGCATAAATACATTTCTCTCTTAGTTGTCATTTGTTTTGTTTTATAGGGGTATAAACAGAATTTGTTCATTTACTCTTATTTATTTCAATAAGCAGGAAGTTAAAGAATATGAACAAAGAGCTCTCCAAAGTATACCTGCAAATTATCAAGGACCATTTGAAAAAGCATACCAAATTGCAAATAATAAAAGAAATACAAATAAAAATAATTTTATGGTTTCACTATATACATAGTAAATTGGTGGGTGGGAGTGGGATGACTCAAGGCAGAAAAAAGTTGATTTAAGTGTCTATGGAAAAAAATTAGATACAGTAAGACACTGTTGGTGGAGCTGCATATTTCTGGTAGTATTTTCTAGTCATATATTTCTAGTAGTGTGTACAGGAGAAGTTGAAAGGTTGGGGAGTAGAAGTAGCTTCTCTTTTCTTTTTCCTTCTTGTCCCTATTGTAGACTGTGGACTATGTTTCTCTTCCCAAGTTCCCTTCTTAGAGTAGTGACTTTCTTTTTTGTCAATGCCCTTAATCTCCTGCCTTCTTTCAGGTCCATCCCATATCTTTTTTTAATCTGTCTAACCTAGATGTCTCTTACTCAACTTCTGCTTTCCTCTCCCTACCCCCTTATAAAAGGAAAGTGTTAAGCTTTGAGTGATGTACTATTTTCATGGCTCTTCGGAAGCTCCCATAGATAAACTGGTGAATTTATGTCTTCTAACAGACACTTGTCTCCAATGTCCCACTACACCAACTTGCTAGAAGTCTTCATATAACATTTTGGAACTACTTTTATTTTCCCTAAAGGTGAATTCTTTTTAGCTCCCCCAATTTTCTTTAGGATTGTAAATTCTAGTGTTGTCAGTGGGCTACATCTAACATAGTAAGAGAACCAAAAGAAACACATGTGTTATGATGTTTATTGACATAAAACAAATCATTCTATAAAAGAGTTATTTTATATTATGTAACTAATTTTTAATCTATTTCTTCTTATAATTCAAAATCACATTTATCTGACAGTGGTAGCGGCTTATTAGTTAGAAGACAAGTCATTACGATGATGTAATTTCGCAAAATTTCTCAATGAATCACCATGGTACAAGATAAATGTGGCATAACAGAAAGAACATTTGATGTGGGGGGGGGGGTCAGAGAACTTGAGTTTAAATCTTGGCTCTCTTATGTGCAACTGTGGAACCTTGATAGACTCATTTTACCTCTCTGAGGCTCAGTTTATTAAATAGTCAACTACAACAGAAATAGACTATATGATATTCAATGTTCCCCTCAGCTATAGCCTCCACACAGGCACATATATTTAATTCTGTTACACTCTGCTAAATTCTCAATAGGAATTTTTAAAGTTAATTCAGCAAATAATTATGATACATCTAACAGTGCAAGTATTTGTGCAACCCTCTAAGAATAGTAGATTCAGAATTTATTCTAGTCTACTATCTGGTATTTTTCGTTGTTGCTAATGTTGAGATGATGGTAATAATGAGGAAAACTACATTAATCTCCAACACTTAATATTTTTTTCTAGTCTCAACTGGTCCTATAAAAGTTTTTTTTTCTTTTTAGGTGTAATATATCTCTGCTAAATAAAGTGAACATTTTTAACCTTTTCTAGTGTATTATCTTTTTTTTCAGATGCTCCATACTAGAAATATTCAGCAAAGATGTGAAGCTTCTCATCCATTTCCTGAAATAGATACTTCAATTGGGAGAGGCTTAATGCTATTTAAAATCGAGCACTTAGTACTTTCTTTAAAAAACTGTATAAAATTCATGGCTTTTAACTAAAAGAAGATTTTTATCCTTTTCAAATCCATTAGCTCTAAGTGTATTTCCCCCTCTTTCTCATATTCAGCTCATTTTCTTGTTTTTTGCTTAGCAAGACAGTGGATTTCAATGGACAAATCACTTCTCAGCCATTTTAAAGTAGAAATAAATTCCATTAGCAACAAAATAACTCCTAATTAGGAATTCTACCTTTATGCTTTATTGTTTTCAGGTCAAGGATTATATTATATTCTTACAGTCAAGTTATTCTCAGATACACTTCTGATAATAATCTATTTGTAAAGGTACCTTACCGTATTTAAACTTTCAGTCATATAAAATAATAATTCTACAAGGTATAAAAGGCTTTTATTCAGACATGTTGATGTATAACTAATATAATCATAGCATTGCAAAGTTGGGTGATAGCTTAAAGGCCATCTGGCCTAATTCTCACCGAAGTTTCAATCCATTTATCCTGCTTACAATTCATTTTATTTTTTCTGGAGAAACAAAGAAATGATTCCACTGAGCAATAAAAATGGCACCTTAATTTGAGGTTTCCTCAAATGGACCACCTTATTCAGTTCCACTTCTTTGGTGGTTCTGTGCCTAACTCTCTGAAGTTTTCTACCTTTTACCATTGTCATTCTCACCCTGGAGATGACTCTGTCCCTTCAGCTCCCTTTATCCGTTGGCATGTTCCTTCCCTTGATCTCTTTTCTTTTTTTTGGTTTTTTTTTTTTGGAGGGCAGTTGGGGTTAAGTCACTTGCCCAAGGTCACACGGCTAGTTTTTTTTGTGTGTGTGTGTGTGTTAAGTGTCTGAGGCTGGATTTGAACTCAGGTCCTCCTGACTCCAGGGCCGGTGCTCTATTCACTGTGCCACCTAGCCGCCCCCCTTGATCTCTATTTGAAAAATTTGCCAGCCCATCCAGACTGCTTCTTCTCTTATGTATACTCCTGACTTTTCAGACTTTTCCACAATACCTATACTTGGGTAATTTTCTCTCTCCCCTGTTTTCAGATTTTTTTTTATGTTTTCTTTTACTCATTAAAATATTAGCTTTAATAACATTGTATGATTTGGGTAATAACTGTGTGTGTATTTGCTTGTTTGTGTATACATATACATACATACATACATACATACATACATACATACATACATACATATATATATATATGTTTCCAGTGCTTAGCACAGTGTCTGAATCCTAATAAGAATTTAGATAAGAGTTCACTCCATTTATCCATCCATTCATCTAGCTATCCATCAGTCAATCTATTATCTATAGATTGATCTTCCTGTCTACTTATCTATTAAAAGAAGATGAAATACTGACTAGTATTTTAAATGACCAAATACAGAAGAAGGAAACAAGGACAAACCAAAGGATGAATACAAAATCATGGCATCATTATGTAAGAATACTTTTAAGGATGCTAAAGCTAAGCCAGTGTAGCATAGTGAATAGAGAGGTGACCTTGAATTTAGGAAGACATGCATTCAAGTAATTCCTTGGCCCTTCCCTACTGTATGGCTTTAGAGAAGTTACTAACCATTTCAGTGTCCTTGGCAACTCTCTAAGAATCTAAGTTGCAGAAAGTGACTCAGTTCCCTGGCATGACACTGGTAGAAGGCCCAGGTTTCACAGGTATACAACAATGAAGTCAGCACAATAACTCTGTAAATCTTCAGTACCCACATTGTACTTCAGACCCTCTTCAACACTGAGTTAGCCTTGGCAATATATGCATCAACTTCTGTCATCCATGTGTACTTCCCCAGAAACCATACTACCAAGATAAGTGAACTTATCCATAGCATTCAAAATTTCTCCATTTGCTATAATCTATGACTCTACTTATGAATGGTGTGGTGCTGGCTGGTAGAGAACCTCTGTTTTCTGGGTGTTAATTGTCAAGCCAAAATTAACACAAGTGGCAGAGAATCAAATGCTGTATCTCAGCCTCAGAGGATGCATTGAGCATACAAGTATCCATGAACAAAAAGTTGTGTACCAACTATTCTTTCGCTTAAGTCTTGGCTTGCAAAATTTTCAAATTAAATAACTTGCCATCAGTATGGTAGCTGATCTTGATGCCATTTTCATGGCATCTTTGAAGGCATCTGACAACATCATTGAAAATGCAATGCTAAAAAAACATAGAAGCAAGCATACAGTCCTGCTTTTCTCTGTTGACAACTATCAAAGTACAAAAGCATTGTCCATTGTCCAGAACCTGTGTAAGAATTCTGTAATTAAATTGACTGATTAACTTCTCCAGGCAACCATATTTTGCCTTGATCTTCTACAAGCCTTCATGATTGACAGTATCAAAGGCCTTGGTCATGTTGATGAACGTTGTGTACAGACCTCTGCTCCTGGAATTTCTCCTGGAGTTGCAATGAGCACCATGTCTGAAGCCACCCTGTCTTTTGGTTAGGTGGCCAATTATTAAGCCTGTTAAGGAGAACTCTTTCAATAATCATGCTTGCAATGAGTAAGAGAGAGAAACCACACCCCCATGATTAATACAGAATAACCTACATCTTTTTCCCTTATAGAGTTGGACAATGAAGGTGTCATCGGACTTTTGGAGCCCTCTTATCATATAAGCCAGACAATTTCAATCAGCTTTTGTATGAGCAATCAAACGTTTGCCTTATAAATCTCATCTGGAGTGGAATCATAACTAGGCACTTTGACACATGAGAGGAGTCCAATGGCATTCAATACCTCTTCATCAGTTGAAAATTTAACTAGAGAAGAATTGACTTCAACCTAAAGTATACAGTCAGTGGTTTCAGTTTTTTTTAACATCTTTAATTTTTAAAAATTTGTTTTCTTGTTTACATCATTCATTTTCATGACATTTTTGAATTACAAATTTTCTCCCCATCTTTCCCCTGCCCCAACCCTAAAACAGCAATCCCATTGTAAAGCCCCTCCCCTGC
>CM053594.1:217001463-217024973 GCA_028646575.1 Pseudocheirus occidentalis
AACAACTTGGAAAACACACAAGGGATATTGCTCCCATTGTGTGTTTCCTGGGATTTTAGGATTGAAAAGAAAAAACAGAAAACTTAGAAATCATCTAGTTCAGTTCTTTGAATATTATTTTATAAATGAAAGAAAAATGGACACTTGAGGAAAGAAATAAACATTTATACATCAACTACTATGCCCTGTGCTAAATGGTTTTCAAATATCTTATTTGGTCCTCACAATAATCTTGCAAGTAGGCACTATTATTTCCCCCATTTTGCAGTCAAGGGAACTGAGGCAGATAGCAGTTAAGTGCTTTGCCAAGGGTCATACAATTAGTAAGTGTCTGAGGCAAGATTTGAACTCAGGTCTATCCATTACACCACTTAAATGCCTCTAACTCTAGAGATTTTAAGTGAATCATCTCACACAATTAGTGGCAGAACTTGGACAAGAAACCAGGTCTCTTGAGTCACAGGCGTGAGTTCTTTCTCTTCAACCAACAATTCAAAGTAGAGACAGGGTGGTGTACTGGAAAGATGCTTCTAAGTTTTTATGGATGGAGACATATGAGAAAATCTTTCTTTAGAGGAAAAAATGCAGAAACTCTTGTTTAGAGGATACAATGACAAGGAATGGATTGAGAAATTAATCTGGGATATCATGATCATGGGAGAAGGACTCTTGATCTTAAATACTTATGTTTGCATACCAGATGTGTGCCAAGGTAACAATAGTAGCCCATCTATTAACTTTGGGAAAGACAGTCATGTTTTGATACTTGAAGTAAAGTGATTGGAATGACTGGATTAGTTCTATGTCAAGCCCCTACTAATCCTGACTTTTTGGTTCTCTCCCTCTTTCACATAAACACTCACATTTTTCTTTTAACATATGGATCAATATTTCCTACCAGGGTGGTGAGATTGGGTGGGAATTCCCACAGCTGCTTCTGCACTGTGTGTGAGAGCTGCCAAAGCAGAGGGCTGGATGCAGGTGCACAGATGGCTTGTTTTGAAGGCTTGCATTATCTCTAGTGATATCCAGTGTCTTACTTAGGAAAGTCCTAAGAAGCGTAGCATGCAACAAATTTGCCAAGTATCGATGGCATACAGCTCTTTCCATGTCAACACCAAAATTTCCAGGAGTCCACACTGTATAACATCTGAAATCTATCGCCTCCAAGGTCTGCCTTGTCAAGATGTCACAACAACTTAAAAAAATTATAGCATTCACCTGATATTATGGCACCTGTCCAGCTGTATGGTTTCTTTTAGTCCTTTGTGTCAGCCATGTCCCTTATGGCCATGTAGAAGATTGGATCTTTGAGTCTTTTCTATTAGCCCTCTGCCAGACGGAAGGAAGAGGTTATAGGCAAGAATGTATTTTTAGAAAGAGCTTTCTTCCATTTAGTAATCTGAGGATATTTCCATTACTTTGACTTTGTGATTTTGCTCTTGGAACTAGAAATTCCAGGTTTGAGTGCCTGTTCTGCCACTCACAAGCCTCAGTTTTCTCACCTGCAAAGTGGGGATACTCATCCTGCCAATCTACCTTATTAAAAGGATGGAATGAGATATCATGTAAAAATCATTTGGAAAGTTATAAATATCATGAAGATTTTAAACTCAGTATGAGTTAACAGAGTGATATAGACACCCAAGAAAATGACCAATAAACCAAGCTGAATTGGGAGCGACATAGGAGCCAGGATAATGGAAGCCATATTCTATCTTTTCCAAGCAACCTATAGCTTACTGTGTTCTGTTCTGTCACCACATTTCAGGGAGGGATTTGACAAGATGAAACAAGAAGAAAGCAAATACAATGCTGAGAGCACCATGATAAATGATGATAAAGATATGGTTTGGGGTCACTGTTATTGTTTTCAAATATTTGGTGAGCTGGCCCATGGTAGAGGGATTAGATTTATTTAATCTTAGACACAAGAGTAGAACTTGGAACAAGGGGTGAAAGTTACAGAAATGTCAACCATCTAAACCTAAGGAAACATCACCTAACCACTGGGCTGTCCAAAGGCGAGGGTGCTGCTTCCCCAAGCTTTAGGCTGACTCTTCCTAAAAGGCTTGTCAGAGATGTCCTAGAAAGGATGCATGGCCAAGTTTGAACTAGATGAACTTTGGGTTCTGTGATAGCATTATGCAAATGTATTCTTATAAGTATCATAGACAGAGGTGTTTTGGAGATAGCTCCAACCAGCTAGTAAGAGCTAATTGTTACACATTTTCAGTGTGAGAGTTTACACCTTAGAGATCTGTGAAAGCTGCAAATCAGGACTTGATTTATTGTTTAGTTGATTTGTATACTTAAGGAAGTGATGGTAAAATGTTAATACTGCAGATTAAACTTAAAAGTATGTCATGTGTACATTTGTTTTTCTGGATAATCAGTTATTAAATCTTTACCAGCACAATCCTGGTTAGGAGGGACCTTGGAGATATTCTGTACTTATTTCCTCCCTTTATAGATGTAAATCTGAAGTCCCCCATCCCTCCCAAAAGAAAAAAGTTAAGTGACTTGCTTAATACCCAAGGCAAGAAGTATCAGAGCCCTTATCTGAACTGAGTCATCTGACTCCAAATTCATTGTTTTTCCATGAAGAGGACATTAAGTGGAGCTGGAGATTCAGTACTACACTAGGAATTAGGAAGACCTGAGTTCAAATCCTACCATAGACACTAGCTGGGTGACCTTGGGGGAATCACTTGAAGTCATTCAGCCTCAGTTTCTTCATCTGTAAAATAAGAACAGTAGCACCTATCTCACAGAGTTGCCATGAGGATGAAGTGAGGCAATATGTACAAACCGCATTGTTACTCTTAAAGCATTATATAGTCATTAAACGTTCTTAGGAGATTGACTTTGGGTGTCCTTGTAGCTCCTACCACCATAGACTGGGAATTTGAACTTCTTGCATGTAGGGAAATGCAGGAGTTGGCAAAGCCACTGTGAAGCCATTGAGTAAGAATCTTCCTCTTGGAAAAATGACCTTCTTGATCACATCTTCCCTGTCAACCAAGTCCTCTGGAACTTTAAGAAAGGAAAGAAAATTTATGGTGAGTGAGACAATTCTTGGAAAGATGAATTCATAGGCTCACAAAGTCTAAAACACTAAGAAACTTCAGGGGTCAGCTTTCATGACTCAATCAGGATTAAGTAATAGAGGGCACAGAACTGGAAGTCTTTTCTCCTAATTCTGAGGCTAAATTTTTTTAATGTGTGCATCAATTTCTGTACTAAAATACGCTGTCTAGACCCCAGAATATTGTAAGAAATTACTAACAATAAGCCTGGATATAGACTGATTAGGCTGTAGTCTCTCCTTTGTCATTGTCCAGGTGTTTTCTCAGTTCTGTCTGACTCTTTGTCACCCCATATCTTTCTTGCAAAGATGCTGGAGTGATTTGCCGTTTTCTTCTCCAGCTCATTTTACAGATGAGGAAACTGAGGCAAACAAGGTAAATTGACTTGCGTAGGTTCATACATCCAGTAAGTGTCCGAAGCCAGATTTGAACTTAGGAAGCTGAGTCTTCCTGATTCCAAGCCCAGTGCCCTATCCATTGCACCATCTAGAGTTTGCTAATATATATTAATGATATTAATGATAATAGCATTTATATAGAACTATTAATGATTGCAAAATCCTTTACAAATATTATCTCTTTTATTCCACACTACTTTTCTTCTCAGAAAATAACTTAACTGAAATTCTATCATTTTAAGTCCATTGTTCTTTTGGATTAAGGCATGGCTTTCTGATAAATTTCAAATAATTTTAGGATAAATCATGTATTACACTGGAATTAGACATCTGTCCTTTAGCATGAAATAGTTAAAATATGCTTTATAAAGTCCATGGAGCACATTTTGATGACTTAGGGAAGAAGTGGGAAAAACAAACCTGTTTGTGATATTGGGAAACGACAAATGTGCTATAAGACGAGAGATCAGGGCTTACGACACTGGATTCTAGTTATCATGCTTGTTACCTTTCCATAGGAACCTGATACTCTTCCCTTGGCACCACGGACTCTGATAGGTGAACTTTCACCTTATCTTGGCAAAAACCGGTTCCCCAGTTTCCCTTCCTTTCTACACCATGCAACTGCCCCATCTTTACCACCTGCTTCTTTTTAAGTTTTGTCTTCCTCCATTAAAACAAAAGTTCCTTAAAGGTGGTGTGTGTGTGTGTGTGTTTGTGTGTGTGTGTGTGTGTGTGTGTGTGTGTGTTAGGGAGGGAGGAAAGGCTGCCTTGTTTATATTTGTATGCCCAGTACTTAGCGCCAAGGCTGAAACTTTGTGAGTTCTTAATAAATATTCTGCAGGGTAGCTGGGTGGTACAGTGAGTAGAGTGCTGGGCCTGGAGTCTGAAGACCTGAATTCAAATCCTGCCTCAGACACTTTCTAGCTGTTTGACTCTGAGCAAATCACTTAACCCTGTTTGCTTCAGTTACCTCATCAATAAAATGAATTAAGAGAAAGAAATGATAAAGCACTCTGGTATCTTGGCCAAGAAAACATCAAATGGGGACACAAAGTATTGGACATGGTTGAAACAACTGAACAAATGAGGCAAGCTCTGACTGTTTTATAATGTTTTTGTTTCATCAACATGGCTCTAAAGATGCCAACTAAAATAAAAGACAAGTTCTCTTATTCTCAAAGACAGCTGATGACAAAAAGAGATAATATTTATATAGGGCTTTAAGGTTTGTAAAGTTTATATATATATAATATATAAATATATGTGTGCACATGTATATGTATATATTCGTACATATGCACACACGTGTATGTGTGTATGTATATTTGTGCATATGTATATTTGTGTATATGTTTACATATCTATATCTATACCTATTCTCATTGGATCCTCACAACAAGTGCTATGAAAATAGTTGCTATAGTTATTCACATTTTGCAAATAAGAAAATTAAGGCTCAGACAGGTTAAATCATTTGCCAGGGTTACACATCTAGTTAATTGTCCAAGGCAAGATTTGAATTTAGGTATTTGGTCACCAATTTGAAAGCAAAGTCAACCATTTATGTTTTGTCCTCATAAAAAGGCTATTAATCTCATATCCTTCAAGTGTTTTTTCTTTTCCCTTAATCCCACTCCTAAAAAACAACCAGAAATTTAAACCTAGATTATAAGAATAGAAAACCATGTCATGGATTCTTCTAAAGAAATCTCCCAGTTTGGATCAATTCAATTCAAATATTTGAATTCCAGATGTTCCAAGAGCAGAGTGAAATCTGGCCCAGAGTCCCTCCACTGACAATTCCGTGGAACAGTACCATCATTTCATCATCAGCTGTGCTGAAATTTCTTTGAAAGGAAGTCACCATTGCCTCAACTGAAGAACTGGCAAACTCTCATCCACTGGAAGCATCCTGGGTGGTCAGGAAGGCCAATTAATTCAAGCTGTCTTTCCTCAGTTCCAGAGCTGATACTTTCTCCCTGGTTTTCAGATTACATTGCTGACAAAATCAATCAGATGTGGGCCAGAATGACTTTATTGAATGAATGAGTGAATGAATTGCATCAGAAGATTCCAGATGTGGTATCATCTCTATGATGCTTAGACTTCTTTCAATCACTTTCTAAGAATAGGAGGTACCAGCAATCCCCCATGCCTTAATGTCAAGCAGAACAGACTCTGAGCATAGACTGAACTGTGAATTGGGCTGAAAATTCTCCTTGAGGAGGATTAGAAGTTTCCCTTGATTCAGGCCCCAACAGCCCATCTGCTTTGAAATGTCAACTGGGACATCTGGGATCCCTAATCAGTCCCAGCTATCAGTTTATTCAGGCTCCCATTCAAGAGAGTGATCTCCATCCACAAAAGCCATTTCCCCTGGAGATACAACCTCCTTCCATCAAAACTATCACAGTCATTGACAAGTCAGCAGCACCCATTTGCTACCTGATAGAGAAATAAAAGTTTGATTTCAGAGGGCAGAAGGGAAAAAAAGGGAAGAGATAAAGTTTTCACATTTGGAGATATTGTTCTCTGGAATTGTACCTCCATTTGAACCCTATTATATAGGATTAGTGCTTGGTCTGTCCTTCCTCACTTACCATTTCCTGATAGATATAATAATAATTATTGTTATTTATGAGCATTTATATATCACTTTAGTTTTTGCAAAGTGCTTTACATTATGTGAAATCATTTTAGCCCAGCAGCATAGTAGGTGAAAAGCTAAGTGTGGAGTCTGGCAGATTTGAATTCAAATCTGTCCTCAGACACTTACTAGCAGGCTAGTCACTTAACCTGTCTGCTTCAGTTTTATCACCTGTAAAATGGGGACAGTAGTACCCCCTACCTCTCACAGCATTGTTGTGAAGGTAAAATGAAATGATTATTTGTGAAGGGATTCGCAAACTTTGAAGTTCTATTAAAATGCTAGCTATTCTCTCATTTGAGCCTCATAACAATCTTGTAATGTATGTGCTGTTATTATTATTATTCCCATTTTACAGATGAGGACATTGAGGATCAGAAAGGTTTCATGATTTGTGCAGAACTGAAAAACTAAAGGCAGACTTTGACCCTGGGTCTTCCTGATTGCACGCCCAGCACTCTGTCCCCCTGTCACCTAATGTCTTCTGGACTATAGTATCAATAGTGCAATTCAGTATCAGGTTATACAAATCTAACCAAAGGCTTCTCTAATTTTAGATTTATAGTAACCCAATAGATTTGTAAAACTTGGTATAATTTCAAGGATATGAGGGAAAATCTTCCATCCAAAATTATATACATGTGTGTATGTATGTATACCTCTATATACACACTCCCATATAGACATATACACACATACATGCGTCAAATTATAATTTTAGCTCAATTGTTTCAGTGATGTCACGTTTAAGAAAGCAATCACTTTAAGGTTTTTGAAAATAGTCATTTTTGCATTTTGATTTTAATTGTCTCTTGAAATATTCACGCGTTAACTTTGTAGTTTCTCTCCTGCTGCTTCATGGAGATTTGGAATTTGGCTTCCACATTCTGTCCTGAGTTTAAGACCAGCTGTGAACTCTACACAGGGAGTGTGCTCAGCTTCTGTGGGAAAATAGGATCTCCTTTCACCCTCTAGTGACCCCTAGGGTTACTAAAAAAGAGATTTTGGTTGTACAGGAAACTGATCCTCTCCCCATTCAAGAGACACTGTGAATCAAGAACTTCGAAGAAACAGGAGATAGAAAGACAAAATCCTGTTACAGCTGTATAAAGTAAATGCTATACTTTATTAAATTGAAAACACATTCAGTTATGAAATTGTTTCTTGGTTACCTTGCAGAATATCACTCTAAGAAAGGTGTATTTTAGGGAGACCATAACTTTAAATAGGTATTAGTGAAATCAAGAAATAAATTCATTCACTCTAGAAGTAGTACTTTTTAAAATTTTATTTTCTTTAACAAAAATCAATTTTCTCTCCTTCCTCTCTCTCTTCCCATTGTCAAAGCAAAAAGAAAAACAAAATTCTTGTAACAAACATGCATAGTCAAGTAAAACAAATTCCCATGCTGGACATGTCCAAAAATATATGTTCCATTTTGTACTCTTAGTCCCTTGCTTCTCTGTCAGGAGGTAGTTAGTATATTTCATCACTGGCCCACTGGAATGGCCATTGCATTGACCAGAGTTCTTTAGTTCTTCAAAGTCATTTATTTTTGCAATGGCATTATTATTATATAAACTGATCCTTAGTTGCTGCTCACTTCACTCTGCATCAGTTCATACAAGTCTTCCCAGGTGTATTTGAAATCATCCCATTTGTCATTTCCTATAGTACAATGGTATTCCATCAATTTCATATACCCTAGTTTGTTTAGTCATTCCCCAAGCGATGGACACCTCTCTAGTTTCTAGTTCTTTGCTACCACAAGAACAACTGCTACAAACATTTTTTTTGTACACATGAGTCTTTTTCTACATGTTATTTATTTATAGCAATTGAAAGAGGGTACCTAGCCTTGGCCTTAATTTTTAGGAGTAACCCACCTTCTCAACCCCTCCCCCTCACTTCACATATACCAATAGTTTTTGTTTTGTTCTTCAGAAATTTATATCTGCTATCAAGCTGCACTGTTTATAGAACCTCAGTTTCTCTTCATGGAAAAAACAGAGACAATAGCCTGCTACTTATTTTTAAGAATGGAGTATTATGAATTAAAACCAAGTTTGTAGAGCACATTATTCCCCTCCTCTCACAGACATTACCAGAATTCATAGTATGCATTAAAAAACCTAATTAGTTCTCTAGAAGATGCTACAACTAAAAGTATCCTCCATTATTATTGTTTTCCTATTATCAAATAATTAAGTGTTCAATAAGGGTTTTATTGGCAGAAATTTTAGAAAGCTATGTTATACTTTTATTTACTTCACTTAGTTGCCTTTTATTCTATACAGTTAATAAAGCATTTATGAATTGAAAGAGGAAAAAGAGTCATATTGAAACAATTAAAGAAAGAGGAAGAATTATCTGAGAAATCCATAGTGTTTTATGGGTGAGATGGCATATTTAATATTTACCATATCATAACTCACACAAAGCTTCCTTACTCTCTTAATGAGTGACAATAGCAAATCTGGAAAACATCTGCCCTGGAAAAATACACATCAACTGCTTTCGGCTTGAAAAATGTTGATATAGTATTACTTTATGCCAGCCATGCGTATCATATTGTGGTATGAAATGTCTTCGGTGGCTAAAAGTTAGGATCTTCACGTTTGATTTCAAAATGTCAGGAACAAGAGTGCAGCATAATTCAAATTATTCTAAAGCCACAGTTGGAATGAAGAGTATGATTTACTATTTGAACCTCTTCAGTACAGCTTAAATGTGCATTCTCTGGAATCATCTTGATGAGGGAGAGTATAATTTAGCAAAGAATTGTGTGTATGTACACAAGATTAAAGAAAACCTGCAGTTGCAGCTTCACATTTATATGGCTGTCCCTTCTTTTTCAACTGTCATGCATGTTTGGGCTGCACAATTACAATATATTCCCATAATCCCTAGAACAGATTTTTTCCCATCACAGCAAAGAGCAGCTGCAGTCAGGATAAGTTTATCAACATCCCCACCTGTGTTTCTGCCTTTAGTCTAGAGAAGACCATGACTTCTCTCCCTTCCTCACAACAATAATTTTTAGGTGTTTGGAAGTTCAAAAGGTATTATCATCAAAAAAAAAAAGAATTAAAGATTTTCCAATGTAACATAAATCAATAGGGCAAAGATTTTTACTAAATTTTTATTTTTAAATTTAATGATTTATATCTCTCCATTTACATCACAATAATTTCTGACCTTACTTTACACACACAGAGCCTTTCCTCATAACAAGACCAAAAAAAAAGATTAATAGATAAGCCAAAGCCAGTTGATAATGTGACCACATCTCACAGTATACTCAACATTCGGCATCCGTTGACCCCCACTTCTCCAAGGAAAAGAAGAGTTGTATTTCTTCATCTTTACTCTGGGCCTAAGATCAATCACTGCAATTTCATAGTGCTCAGCTTCGTTATAGCGTTTCTCTTCATTTACATCATTGCAGTTACTTTGCATACTGGTTTAATGGTTTTCTTCATTCAGCATCTATTCCTACAGGATTTCTAATGTTACCCTGAATTTCTCATTTCTTTTGGTGAAGTGACATTTTTTTATTCATACATATTTCAATTAATAGGTACCCATTTTGTCTCCAGTATTTTGCTATTAGCAGAATGCTTTACTAATGAGTATTCTTTTAAAAATGCAAGATTTTGTCCAGTCCAGTCCAACCACACTAAGATACAGGATGAACTCTCAATAAAAGCTAGAAGCAAAAAAAAAAAGCAAGATTTCTTGGTTTTTAAAAGCTAGTTTTCAAAAGCCCAAACCAGAAGTTTATCCTTACTGGTCTTTATAGGGATTGGTAAATCTAGAGAAAATAAAACAAAATAAAATGTTATTTGCAGAATATGTCCCAATGCTAATGGTACTGTATCTTTAAGTGACCAAGTAATACAAAAGCACAATATGATGATATTATCCGACCTGAAAGGAGAATGCAGTAATAGAAAGGCATTAGTTTCTAGTGTTTTAAAAATATTCACCACAATTCTTTTTCTCACATTTAGGGCATTATTGTTCCAGAGTATGAACATTTATGTTTTTATTACCAGAGTGATATTTATCCAAGAAATTACTTAATAGAAAAGCTAGATGGTACATTTTACCTTTGATCTTTTTGATCATTGACCTCACTGAAATTTAGCATTCATAGAATTTTGTCTTGTCTTTATTATAAATGAAGAAGGAATCTAAACTGCTTTTTTCTCCATCAGCCACAATTATCACTATTGTTATAGGGGATGAAATGAGTCATAGAAAATGACTTTTATATTCCAGCTATAACATTAGCCTTCATTTAAAATTACAAGTGCATTTCTTATTTCAACCCAAAACTATTTTTCATAAGTATCTCAAATTCTTTGAAGTTGATTGCTTCTCTTTTTGTTTGTTTGTTTGTTTTTTTCAAATATTCCTGCATAGCTCTGTTTTTAGAGGACTTGGCTGTCTGGTTCCAAATGTGAGTCAATTTAAGTTTATTATCTTGTTAGTTCCAGAAGGCAAACCTATCAGTGTGTAGTAGAGGCTAAATGGTTTTTAATGGTAGCTTATGAGTTTTTTCCTTCTCTAAGCAGAATCATGAACTGTTTACATGTGTCTGTGGCCATGCAGGTGCATTGTGAGAAAATACGCCACAACTGAGGTCACACATGAGCACTTTGATTCAAGTGCTTCCGTTGCATAGCAAGAAATTAACAATGCCGCACTTGTTTCCTTTCTAGTCTCTCTCATATTTCTTACTCTCATTCTGTAGGAATGCATTCTAATCCAAGGACACATTCTCATACATTCATTAATCCTACTGCTCCAAAAAGTTTCACATGAAAACTCAGATTCAGATGGTTTTACGTGTTCCAACTGGGCTTTTGTTAAAACAGGGTCATCCTTGAACTTGTCATCTGCTAGGGGATTGAATTCCCGATTTCACTCAATTACACAATCTGAAGAATGTGGCTGCTTGCCATTCCATTCTGAACTTTGAACAAATGTTAGGGAATTGAGCTATTTCAGTTTGGGGAACCCCTCCATTATCAGTGACCTTTGGAAGGAAATCATAAGTCAGGTAAGGAGTGACCTGAGCATTACACAAATGTTGTTTATTGCAGTTACTGCTTGAAAATAAAATGGATTACATAAGTTATTTTCCTGCAAAAAAAAGACAGACATAAAGTATTTGAAGTGGGTTTTCTTTTTTCCCCCTTCAGTTTTACAGAATCTCAGTGCTTAGACAGTCCATGACAGAAAAAGGATTGACTTATTAGAACTATACTCAAGGAGATGGTTCAAAATACAGAAAAAGAAGTTATTGCCACTTGCCCCTCCAAAACAGAAAAAAAAGGCTGTTTCTGAATTATTTATTTGGTTCCAAAATATTGAGTTAAATAAATTTGAGCTGCATGTAGAGTCACATATTCACCAATAAGATTGTCATATTACCTTCTGTCAGAATTAACGAATGAAAAAAAAATCAGGAAGCTTATACACCCAGTTATTTTGCCATTTATACAATTTTGCATGGAAGAAAATGTAAGGTAATCATATCTGGTCTATAATTATATGTTATATTTTTCTTTTTTAACATTTGTTTTGAAACTTTGATTTCCAGATTCTTTCCCTTCTTCCCTTCTCATCCATCCCCACTGGGAAGACAAGCAATTCAATATAGGTTGTACATGTGTAGTTACACAAAATATTTCCATAGTAGTTATATTGTGAGAGACTGACTATATTTCCCTCCATCTTATCCTGCCCCCAATTTATTCTATTTTCTACTTTTCAAAAGTGTTTGCTTCTAATTACCCTCTCTCCCAATCTGCCCTCCCTTCTATCATCCCCTCTTTTATCCCCATTCCCCTTACTTTCATGTAGAGTAAGACACCCAAATGAATATGTATGTTATTCCCTCCTTAAGCCAAATTCGATGAGAGTAAGGTTGTCCCATTACCTTTTACCTTTCTGTTCTTCCCCTCCATTGTAAAAGTTTTCTCTTGCCTCTTTTATGAGATAATTTACCATAATCTATCACTCCCTTTCTTCTTCTCCCAATAACTTCCTCTCTCACCTCTTAATTTTATTTTTTAGATATCATCCCTTCATATTCAACTCATCTTGTGGCCTCTGTCTATGTATACATGAACACTATGTTATATTTTTCAAAAGACCTTGTATGAGAAGATTGCCTTCTTATAGTATCCCACTTAGAGAAGATACACAAGGAAAAAAACCTTTCTAGGCATAAGCCTAACCTGGGTTAGTACCTATTAGTAAGAATCACCCCCATAATAATCTGAGTAGCAGAAACAAATTACTTGATTCTTTTCCATAATCCACAAACATCACTCCCTAACAGAATTCCTGCCAGGGGTTTTCCTCTTTCCTTGAACATTCAAATAATATAATACCTATAAAGCACTTAGCACAGTGTCTGGCAGGTAGCACATACTTAATAAATGTTTGCTCCCTCCAGTCCTCCAATATTACATGTATGTGATATTTTACCTCTCTCCTCCCTTCCTTTGTAGACACTATCCCTCATGCCTGGAATCTCCTACCTCCTCATCTCTGCCTCCCAGAGCATCTTTCAAAGTCTCTCTAGCTCCAATACTAACTAGACAAGTGATAATGTCCTGGAGGAGCTCCTACTAGCTCAAAAAAGACAACTGTTGAATTTTTAATATGAACACATACCTTAGAAATTGGCAAATGCTACAAATAGAAGGCTTTTTGTGTTGTTTTTTACTGTCTAGACTTTAAAAGGTGATGTAGAAATATTAATAATGCAAATTAATCTTAAAATGGAATCCTATGTACTTTTGGGGGGGTGGGGTAAGGGAGTTGAACTGATCATTAAACATTTACCAGTATGCCCCTGGGGTGAGGCCACAAAACTTGCTGACCTTTACGAATCCCTACTTTTAAGAGACACTCACAATTTACTTTGGATTCATGGCTATGGGGTTGCCTGCCTCCTTGAAAGGAGAACTAGGCTTCTTTCTGTTCCTTGTCCCTCCCTTTCCATCAGTTTCCTGAGAAACAATTCTGTTTGTTTGTTTTATCTAGGGGGGAAGTAAAATAAAACTATAGATCAAGTATGGAGCAGGGAGTTTTAATCCCATCCAGAAAGGGCATGATAAGTAATAAAAAATCATAACGATTATACTCAAATGAGAGGCTTCTACATACAAGCATCATTGAGACTTTTGACAGGGACAGTCATTCACTATTTCACATCTTCTTTCCACTGAGCACAGTCCATGAGGCACAAGGAAAGGTTGTCATGGAGCAGGAGACAAATTGGGCCTTTTTCAATAATGGTAGCATTGACTTAATTACCATTTCCAGAGTCAGAGATAGAAATTTTGTGGGAGAGGGGAGGAGTGTTGGAGAGGAGGTGGAATAACTTGGGAAAAGGAAAGTCACAGTGGCATAGAATAAAAATGTCTAAAACAGTGTGGTGGGGCTGGCTCTGGGTTAGTTATAAAGTCTGTCAGTCAAATAATAAGCATTTATTAATCACCTATTGCATAGCAAACAACGCACTAATTCCTGGGAATGCAAAGAAAGGCAAAAGACTTCCCCCAACCAGAAGTCCAGGGTCCCAGGATTCAGAGTCAGGAGCCAGAGTGGCTGGTTCATGGGTGGAAGGCTGAGGAAGGTGCCAGCTGATGAGAATGTATCCTGGCTGTACAAACATCACAACTTATCTTTCTCCACTGTGTGTATGCCTTTTGGTATTTCCTCACTTCCAGCATGGCTTTCATCTTCCTCCACAGTGTCCCTGCACGTGAGGTGTTGTTTTTTGATGCTTGCATATATGGGTTGTTTCTATGTTGAATGGCTGCACTTTTGAGGTGGGGAGTGCCTTTGTTGTTATCTATGTGTCACAGATCATTTCTCCTTCCCATCCATGTATTAACTGTCCTTCATGTGGTATTACAGATATTTATATACTTTTAAAAATATTTGCTTCTGGATAGTAGGGTCCTTGAAGGTAGGAGTCATTTCTGAAAATATATATTATCTTTTACCATCTAGCACAATGACCTACACATACTGGTTAAATGTTTATTGAAAGAATGAATTCTTGAATTAATGAAAGAGTGAGTGAATAAATGAAAGAATGAACTAATTCCCTTTAAGTTTTTCTCTTCAGGGAGCATGTAGTCTAGTAAGAGAATGTGGCATACATATAGATAACTACAATAAATTTTGTTAATTTAAACCAACTACATGCCAGACATGGTGCTAGCTAATGGAGATACAGAAACAAAAATGAAGCTGTCCTTAGCCTTGTCCTTAAGGAACTAGGTGGCACAGTGGAAAGAGTATTGGGCATGGATTCAGAAAGACCATCATTCAAATTCAGCCTCAGATTTATACATTATGTGACCTTGGGCCAGTTGCTTAACCACTGCCTGATTCAGTTTCTTCATCTGCAAAATGGGGACAATCATAGCAACTAATTATGGTTGTTGTGAAGATAAATAAAATCACATCATATTTGTAAAGCTCTTCACAAGTCTTTGAGTGATATATAAATGCTCATTATTATTATTGATATTATTCTCTGTTGGGGAAAACCATCTATTCATCAGTATATACAAAATTTGATTCTCTTGGAATTGGTCCTATTTGATGATGATGATGATATAATAGATAGCATTTATAATATACTATCTAATAATTTAAGGTTAGCCAACAACTTTCTAAATATCTCATTTTACTCTCAGAGCAACCCTAGGAGGTAGAGGCTATTCTTATTTTACATTTGAGGTAACTGAGGCAGACAGTGAGAAAGCATTTAACAGGTCCTAGGTTCTTAACTTCTAGTTCAGGGCTCTTTCCCTAGCTATTTAATAGTTCTTTTAAGACATATGAATTGTAAAGTGCTTCATCATAGTCAAAGAAACTGGCCTTACATATTCTATTATAAAGTGGGGAAATAAATTGTGGAGATAACAAAGATTTTCACATAAGTATATTTAGATGATAGATTTTAAACAATACAGTGGTACTGTATAGTACTTATTTGATGACCAGAAGAGTAGTCATCTAGCAATGTCAGAGTAAGAGGAGATAAGTAGTAGTGGCTTCTAACTTCATCCTTCAACTGGAACTACTCTCTCCAAAGCTACCAATGATGAATCTGATGACGTTTTCTCTGTCTTAATCCCCTTAGTTCTCTTTGCAGCACTTGACACTGTTAATCACCTCTATGCTCTCTCCTCTATAAGTATTCATGAGATTGCTCTTTCCTGGTTCTTCTTTTAAGTTTCTGACAGTTCCTTTTCAATATTCTTTGTTGGTTCTTCATTCATACCATATCCATCAATCATGAGTATTTCCCAAGACTCTGCCAAGAACCTCTTCTCTTCTTCCTCCCAAATATTACATTTGGTAATCTCATCAGCTTAAATAGGTTCAGGGTTTTTTTTTGTTTGTTTATTTTGCTTTTTGGAGGGGGAAAGGCAGGGCAGTTGGGGTTAAGTGATTAATCCAAGGTCCCAGGGCTAGTAAGTGTGTCAAGTGTCTGAGGCTAGATTTGAACTCAGGTCCTCCTGATTCCAGGGCTGGTGCTCTATTCATCGGCACCTCTATTCTAGGCACCTCAAATAGGTTCAGTTTTGATGACCCTGCAGCTGATTGATTACCAGATCAATTCTCTCTTCTGAGAGAATTACAATCATATGGCTCCAATTGTGCCTTGGATGTTTCAAAATGGATGTTCTCTGAACATTTCAAACTCAATACGTCAAACACTGAGCATATTATGCCCTCCCACCTCTCTCTCCTTTTGGACTTCTCTATGACTGTGGAGGTTACCACTATCGTCTTTATCACTTAGGCTTACAATTTGGTGTCATCCTTGACTGTTCACTTTCAGACACCCTGATATACAACCTGTTGTCAAATCTTGCTTCTCCCTTTACGGTATTCCTCATGTATGTCCTCTTCTCTCCACTTCCTAATTCAAACCCTCATCAGTTTTTTCCTGGATGACATCACTAGTCTTCTAACTGGTCTCTCTGTCTCATGTCTGTCCTCACTGCAATCTGTCCTCCACTCAGCTTCTAAAGTTATTTTCCTAAAGTTTAAGTATAACCATATAACTCTTCTGCCTCAGCTCAATGAGTTCCGGTGGTTTCCTATTATCTTTAGAATCAAATGTAAATTACAACTTGGTATTTAAAGCTCTTCATAATTTTTCATAATCTTTCTTACCTTTCCAGCCTTCTTATGCCTTATTCCTTTTCACACACTGCAATCCAGATACTCGGCTTTCTTGTTGTTCCCTAACCACAGTACTTTATCTCTTGTCTTTGTGCTTTTGCATTGGGCAGGAGGCCTTTTCAGATCTTCCCCTTTCAGGGTACCTTAATCTACTCTATGTATGTATCTTATATGTACACATTTACATATTCTTTCTCCTGTTAGAATGTAAGCTCTTGAGAGGAGGGATTGTTGTATTTGTTTGGTTGGGTTTTTCCTCTTTCTTTCTATCCTCAGTGTTCATCCCAATGTCTGGCACTTAATAAGTGTGTTAACTGGCTGACTGGTTTGATGACATCCTTCTGAGGAGAATTGGGTCAGTATTTTTGTCAGACTTCAAAAATCTTGCCTGGTCTTGACAGGTCAGAGTTTTCTATCTGTCTCTTTCTCTCGCCAAATTTTTGAGGATACTTCTACTGTCTAGAGCTTTTATTCATTCACAACATACTTATAGCAAATTAGTCTTTGCACATGTCCTGTATTCCTTAGTAGAATGTAAATTCCTTGAAAACAGGGAATGCTATAAAAATTATAACCACAGCATCTTATACATAAGTATACTTGCTGAATTGAAATTAATGGATATTTACTGAATTCAAGAGCATGGAGAAGATTGGAGCAAGAATATGTAACAAAGAATAAATCCTAGAATGTGGGATAGTCCTGTGAAAATAATAACTCTTTTTATTTTGCTTTTTGGAGGGGGGTAGGCAGGGTAACTGGGATTAAGTGACTTGCCCAGGGTCACGTGGCTAGTAAGTGTTAAGTATCTGAGTTCACATTTGAACTCAGGTCCATCTGACTCCAGGGGCAGTGCTCCATTCACTGAGTCACCTAGCCTCCCCAAAACATTAACTCTCAATGCAGCATAGATTACATTAACTTTTTGGAGGGATATCATAGGATTAGAAATTTCATGCTGGAAGGGACTTTGATGTCTCTGAGTTTGCAACTTCATTTGCAACTTCAAGGGTTTTCTTGGCAAAGATAATAGAGTGGTTTGCCATTTCCTTCTCTAACTCATGAGGAACTGAGGCAAACATGGTTAAACGACTTGCCCAGGGTCACATAGCTAGTAAGTATTTGAGAATGGATTTTAATTCAGGAAGATGAGTCTTCCTAATCGCAAGCCCGTTGTTCTACCCATTGTGCCACGTAGCAGTCAATCGTATCCCGTTCTATACTTAAATAGTGCAAGAAAAATCTTCTTGCCTTTAGGCAAACTAATGAATAGCCAGTGTGATTTTTGATTATTTAATATATTTCTCCTTTCTCTGAATATTATGGAAGAGTTGTTAATCTTCAATAGTTTGTCTTCGAACGTGTCCATACATCAATTTAATAACAGTTCTCTAAACTCATTAATCTCCGTCATTCCTTGTTTGGTTCTCCCCATATCATAGCTCCCAGTATTGGTTATTTATTTCCTATTCTTTCATTTTGTTTAACTAACTAATAAAGTCTTGCTTTGCTCCCCCTATCAAGAGATTCCAAGAGATTCCTATAGTACAAATCAGGATTGGAATTGACAACTGCAATTATGAAGTATTGAGTTGGTGCTTTTGCATTGGGTGGGAGGCCTTTTCAGGTCTTCAGGTGGGTGTTCCTCGTGTGACCACAAGTTAATGAATAAAGGAAATACACCTTGACTAAACTATAGACAAGGAATTGTGGTTACTTTTTCATTAAGTAGGAGACAAAAGAATCATCAAAGATGGGGCAAGGCAAAAGTAATAATTAAGTACTTAGTATATTTCTAGGCAAATGCACTTAGCACTGCAGCTACCAATATAAACAAAAAGAATAATATTCCTTACCTTCAAGGAGCTAGCATTCTAATGATAGAAGACAACACACAAAAGAAAGCTGAAAAGCAGGGAGTGAAAAGGATGAGTGAAGTTACTATGCAGGGGTATGGTATTAAATTCCAGAAAGTCAGAAACACAGGCAGAGGAATGATGTTTGGCCAGCCTAGACCTACTCCCCCACTTGAGATACCCTGTGAAGAGTTCAACAGTGAGAGTAGGGGACCGGTATGGCAAATTGTTGTTCTACTGTAAGAAATCAAGGAGGGAAGATGGATGTTCCAAGATGAGGAGAATCCAAGAGCTGAAGGAGATTCCAGCTTGACCCTTGAAGGAGTTAGGCAGCTGTTTGAGCTTGGCATCTTTATACTAAGTGTGAAAGAAAGGTTGAGGTTGACTGTGCACTGGAAGTCTTACCCAGTCTACCATCATTCCTCCATGTTTGGACTTGTAGCTGCTACGCTTACTCACTAGAACACTGCATTTTGCTTTGTACTCTCTAAACTTTGTGTCGTGAGCATTTCAGGTATCCTCAGCCACAGCCCAGTTGCCTCTGCTTAGTGATAAACCCAATGTGTTTGCCCAACTCAACAGAAAGTGAACTTATTGTGAATAATTGCATGACTTTGGCCAGTGTGGACATACTAACTAAAATTCCATGCTTTAGAGAACTATTGTGGCCCAGACTCTGCCTTTTGGTATTCAACTTTTATCAAGAAACACAGTTGTTGCAAAACTTCTACTTTAGCTCATGCTTTGCCTGTATATATGCGAAATCAAGAAACTGGCTGCAGTTTTATTTGAAATTCAGTCAGCACATTTAAAAGTAGTCCATTTTAGAACACTTATAGGGGAAGGGGAAGGAAATCTGTGTGGAGAGGCACCGTGGCATAATTGCTAAAATACTAGATTTGGAGTCATGAAGAAATGAGTTCAAATCCCATCTCAGATTCTCATTCACTGTCTGACCCTTTACGAGTCACTCATCATCGCAACCTCAGTTTCCTCACCTATAAAGTGTCAAGAAATGGACTTCTTGATGTCTAAGTTTCCTTCCAATTCTAAATCTATGATTCTATGTCTCTAAATCTCCACCATTATCTCTGTAGACAGACAAGATGGATAGAATTTCATAGACATGACCTCTCTGATGCTTAGACACAGCCTCAGGCAACAGAACAATGCCACGTTCCTCCTACTCTCCTTAGGAAATTTTCTTCTCACTTCCAACTGTGTGAGACAAAGTCTCCCTGCTGAGTGTGGTATTAGAGTGTGGGAAAGGGATCTGAACTGTTACCTGGACAGGTGTGTCTAACAGCAAGGGTGATAAATACTGTGCAGGAATATAGGAATATACAGGAATCTCTGTTAGGCAGAAGTTAGCATTCTTCATCATTGGTTCACTGAAATAATGGATGGTCACTGTGTCTTTTCTTACTGATTGTATCCTTTAGAAATCTGTGTCATTCTCCATGTTCCTAGTGGTCCACTCCAACAAAGCCAAATGAAATTAGAAAGAGCAATGGATTCTGTTAACATCATCTTCCCTTTCCTTGCTGACCAGGCAAGCAGCACATTTATTTATGGTCAGCTCTTTGGCCAGATGCCAGCTGGCATGCAATGTTCATTGAATATTGAATGAAAGAAATGCTAGAGTTGCCCCTGGGTGCAAGCCCAGTGGGAATTTCAATGGAGCTATTTTGGACTAGTATCCATTTTTGGATTTAAACATAAAGATAAAGCTTGAGAGTATATCAGTGTTTCCAGTCCTTGGCATTTTTCCAAATGAAAATGACAACTTACACTGTTGATTTGTGACATGTATATTCAGTAACAGTAATACTTTGTGTTTACATATTAGCTTTTACTATGTGGGGTCTCAGGAAGACCAGGAGTGACTCTGGAAGACTTTGGGGGAGTTGTATTTTTTTGAGGGTAGTGGCTAAGTCCCACTGTGAATAGCTGCGGTGAATATATGGCAGTGAGGTTTCCAATTAGAAAAGATGGGGAATGGAATGCCCATATACATTAGGCTCCCATACCTTTTGAATTCTCAAATGACGTGACCAATAATAAGACTACAGTCATATCCCTCTTAATTTTTTTTAATTTTATGCATTTTAAATTATAAAAATAGATTTTCATTCCTTTCTACCCCATCAACCTTTCGGGGGGAAAAGGAAAAAAGAAAATTCTTGTAACAAATGTGCATAGTCAAGAAAAATATATTCCTGCATTGATCCTGTCCAAACACACATGTGTGTGCACATACACATGCACACACCCACAGACACACATATGCAAACTATAACAACTTAAGCCTGACTCCATCATCTTCTCTGTTAGGCAGAACTTAGCATATCCCTGGTCCACTGAAATAATGAATGGTCACTGTGTCATTCAGTGCTCTTAAAGTTTTAAAAATTGTTTATTTTTGCAGTATTTTTCATTCATAGAAGTCTCCCTCAGTTCCTCTGAAACCATCCTCGTCATCACTTTTATGTACAATAAATATTATGTTCATTATATTCATATTGTTCAGCTCTTCTCTAATTGATAGACACTCTATTAGTTTCCAGCTCTTTGCTGCTACAAGAAGAGATGGTACATAGCATTCTAATGATAGAAGACAACACACAAAAGAAAGCTGAAAAGCAGGGAGTGAAAAGGATGAGTGAAGTTACTATGCAGGGGTATGGTATTAAATTCCAGAAAGTCAGAAACACAGGCAGAGGAATGATGTTTGGCCAGCCTAGACCTACTCCCCCACTTGAGATACCCTGTGAAGAGTTCAACAGTAAGAGTAGGGGACCGGTATGGCAAATGGTTGTTCTACTGTAAGAAATCAAGGAGGGAAGATGGATGTTCCAAGATGAGGAGAATCCAAGAGCTGAAGGAGATTCCAGCTTGACCCTTGAAGGAGTTAGGCAGCTGTTTGAGCTTGGCATCTTTATACTATGATGCACAGACTGCCAGAGCATACATTCATAGATTCTCTATGAACATAGATGGGAAAAAATACATCTTTTTTTTTTCACTGACCTCTCATTGAAATTTAGCATTTCCTCTCATTTTTTTTAGATAACATGATTCTGAGAAGAGGTTCAGAGAATTCACCAGACTCCCAAAGGAGTCTATGACACAAACAATATTCCACATAGTAAAGAGGTTGAACTAAGAGGCTCTCTCTGCAAAGCAGAGATAAATTCCCAAAGGTAACATAGTTTGGAGTATAAGCACAATATTGAAGAGGAAGATGACAAAAGATAAGTAATAGTTTCATCTCACATTGACAACAATTGTCACTTATACAACGAATTAAGATTTGTACTGTACCATATCTCACCAGTCAGATTGGCTAAGATGACAAAACAAGAAAATGACAAGTGCTGAAGCAGATGTAGAAAAATTGGAACTCTAATGCATTGTTGGTGGAGCAGTGAACTGATACAACCATTCTGGAGGGCAATCTGGAACTATGCCCAAAGGGCTATAAATAATTGCATACCATTTGACCCAGTAATACCACTTTTGGTATTGTATCTGAAAGAGATCATAGAAGTGAGAAAAGGACCCATATGTACAAAAATATTTATTGCAGCTCTCTTTGTGGTGGCAAAATACTGGAAACTTAGGGGATGCCCATCAATTGGGGAATGGCTGAACAAGTTGTGGTATATGAATGTAATGGAATACTATTGTACTGTAAGAAATAGGAAGGAGATGGACTTCATACTTACCTGGAGAGGCTTATATGAACTGATGATAAGTGAGAAGAGCAGAACCAGGAAAAATGTGTACACAGTCACAGATACACCATATGTGTGATGACCATCCTTGATAAACTGGACTCCTCTCAGCAACGCACAGGTAAAAGACAACTCTACAAGTCTCAGAATGGAATGAGATATCTACAATCAGAGAAAGACCTAGAAAGACCAGAGTTTAAATGAAGACTAAAGCAACACATGTTATTGTTCTTTTCCAAGTTTGGTTGTTTTTTTTCCCATTATTCGCTCCATTGGTTACAACTCTTCTACACAACTAGACTATTGTACAATGTGAAAGTGTTTGCAGATTCCATACATGATTGTATGCCACCATGGGACGGGGGGAGGGGGGAAGGGAGGGGAGAAAATCTGAAACTCAAGTGATTCTGTAACTGAATCTTGTAAACTAAATGTAAATAAACAAGTAAAAAAAAGATTTGCACTGCATTCTAGGTATGTGGATATATTTGTACAATATATGTACATAGGTGTATTAATTTAATTTGATCTTCAAAATAACTCAGCGAAATAGGTGCTATTACTATCCTTATTTTATATGTAAGCACATTAAAGCTTAGTGAGGTGAAATTAAACATATTTTGAGACAATGAGAAATATAGGAAAAATATTTTAGGAAAGTAAAAATATTTTAGGGAAAAATGGCTTATAGAGAATTGGTCTAATACTTACCTAAGAATATCTGTCAATATTACACAAGAATATCTGTCAATGATGTTTGAATGAGGCAAACACATATATGAAAAGGAACAGATTCACCTGTATTTCCATATTGATCTGTTCTTTTCAGTGATCATGCATGATCCAAAAGGTCATTCATTTGTGAACTGCTTAAGGAAATGGAAATGGCATATAAAAGATCAAGTCAAGAAGTGTTGCTTGAATATATATGCATACAGAATACATACAAAAATTAAATATAGTTATCTGGTACCAGGAGTTCTTCCTCCTTCATTTTTGAAGAGGACCAATGCCATCATGATTTGGGGGTAAAATAGTGAATGATGGGTGATGTCTTGACTTTCATATGAATTCTATTTAAGTGAGGCAGAGTTGGACAAAGTAATTAGCCTCATTCTCTCTTCCAGAATCATCAAAGGTCAGTGGTGGGACAATATCAAGAACATCAGTGACAGCCCGGGATGGGGATGTGGTAGGAGACCTTAATCTTTTTAAGCTAAGGTCTTTCCCAGGTCTCAGTCTTTCTGAGGGAATACCCAATCAGTGATTAAGGCTAGGTAAGAAATTAGGCAAAAAATTACCTCTTTTAGCTACTCAAAAAAAAATCAATCTGGGAAGGGAAGACCCTCAGGGATTCTGTTCAGAACAGAAACAGTTGCTATTTACACTAATTCTAAGTCATCAAAACTGAAATCATGACTAAATGAGGCTTGAGCTGGAACCCAATGTTAGCCAGTCTGGGAGCCTGAGTGATTTGAGTTCAAGGCATGATCAGGTAGCTCCATTTGAATCCCAGTGGACTTTATTAAAGCCTGGTTCTCCCA
>CM053594.1:217025473-217046332 GCA_028646575.1 Pseudocheirus occidentalis
AGTTTTATTGCTGTTTTTATTTTGCTTCCTTTTCCTCATGTTGGCCAGTCAGTTAATTGATTGGTTTTTTTCTAGCTCTGTGAAACTCTGCTTCCAGGGGGGAAAGCTCTGTTCCAAATCACTGGGTTATTCCCAGCTTCCGGAGCTATTAGGGGGGTGTTGCAAGTCCCCCCAGCTTTGGCTTGCTGAAAGCACACCCCAGGACCACCACCCAAGACCACGATCTGGATCTAGGCTGCTCAACGTAAGAGCACTTGGCCCTGATCAATCTATTCAGCCCCCCTGTGGAGTCTGCAGGCCAGGGGCTCTGAAGCAGCCTGGTGGGGGCCACAGCCGGTTCCAGCAGTTCCCTTCCCCCACTGCTTCCTTGCCCTGGGGGCAGATTGGCCAAACTGCTTTTCTTCCCCCAGATTAATTTTCAAAGTTTCACTTTCACTAACTGTCTCTGGCCTTGGTTTGTGGGATTTTAAGATCCTCTAAGGCAGGTGCTTTAGATCTTCTTTGAAGTAGACTCAAGCCGTGGCTTGGGAGGCTGAGCTCCTCCTGGCCGCCCTGGGGCCTGGCCTGGCTGTGGCTGTGGTTTTGGGCTGGTCCAGTCTCTGCTCCGGTGCGAACTTCCCCTCTCCATCCTGTTCCTCATGCCTTTGCAGATGTGGAGGTGCTGGAGGCCGTAGATTCTCTCTGAAGACTGGCTGCAGTGTGGCTCGGCTCAGCTCAGCTTGGCTCCTTCCCACCATCTGGGGCCTGGCTGAGGTCTCTGCTTCAGGCTGGGCTGGCCTCCGCTCCTGGCCGCTGTGATGAGCCCCTGCTACCGTGCTGCCTTCAGCGAGAGATGTGTTTTCTGTGTTTTTATGAGTCTGAGAATCCTAGACTTTGTCTGGGCTTGTTTTTTTATGGGTGTTTAGGGTTGCGGTGTGGGAGCTGCAGGAAGTTGCTGCTTCTACGCTGCCATCTTGGCTCTGCCCCCCAGTGGTTTCAGTTTTTGTCAATGATAAGTCTATTGAAATCACTATGGTAATGTTCAGGTCATCTCCCCAGAACCATGTCCTTATTACTAATCAATAAGGCTTCAGTAGTACTAAGTAGTTGAGATGCACCATAGGTCTTTGAGCCATAAATAACTTTCAGGGCATCATAAAAGCACTTCCAATTACTACAATGAGCATAAAACTGAATTTCATCTGCCTTCTTACTGAGCTAAGAATCTTATATCTCTCTAAGCTTCACTTAGACTTTACTTTTCATGGAATTAAATGCCACCTTCTTAGAGACAGATGATCTACATGGCTGATAAACCCTGTAGAGTTTTCTTTTTTTATTTACCATCTTCTAAATTTCTCCATCAGTTTTGTCAAACCACCCTTCTTGTTTGTGAGTGTTCTGGTCCACAGGAGCAAATGCACACACCAAATCTCTGAAAGCTGCTCATTCCTTTTCTGCTCTACTGTTGTCAGCCACGTGTTGGTTCAGCTTTCCCTCCAGGTTAGCCACACACCATTCACTCAGGAAGAAGCGCTTTGATCTATTGATATTAAGTCTTCTGGTAGTCTTATTTTCTTGAGGTCATTGCTTTTGTTGAAGGCTAAAGTTTACCTCATTGTATTTAGGTAAATGGAAGACAGTGTTGGTGATAAGAAGGTCATGAGATGCACAAGTCTTTAGCAGTAAGTGACTGTTTTTGCTATTTCTGCCTGTATTCCTCCCAAGCATGCCCTGCTCTGTCTGATAGCTTGCCTACTCTGGCATTAAAGTCATTCACAATTACAAGCTTGTCCTCTGTGGCACATTGATGATGATGGTCTCTAGGTCTTCACATTTTTTTCTTTAACCTCATCAGGGTTCTTTTTAGTAGGAGCATATAGATTGACGATGGTGGCGTGGAATTTTCCTAAAAGTGGCAATCACATTGTTTTGAACATGCCATTTAGTCATTTGGGGAGGCATATAAGCTTGTGGACTAGACTAGTTTTGATCGTGAAGCCTATGCTACCTAAGCTAGCTTCACAGTACTCTTTATCACCCCTGCCACTCCAGAAAAACATGTATCCAGCTCCAACTTTGGTAAACTAGCCTTTATTTGCCAGTGTTGTTTCACTCGGGGCTGCTACTTGGGTGTAATACCTTCTGAGGTCTCTTACAGTAAGAACTGTTTATCTTTCAGTTCTACTGGATTTTATGTTGTCCATAAGCATATACACACTCCATGCACCAAATGTGAGTGAATAGAATAATTCTATTTTTCTATTAAGAAGTAGAATAATCTTCACAAAGGTTTTTATACTTTTTTGTGTTTCAACTGTAGAGTAGGATACTCATCTGCCACAGTAATCAGGCCATGATTAAGTTTAGGTGAAGCAGACAAATTTTGTCACTTTTCCATCCCCTTCCTCATAGCAGGAGATGAAAAGTATGGTACTTTAAAGAGGCTACTGAGACACCCAGGGGCTGCTGAATCCCACTGCTGCTCCAGTCCAGCGAGAAGATAACCCTATGCCTTGGGCCACCTGTGTTCAAGCTTAAAATATAGATTCCAGTCTATCTTCACCTGCTGCTTTATCATTTTCCTGTCACCACAGGACTTTGAGGTAGGTAAAAATGGTAAAAATGATATGGCTGATATCTTTTGACTCATGTATAAATTAGATTTAAGTGAGGCAGATTGGTGAGAAGTTTTTGGCCTCTCTCTTTTTTCAAGATTCATCAAAGCACAGTGGCAAAATAAAAGTCAAAACAACTGGTTTAGCCCATCTGCCAATATGGTTTCCTTGAGTGTGGCCACTACATATACCTTAGCTCCTTGGAACCATGACTGGCAGGTGGATCCCAAAAATGGAAAGCATCCCTGAAAAGGCAGAGATACTTGTCTTCACTGAATACCTGTATACCCCCAATGGAATCCACACACACACACATACACACACAGATATACAGATATATACACAAATATATGTATATATGTATGAGTTTTTGCTGTCATTTTGATGAATATACATTTATACTCATCAAAATTACAAAGAAAAAAGATGTGGAATGCTCCAAATAATAGTTGTGAAATAATAGAATAATGCTTTGTAAAGAACCCACTCCCTCCTAACCCCTGCCTCGGTCCTAGCTTAAACTTTCATGACCCAACACAAATACCCTCATTTCAATCTTTGCCTGAGGTGACCTCTATCATTCCACAACAGAGTTTGAATACCCCCTTACAAACTTACTCACCTTTTAATGTTGATGGAGGAGGGAGGCCACTGTAATCACCCAAACTCACAAATGAAGTTTAAAAAAAGAGCTAAGTAGGAAGAGGGAGCGTAAGCAGAATAAGAACTAATCTACTAATGCAAAGGAAAAAGAAGAGTAAAGATACACATAGAATTATCTCTCCAAAGGGTTTCTACTTGAAAGACAAGGTAGTCAGACAACCCAGTCCTCAGGTGAAGGTCTTTAAAATCTTCTAGGTTTAGTGGAATGCACAGAAGAAAACTCCTTAACAGAGACTGGGGAAAGAGTTGAAAAGGTTCGTATTAAGCTACCAGATCAAAAGGGAAGGAGCAAAATGCAAGAAGACTAACAAAGAGATAATACAAATCTGTAAGTGGAAATCTCTGGGAAGTCCACAAAGAAAAAAAGGGAAAAATAGTGCAGCAACTGGAATAGTCAGAAGAGGATGAGAAAAATTATGCTGTGATAGCAAGTGACCCAAAATATCATTCTAAAGGAAAAAAGAAAACAATATAAATTCTACAAAATGCCAATACAATGAGACTACAACAGGAAATTCTGAAGTGGATGAAAAGGTTTTTTTGTTTTGTTTTGTTTTCAAGGAAAATATAATATGTGTTAACTTGGAAATAAAAATTTCCAAAAAAGAAAGGAATACAATAAAGGAGAGGTAATTTAAAGTATATGATAAAAACCCCTCCAAGATAGTAGAGGCTCTGAAAAAAAGAAGGAAAAAAAAGTTTAATTTAGAACATGAAAATAAACATGGAAAGGAAAATTTGGTTAAACAGAGTCAAAAAAGTTTTCAAAACAACATATAACTTCTATACAAGTCAAAAGTGATTGACAGAATATGACACATAGTAATCATTTGAGTATCATAGCTCTTAACTTGAAAATGCATGAAAGCATACTGGAGGAACTAATGAAAGAAAATTGTAAGAAATATTGAAAATAGAGGGCAAAATATTGATTGATAAATCCTATAGATCATCCAAAAAGAAATATCTCAGGTTTAAATCCTCAAGGAACAGAATAATTCAGTTTCAACATTTCAATACTAAGCAACTAAAATTGCAAGCAAACAGATGCTACCAAAAAAAAAACAACTAAAATTGCTCAGGACATTTTTGAGGTTGTCACAGTGAAGGGACAATTCATGTCCCTATAGTGAGTAAGTCTATTTTGCCCCTAAGATGGCCTATCAAGGATATGTGCTGTGTAACTTAGCTGCTATTTATCACTCCCAGGAACTAGCCATTCCTGGTGTCGAGGCTTGCTTGGAAGAAACTGGCTAATTCTCCCAAGCTTGCTATAAATCAACTCTTGCAGCAGCACACAGCCTTTCCTTGGTGGGGGGAAATACGAAGAGTCAGGCACCAAACTTCTTGGCTCAGAGCCACCTTTGTTCCGAAAGCCTATAAAATCTCCCAGCACCATCTCCATATTGGAATCTCACCCATGGGAGAGATGTCTTGCCTGGGACCTTCCTGAGCGGAACCCTGATGGCTGTACCCAGGATTCCCTAGCTTGTGTGGTCAGGTGTCGGTGCTTCTCTGCTTATTGTTTTCTTTTTCCTTTCTCTGCTTACCTTATAATATATTCTTGCTGTTTCTGTGTGTATTGGGGCTTTGCTTTCATTTTCTAAGTCTTCTTGTATTATTCTATGTATATAATTAAAATAGATATTGTTTTATACTTGGACAGTGTGTCATTTGTGGGAATGAATCTGAACCATAATTCTACTCAAGACACACAGATATTGAAATTAGCTATTCTGAAAATGAAAGTAGATCAGGATGTACTCAGTAGACTAGAATTTATTAAGCTCTCACTGTATGCTAACTACAGCTAGAGACTAAAACATTCTGCAAAAATGATGTTATTTATATAAAAAAAAATAAGTGGCTTTTAAACACATGGAGGCACGGAGGCCTTCTTGCTTAAGAAATTAGAGATAAATAGGCTATTAAACAGGGAAATAATTCAAATAAAAAAGAACACTTCAGAGATAAAAGACACAGCAAAAACACAGAGTGAACCCCCCAAAAAGTTAAACAGTTAATGAACTTCTGTTACGATTCTCATTTAAGGAAAAGCTATGATATTAAAAAAAAATCTTGGGGCAGCTAAGGGGCACAAAACAAAGATAGAAAAGAAAAGAAAGGCCCATCAACCAAAGACAAAAAGATTTAAGGGACTAAAGATGTATGGAGACTAACAAAGTCAGGGGAAGAACATGAGAATAACTGAATGCATATCACCTGAACTAAAATTCAAGATGTTTTGTGAGACGACATTTGGGGGAGGGGATAAAAAAATGAGGAGGAAGTTGTTTAGACAAGGAAGTGTGACTTCAGGAAGTTACAAGAGGGAGCAAGAGATGCATTTCCAGGGGCAACTAGGTGGTACAATGAATAGAGCACCAGCCCTGGAGTCAGGAGGACCTGAATTCAAATCCAGCTCAGACACTTAACACTTACTAATTGGGTGACCTTGGACAAATCACTTTACCCAAATTGCCCTGCCTTCCCCTCTCCAGAAAACAAGAAGAAGACACATTTCCTTCTAATCTAACTTTTAGATTAGAAGGGAAAGGATAGGGGTCTCTTTGGTCTCTTGACCTAAGGACTGTCAAAGGGAGAGATTTAAATAATGATGATGGAGGAAAGGGATTGGGGTAAAGCAGCAGGAGGTGATCTAATCATAGGTTGGAATGTGATGAAGCAGACAAACTCTTAAACATATTTACATGGAAGGGAGTAATGATAGAAATCTGGTAATGTGTTTCATTTGAGGAATACTTGGTTATACCAGTTAACCTATAATGGGATCACTTTACATAATTAGACAAAATAAATAGTTTTTTGGAGGAACAAAATAGTAATATCTTAAGAAAAATTATTTTAAAAATACTAGAAATGAAAAGGATGTGGTACTACAAGATCAAACTGTATTATAAGGCAGTAATAATCAAAACTATTTGATACTGGTGAAAAATTAAGTAAATAAGGAAATAGATCCCTGGAATACATACACACACACACACACAGAGGATAGAAATAAAGAAGAAAGGAAGAAAGAAGGAAGGGAAAGAAGGAAGGAAGGAAGGAAGGAAGGAAGGAAGGAAGGAAGGAAGAAGGAAGGAAGGAGGAAGGAAGGAAAGAAGGAAGGAAGGAAAAGAAGGAGGAGGAGGAGGAGGAGGAGGAGAAGAAGAAGAAGAAGAAGAAGAAGAAGAAGAAGGAGAAGAAGAAGAAGGAGGAGAAATACATATAATATAAAACTACACAGGATGAAAAGTGAATGACAATGAATTGACAAAAAATCCTACTGGTAGCTTGGAGTATTAACCCATGATAATGTAATCATTGCAATTAATTTACATGTAAATAGTTACTAAGCAAATTTAGCTGGTTGTATTGATGCTCCATATTAAGCTTTTGAGCAAACATGTAATACTTTTAAAAAGGTTTTCCTCCTATATTCTAGACAATGAAAACTTCCCCCAGTTGACTTCTAAACTGACTCTGTATCTCTTTGTATCAAATTATTTTTATATAAAAAGACAAGAATTAATGAGCATCAACAATTAGAGAGAAGAAGAAATATAATAAGCTGTATGTAGAATGATAATGACTTGATTTGTAACAGTGTGAAACAAGTAGGGGTCTTTTGGGAAATCAAATCACATAAGCACATGCATTACTGGAGATAATATCCTGACAAATTAACAAATCCCAATCAGCCTTTCTCAATAATGTTCAATCTCTTCATCAAACGCCAAAAGTATTCCTCTGGGGAGTAGGGAGACATTCTTGAAAGTCTAGCTAAGCTTTGAGTTATGAAAGTCCATAGTGTTGTGCCCCTTTGGATTCAAATGCTCGTGTTTTCACTTATATTTAACTAATTATACTTAGAATCATGGGATACAATTGAAGAGTCCAAAGGAGATAAAAGCAGCAAAAACTAAATATTCAGAAAGGTTTATCATCTTCCACTGCTGTGGAGGAGAAAAAAAAAACAAACTAATGCTGCTCAATAGGTCTTCAATAGAGGGCCAGACTTCTTTACTTCCCCTTGAGTGTAATTAAATGTATCCTCTGGACCAGCTATTCCTAACTCACCTGGGAGAAAAGAAATAATAGTACTGGTGAGACTTACTCAGGGTATTAACATATTCTTCCCCTGTTGTGCTTGGAGAAATTTTATTGCACCTGTTTGGTAATTTTTTCTCTTGGCAAATAAATATCTCTTCCATTTAAACAAGAATTATGCCTCCATCCTGCCCAAGAAAGTCAGAGGGATGATGGGGGAGGACATAGGAGAGAGCAGATTGGGGGAGGGGCCATAGAGTAGAATCGCTGTTTTGGGGTGGTGGGTAGGGGAAAGATGGGGAGAAAATTTGTAACTCAAAATCTCGTGGAAATGAGTGATATAAACAAGGAAATAAATAAATTAATTATTTTAATAATTAATTAATAAATAAGAATAAATTAAAAAGGAAAAAATTCGGTCTCCTTCCAAACAAGAGAAGTAATAATAAAGATAGGTTAAACTTTTTGCCACAGTTCCCCTTTCATGATTTGCTGCCAAAAATCTCTAGTTAATCACATCAGTTCTTCATGCGATATTTCTTAGACACTGAAGGATTTGGCCTTAAAATGTGGTAGGGGAGGCATGGCTTCTTTTTTGCTATATTTATTTTGATTATAACATTTCTTCACTTGCAGGGAAATAATTTCCAAAAAAAATGTCCTAGGAATTTGAACTGAATTCAGAGTCCTCATAAATGTTTGTATGACTGGCTGTAGGGGGGAAAGGATAAAGTAGGATTAACTCTGTTCAAATAGATGAATATTCTAAACAAGAATCCGCTGGGAAATCAAAATCAAGCCAATCAAACTGTTCGATAAAAAATGTAAAAGCTCTTAGTTTTTACATGAATAATTGAGTATTAATTTTTTCCTCACTGGAAAAAAAAAGTCTTAGTAAACCTTAGCATTCATATTCAGCGAAAAATTTTATTCTTGGAACTCATATTTCCTCTCCCATCTCAGCACCAAATTAGTCAATCAACAAACCAACAAGCACTTACTAAGCATCTACTATCTACTAGGCACACCACTTCTCCTTCCAGGGCTTCTGCTGCCATCTCTTGTTTTGCAAAGTACTTTTCAAATCCATTTCCCAGCCCTTTTTCTGCCCCAAGCTCCAGAACATCTCACCTTAACTCTTAGCTTTACCATATGATGGCACTTCTCCAAAACTGAATTTACCAGCTGTCAGAACCTACTTTCATGAGCAGCAGAGTGTAACCAAAAAACAAACAAACATGGATTTTAAAGCAAGTGGGACTGAGTACCACCTATGCCGTTTATTTTCTACGTGATTTGGACATTTAATTCTCTGGTCTTCCTTGTCTAGAGCACACGCTAGACAAGAGTGCTACTGAAGAACTTGTTGCTTTTGGAATAATGCAATGAATCTCAGTTCCCTTGATCCACTACCTATTGAATACTGAAGTAGAGTTTGGATTCTCCATCAAAGCTGCTTCAGAAAGGACTGGTCACAAAACCAAGAGGAGTAGCTTACTCATCATACCTTAAAAGAGGTGACTCAGGCTTCTGACTCTTTTTTCCTTCTCACGAAATAGGCATGTTAGAGGGCTACAGACTTCTCCCTAGAGAGAAGAGGGAGTGGAAAAAGGGGAAGATCATCTTCCTTTACCCAGAAATACCAAAAGGCCTGACTTCTCCCACAGGGCAGCCAGCCTCTGTGCATGTCAATGTGAAATTGTGGCTTGATCTCAAAGTATTAGTTTTTGCTGATTTGTGTTTCTTTCCTAAACATAGTTTTCTGAAAACTCCAGAGTCACATGATTTAAGAAAAAGAGACTGCCCCTCTTTCTAAGGCTCAGAGCCTTCTATGATTGAATCTGTTCCAAATCTGAGAGGGGCCACTGAGTAGAAAATCTAGAAAAGAGATAAATATGTATAGATGACATAAAAGGACTGGTGAGGGTAAGAGTATGGCTTAGAAATCAGTTTTGTTATTCAAGTTCAAGAGAAATCCCATCACCTTTCTAGGCCTTAGTCTCTCCATTGATAAAATGAAAGGGTTTGTCTAGAGACTTGCACCACAAGATTTCTGACCCAATAGTTTGAAAGCATAAAGATAATATTTATAAGATAGTGCTATAAGTGGTCCTGGAATCTTTACTTACAAAATATTTGAGGGTGGAGGTAAGATGGTGGAAAAATGGACAGGGTGAAAGGTGAGAGAAAAAGAAGCATAAACAAGGGGAAAATAGAATGGAACTATATGGAAACACACAGTAATCTAATTCTTGGATTTTTAAAATTCTTGTAAAACTTTTACAAGAGTTCTTTTTTGACCTGGGACCAATCCACATTCTTCTTTAAGACTTTGTATTTAGAAGTTTTTTTTCTTTATTTCTTTATTTGTTTTCAGTTTTCAACATAGATTTTACAAGATTTTGAGTTACAATCCCCCCCATCTTTCCCCTACCCCAACTGAAAATAGCAAGTTTACCAAATACCCTTTCCCCCAGTCTGTTCTCTCTTATATCCTACCCCATCACCCACACACACACATTTCTAGGTGGCCAAGATAGATTTCTATACCCCAGTCCCTGTGAATCTTATTTCCAAGTTGAGTGTAAAAATCATTTTTTTCTTTTATTAAATTTTTTCTTTTTTAATTTTTGTCTAATAAATGTATTTATTTTCTTGTTTAAATCATTCATTTCCATGAGGTTTCGAGTTACAAATTTTCTCCCCATCTTTCCCCTACCCACAATCCCAAAACAGTAATCCTATTGTATAACCCCTACCCCAATCTGCTCTCTCCTATGTCCTCCACCATCACCCCTCTGACTTTCTGGTAGGGCAGGTTGGATCTCCCTACGCCAGTGCCTGTATATCTTAATTCCAAGTTGCATGTAGTTAATAATAATATTCTTGTGTGTGTATAAATATATATATGTATATATGTATATATACACACATATGTATATATGTATAAATATATATGCATATACACATATATATATTTTTAACATTTGATTACAGACCTTTAAATTCTATATTCTTTCCCTTCTTCCCTCATCACCCACCCTCACTGGATAGACAAGCAATTCAATACAGGCTATACATGTGCAATTATGCAGAATATATCCACAGTGGACTGATTATATGTCCCTCCTTCCTATTCCACCCCACCCCTTGTTCTATTCTCTACCCTTGTTCTATTCCCTGTCCTTTTACAGAAGTGTGTGCTTCCAGCAACCCTCCCCCTCCCCCTTCCCTCCTCTCCATCATCCCACCTCTCATCCCCATTCCCCCTTCTCTCCTGTGTGGCAAGATACCCAATTTAGAGTATATGTCATTCCTTCCCTAATCCAAATTAAATGAGAGTAAGGTGGGCCCTCTCCCTTTTGCCTTCATGTTCTTTCTCTACATGGTAATGATTATCCCTTGCCTCTTCTATATGAGATGATTAATCCCATTCTGTCTCTCCCTGTTTCCTCTCAATCTATTCTTCTCCCACCTCATAATTTCACCTTTTAAAGTATCATCCCTTCCTATTCAACTGATCCTATGCCCTCTATGTACACATATATACACATACTCAGAAATATGTTCATATGAAAATATAAACCCTCCTATATAGATATATATGTATGTATAAGTATGTATGTATGTATGTGTGTATGTATGTATGTATGTATGTATATCCCTGTCAATTGTCCTCATACTGAGAAAAGTCTTATGAGTTACAATGATCATTTTTCCATGTAGGAATGTAAATAGTTGAACTTTAATTAGTTCCTCATGATTTATTTTTCCTGTTTACCTCTTCATGCTGCTCTTGCTTCTTGTTTATAAAATTCAAATTTTCTGTTCAGCTCTGGTTTGTTCATCAAGAATGCTTGAAAACCCTGTATTTCATTGAATACCCACTTTTTCCTCTGAAACATTATACTCAGTTTTGCTAGGTAGGTGATTCTTGGATTTAATCCTAGCTCCTTTGACCTCTGGAATATCATATTTCAAGCCCTTCAATCCCTTAATGTAGAAGCTGCTAGGCTTTGTGTTATCCTGATTGTGTTTCCACAATACTCGAATTGTTTCTTCCTAACTTCTTGCAGTATTTTCTCCTTGAGCTGGGAACTCTGGAATTTGTCTATGACATTCTTAGGAGTTTTCTTTTGGGGATCTTTTTCAACAGTTGCTCAGTGAATTCTTTCAATTTCTATTTTCTTCTCTGGTTCTAGAATATCAGAAAAAATTTTCTTGATAGTTTCTTGAAAGATGGTGTCTAGGCTTTTTTTCTTTAATCATGGCTTTCAGGTAGTCCAATAATTTTTAAATTATCTCTCCTGGATCTATTCTCCAGGTCACTGTTTTTTTTTTCCAATGAGATATGTCACATTGCCTCCTTTTTTCATTTGTTTAGATTTGTTTTATGCTATCTTGGTTTCTCAAACTCATGAGCTTCCAATTGCTCTGATCTAATTTTTAAGGAGTTATTCTCTTCAGTGAGTTTTTGAAATTCCTTTTCCATATGGCAAATTTGGCTTTTTAAGGCATTTTTCTCCTCTTTGGCTTTTTGGGCCTTTTTTTCCATTTGAGTTAGTCTACTTTTTAAGGTTTCATTTTTCTTCAGTGGATTTTTTGGGTCTCCTTTAGCAGGCTGTTGACTTGCTTCTCTTGATTTTCTTGCATTATTCTATTTCTCTTCCCAATTTTTCCTCCACTTTTCTTACAAGATTTTCAAAATCCTTCTTGAGCTCCTCCATGGCCTGTAACCAATTCACATTTTTTCTTGGAGTCTCTTGATGCAAAAATTCTGACTTCACTGTCTTCTTCCTGTTCCATGCCTTGATCCTTTTTGTCCCCCAAAAAGGATTCTGTGGTCTGTTTGTGCTTCCTCAGCTTGCTCATATTGCCAGTCAATTACTTACCTTTTGAGGTTTTTGCCATGGTAGAACTCTGCTTCCAGAATGGAGAGAGCTTTGTTCTAAACTGCTAGGGTTTTCACAGCTGCCAGACCTATTAGGAGGGCACCCTCTCTGTAGCCCCCACAAACCTCACTGACCACACACCCCAGGACCACCACCCAAGACCATGATCCAGATCCAAGCAGGTTAACACAAGAGCAATTACCCTCTGAATGGTTGCTTGGTCCCCCTATAATCTGCAAGCCAGGCGTTCCTGAGGCAGCCATGCTGTGGCAGCTACAGAGGTGCTACACCTCCTCTGCTTCTTGACCCAGGGGCAGGGGCCAGATTGTAGTCTTCCATTCCCACTCCCTGTTCCAACAGAGTTTCACACTGACCTTTTATTTTGTCTTTGGCATTTATGGGTTGAACAGTCTGGAAACTGCCATAGTTGCTGGTGGTGCCTGAAATCTGCTCTGACTGCTTCTGATCAATGCTGCCCTTAGGCCAGAGCTGTGCAGCTCCTTTGGGACTGTGCTAGGCTTCCAGCTTGGTGTGATAGACCTTTCCCATAGGCCTGGAAGGCTGCTTTCAGTGGGAGGTTTGTTTCTTTCTGTCACTTTGTGGGTTCTATAGCTCTAAAGTTTGTTTAGAGTCATTTTTTACATGTATTAGAAGTGTTAGAGCCAGAGCTCATGCCAAGTTTCTGCTTCTCCTCTGCCATCTTGGCTTGAATTTAGATGTTTTGATACTGTTGTCCTCTTCTGAGCTTGTGTTTTGACCTTCCTTTTCACATTAGTAACTTAAAATGTAGAACTGACCAAATGGAAAGGAGGTACAAAAATCCACCAAAGAAAACAAATACTTAAAGAGCGGAATTGGTCAAATGGAAAAGGAGGGACAAAAGCTCACTGAAGAAAATAATTCCTTAAAATTAGTATCAGGCAAGTGGAAACTAATGACTCAATGAAACATAAAAAAATAAAGAAATAAAATGGATGAAAAAATAGAAGAAAATGTGAAATATCTCTAAGTGCTTATGCTAATAAAAAAGAAAAAAGAGTAGATTAATGAATTGGGCATCCAACTAAAAAAATCAACCTAGAAAAAGGACAAACTAAAAATCCTGAATTAAATATCAAGTTGGAAATCCTGAAAAATCAAAGGATATATTAATAAAAATTGAAAATAAGAAAACCATTGAACTAATAAATAAAATTTAGGGTTGATTTTTATGAAAAAAATCAATAAAATAGACAGGTGGCTAAATTGATTTTTAAAAAGAAAAAATAAAACAAATTACAAGTACCAAAAATAAAATATGTGAATTTACCAGCAATGAAGAGGAAATTAGGGCAATTACTATCAAATATTTTGCCCACTTATGTAACAATAAATCTGACAATTTAAGAGAAATGGAAGAATATTTGCAAAAATATAAATAGCCTAGATGAACATAGCCCCATTTTTTGGTTTTATTGTGTTTTTTTTATTTTGCTAAATATTTTCCAATTACATTTTTTCTTCATTGATTTGTTTATTTACTTTTAGTTTAAAAAATTCAGTTCCACAATCCCTTGAGTTTCAAATTTTCTCCCCTCCTTCCCCCCCCCATGGTGGTGTGCAATCATGTATAGGATCTGCAAGTACTTTCACATTATACAATAGTCTTGTTGTATAGAAAGGTTGTAACCAATGGATTGAACAATGGGAAAAAATAAACAAAACCAAACATGAAAAAGAACAATAGCATGATTGCTTCAGTCTCCATTTAAACTGTGGTCTTTCTAGACCTTTCTCTGAATGTAGATATCTCCTTCCATCCTAAGACTTGTAGAGTTGTTTTGTAGCTGTGCGTTGCTGAGAAGAGTCCAGTTTATCAAGGTTGGTCATCACACATATGATGTGTCTGTGATTGTGTACAAATGTTTCCTTATTCTGCTCTTCTCACTTAGCATCAATTTGTATAAGCCTCTCCAGGTAATTATGAAGTCACTCTCCTTCCCATTTCTTACAGCACAATAGTATTCCATTACATTCGTATACCACAACTTGTTCAACCATTCCCCAATTGATGGACATCCCCTTAATTTCCATGTTTTTGCCACCACAAAAAGAACTGCAATAAATATTTTTGTACATATGGGTCCTTTTCCCACTTCTATGATCTCTTTAAGATACAACCCCAAAAGTGGTATTACTGGGTCAAAGGGTATGTAATTATTTATAGCTCTTTGGTCATAGTTCCAGATTGCTCTCCAGAATGGTTGTATCAGTTCACAGCTCCACCAACAATGCATTAGCGTTCCAATTTTTCCACATCCTCTCCAGCACTTGTCATTTTCCTGTTTTGTCATCATAGCCAATCTGACTGGTGAGATATGGTACCTCAAAGTTGTTTTGATTTGCATTTCTCGAATCAATAGTGATTTAGAGCATTTTTCCACACACTTAAATATGTCTTTAATTTCTGCCTCTGAAAATTGCCTGTTCAAATCCTTTGATCATTTATCAATTGGGGAATGACTTGTATTCTTATAAATTTTACTTAATTTCATGTATATTTTAGAAATGAGGTCTTTATCAGAAGCACTGGTTGTAAATGTTCTTTCCCAATTTCTCACTTCCCTCTTAATCTTGGTTACATTGGCTTTGTTTGTACAGAAACTTTTCAATTTGATGTAATCAAGATTATCCATTTTGCATCTTATAATGCTCTCCAACTCTTCTTTGGTCATAAAGTCTTCCCTACTCCATAAATCTGACAGGTAAACTATTCCTTGCTTCCCCAGATTATTTACAGTATCATGTAGATCATGCACCAATTTAGACTTGACTTTGGTGAATGGTGTTAGATGATGGTGTATGCCCAGTTTCTGCTGTAGTATATTCCAACTTTCTCAGTCAGTTTTTGTCAAATACTGAGTTCTTATCCCAGAAGTTGTGGTCTTGTGGTTTATCAAATTGTAGATTTCTGTAATCACTGATCTACTTCTCTTTTGCTTAGCTAATAACAGGTTGTTTTGATGATTGCTGCTTCATAATACAATTTGAAATCTAGTATGGATATGCCACCTTTCTTAGCATTTCTTTTCATTCTTTCCCTGGATATTCTGGACCTTTTATTCTTCCAGATGAGTTTTGATATTATTTTTTCTATCTCTGTAAAATATTTTTGGTAGTTTGGTATGACACTGAATAAGTATATTAATTTAAGTAGAATTGTCATTTTTATTATATTAGCTCAGCCTAACCATGAGTAACTGATGTTTTTCTGATTATTTAGATCTGACTTTATTTTTGTGAAAAGTGTTTTGTAATTCTGTTAATATAGTTGCAAGGTTTGTTTTTGTCAGGTAGACTCCCAAATATTTTATAACATCAACAGTAGCTTTGAATATAATTTTTCTTTCTATCTCTTGGTGTTGGGTTTTGTCGGTAATATATATATATAGAAATGCCGATGATTTATGTGGATTTATTTCATATCTTGCAACTTTGCTAAAGTTGTTTATTATTTCAAGTACTTTTTTCTTGACTCTCTAGGATTCTCTAAGTATATCATCATATCATCTGTGAAGAGTGATAACTTAGTTTCTGCTTTGCCTATTCTAATTCCTTCAATTTCTTTTTATTATTACTACAGCTGACATTTCTAGTACCATATTGAATTACATTGGTGATAATGGACATCATTGTTTCACCACCCACTCTTATTGGAAATATATCTAGCTTATCCCCATTACATACAATGCTTACTGATATTTTTAGATAGATGCTATTTATCGTTTTAAGGAAGGCTCTATTTGTTTCTATGTTCTTTAATGTTTTGAATAGGAATGGGTGTTGCATTTTGTCAAAAGCTTTTTCTTCATCTAGTGAGATAATCATATGGTTTCTGTTAGTTTTGTTGTTGATATGATCAATTATGCTGATAGTTTTTTTATACTGAACCTGATATAAATCTCACCTGATCAAAGTGTATTATTCTCATGGTAAGTTGTTGTAATTTTTTTCCTCATATTTTATTTAAATTTTTGCATCTATATTCATCAGGGAATTTGATCTATAATTTTCTTTCTCTGCTTTGACTCTTCCTGGTTTAGGTATCAGTACCATATTTGTATCATAAATAAGAATTTGGTAGAACTCCTTTATCACTTTTCCCAAATAATCTATGTAGTATTGTAATTATTTTTTTAATCTTTGATAAAATTCACTTGTAAATCCATCTGACCCTGGAGACTTTTTCCCAGGTAGTTCAATTTCATTTTCTGAGATGAGGTTATTTAATAATTTTACTTCCTTTTCTGTTAATCTGGGCAATTTATATTTTTGTAAAATGTTATCATCTTTAAAGATGCTAGAATGTGGTTATAAGAAACAAACTGTAAGTGATTATGCTGAAAAATGAGATAAAAGAGAGTGCCAAACTGGCTAGAAGTTGATTGGATTTCTATGGAATGTATCATACCCAACAACTGAAGGCAGTTATTATGAGCATTAAGGTATTTGCACAGATCTGCTATGTGCTGATCAAACACAATTCAGCCCATAGCATTAGATATTTAAAAAAAAAGCAGCACAGGATGGTAGAAATAAACCAAGATTTAGAATTTAAAAACTTGGGTTTGGATCCTGGCTCTCTATTTTTTAGTCTAGAAAACCCACTTACCTTTTCTGTATCTCATTTCTTCCCCTATAAATAATGTTTGCACAGGTCCCATCCAGCTATAAGCTGATGGTCCTATAAATCCTTCTTTTTAAAGGTCTACTCTGTGCCAGGCATTGTGCTAGGTGATAAGGAAACAAATATAATAAATCACTTTTCTTCCTGTCCCAACCAATGAACAAAACAATTTCCTAAAGTAGTTTTCAATTGGTTTGTTGGTCAGGAAGTTGAGAATACTTGTGGTTGAATAGTGCTGTTTAAAAAGCCGCAGTCTTCTGAGAGTTTTAATGGGGAGGAGAAATGAATCTCTTTATCTTTTAAGAGCAAACTGCCAGACTTGGAAAGCTTTTGTGAAGAGTGTACTTCTTGTAAAATGGATTAGCTGCTTCAGTATTAAGAGCATGGAATGAAACATCTTTCGGAAAATGGGAAATACCCCAAAAAACTCAAATACATTATTAACTATTTGAAATGAAGCTCTTAGAAAACACAGACTTTCCAAAATATTCACAGAGGGAAAGGGGAAACATTTTGCACATGAGAGCAATAATAAAAAGGCAAAACATTTTTCTTCAGCAAATAGAAGAGGTAGGGATATTGTTATACAACTACATTAATAAACAATCTTTGATTTTATTAAGGAGTAGTTTGCTGAAAATATGTCTTATATCTAGATATCATAAATAATTCCTTCAAGCATATTCTGTAAGTTATGAATAAAATCACATGAAAAATGAAAATGATTCATAATATAAGGGAGCAACTACTTGGTCAATCAACTATCTCTGTACAGTCAGACAGTTAACTTGTTAGAGAAAAGAAAACAATCAACCCCAAATCAGAAGAAATCATAAAGACGAAAAAAATATATAGCATGTCCAAAACAACTTTAAACTAACTGACTTAATTAACCTTATAAACCTTTAAAACGAAATTGAATGAAAAGATATAAAAACTAATCATTATTTCTTATGCAACTTCAAGTAATAAAAAGGAGAGGGAGAAGAGAGACAGAGACAGAGAAACAGAGAGAGAGAGAGAGAGACAGAGAGAGAGAGAGAGGGAGAGAGAGAGAGAGATTGAGACAGAGCTGGAGAAACTAGAAACCATCTTTCTCATCAAATACTTAATTTCTATTACACATAGAGAGAAGAAATAGAAAACACTGGTTTAAAATATAAGTTCATTTGTGGGGGGAAAAGATGTGGAAAAAAGTAATGAGTTTGGAAAAAATTTATTACAATGATGATAATAATAGTAATAACAATAACAGTGTTTATGTAATAGCTACAATGTGTCTTTTTAATATTGTCATTTTTATCCCCATTTTACAATTGAGGAAGCTGAAACAGACAGAGAGTATATGATTTGCTCAAGATCAAACAGCTAAGAATTCATTGTCTACGGCCAGATTTGAACTCAGGTCTTTCTCCCTCCAGGACCAGTGCTCTATCTATTTTGCCACCTAGCTGCTTAAGTTAAGATCAGTTGAGCCATTTTACCTCATGAACATTTAAAGAAACAGAAAGGGAGACAATAAATGACGAAAAGAAATGATCAACCATTCTATAACAAATTATTTCCTTCATCAATGAATGGTAGAGCCACACTATTTAGAATATAACATCAGAGTTCTCAATGTGCTTAATGAACAAGTAGGAAAGATTTCTTAGGAAAAAAGAGTAAGACATAAGGTGACACAATTTTTCAGGTTTTTAGCAAGAAAAATTAAAGTGGAAGTTACTAGTAAAAAATGGGGCATAAATGACAGAAATTAACTGTTAGCAAAAAAGGCAATTAAGAAGAAATAATAACTACTTATTTACATTTACAAAACCTTTGTGAGAATAATATGTATTTGTATAGAATTTATCTTTCAAAAATATGAGAAAATAGACAAGCTTTTGCAAATTATATTCTTTCATAGACTACATATTTACAATTACACAATTGACTGAAATGTTCACAGGATACAAAATCCTATTATATTTATTCTTGGATTGTTATTTTAAAAAAATAAGCATTTGACTGAGTAGAGACAAATAATACATTACTAGCTCTCATCAAAAGTGTCTCCCATGTATATAGTAAAATCATACATAATTCCTTATATATACAACAGAGATAACACTGTTTAATGACTCAATAGTTATCAAATGGGTCATAAAACAAATGAAATAGCCGTTTGAAGAATCTGTGAGCCTAGCAAAGAACATTTATGGATTTCTGCTTCTTGCCTACCTTTGACAGATCTCAAAGATTTGACCACTGACACCTGCTTAATTGAACCCTGTCAAAAGGGATATTATGATTCTATTTCTCATTTGCACTCCACTGTCTATTATTAATGAACAATATTAACCCTAGCCAACCTAACTTAAACTACAGTCAGAATAAGATTTCATAGATATGCACAGATTTGGAAAGGGCACAGCATAATTTCTAGCAATGTAATATAGCTCATTTTTTTCATCACTTCGTAATAGCTATAACCCTTTCAAATAAAACAGAACAAAAAAAAGAAGCTCTTGCAGAAAAAAAGGCTTCCAGTACAATGAATAAATAGTATCTAGTAAAAGAAAGCAATGTAAGAAACTTTAGGATCAGAGACAAGACGGTGGTGTAGAAGCAGGAAAACTCCACAGCTCTCACACAATCACCTCAATTACCCACAAAATATGACTCTAAACAGATTTTAGAGCCATAGAACTCACAAAATTACAGAAAAACACATCTCCCACTGAAGGAAGCTCTGCAGGCAGGACAGGAAGGGCTCATTGCAGTGATCTGGGAGCCGAAACCAGCCCAGCCTGAAACCACAGGTTGGCCCTGGGGAGGCCAGTACAAGCCACAGCTGGAGCCTTCAGGAGAGTGGGTCAGTGTCAACTGTGGCAGTTTCCAGAATTATCAGGCCATAAGAAATAAGGACAAAGTGAAAGGTTAGTGGAACTCAGCTAAAATGGGGGAGAGGATCCAGATAAAACTGCCCCCAGGGGAAGGAAACAGCAGAAGCGGCACCCCTGCAGATACCTCCATGTGGCTGCTTCAGAGCTCCCAGCCTTCAGATTGCAGGTGGGGCAAGCAATCATTCAAAGGCTAAGTGCTCTTGCCTTAAGCTGCCTGGATTAGATTGTGGTCTTGGGTGGTGATCCTGGGTGTTTTTTCAGTGAGCCAAAGCTGGTTGGAACTGCAGTGCCCTTCTAATAGCTCTAGCAGCTGTGAAAATCCCAGTGATTTGAGACAAAGCACTCCTCTCTGGAAGCAGAGTTCCACAGAGTCAAAAAATCAAGTAATTGACTGGCAATATGAGCAGACAAAGGAAGCAAAGTAAGAACAGCAATCCAACTTTAGATGCCATGTTTAGTGACAAAAAGGATCAAAGCATGGAATGGGAGGAAGACAACACAGTCAGAACTCTCACATGAAAAACTTCCAAGAAAAATGTGGACTGCTTACAAGTCATAGAGCAGCTTAAGAAGGATTTTGAAAACCAAATAACAGTAGAGGAAAAATTGAGAAGAGAAATGAGAATGATGCAAGAAAATCATGAAAAGACAGTCAACAACTTGACTGAAGAAAATAACACCTTAAAATACATTAATTCAAATGGCAAAAAGGCCCAAAAAGCCAACGAGGAGAAGAATGCCTTAAAAAGTCAAATTTTCCAGATGAAAAAATAATCTCAAAAGCTTTCTGAAGAGAATAATTCCTTTAGAATTAGAGTGGAGCAAATGGAAGCAAATGACTTTATGAGAAATCAAGATACTATTAAACAGATCCAAACAAATGAAAAAGTAGAAGGCAATGTGAAATATCTCCTCGAAAAAAAAAAAAACAACTGAGCTGGAAAATAGATCCAGGAGAGACAATTTTGAAATTATTGGACTACCTAAAAGCTGTGATCAAGTAGCTAGGTAGCATCCTTTAAGAAATTCTCAAGTAAAATTGCCCTGATATTTTAGAACCAGAGGGCAAAATAGAACTTGAAAGAATTCACCAATCACCT
>CM053594.1:217046832-217063943 GCA_028646575.1 Pseudocheirus occidentalis
CCCCAGCTTTGGCTTGCTGAAAGTGCACCCCAGGACCACCACCCAAGACCATGATCAGGATCCGGGCCTCTCAATGCAAGAGCACTTGGCCCTGATCAAGCGATTCAGCAGCCCTTTGGAGTCCAGGCCAGGGGCTCTGAAGCAGTCTGGTGGGGGCTGCAGGTGGATCCAGCAGTTCTCTTCCACCACTGCTTCCTTGCCCTGGGGGCAGAATGGCTGAACTGCTTTTACCACCCCCAAATTAATTTTCAAAGTTTCACTTTCACTAACCGACTCTGATGCTTTAAAGCTCCCCTTAGGCAGGTGCTTTAGATTTTCTCTGAAGTAGACTCATACTGCTGTTCGGGAGGCTCCTGGCCACAGCTGTGGTTTGGGGCTGGCCGGGTCTCTGCTCCACTGAGGTGCGAGCTGCTCCTCTCCCGTCTGGGATCCTCACGCCTTGGCAGATGTGGAGGTGCTGGAGGCTGTAGAACCTCTGCAGGCTGGCTGTGGTGCCCACTTGGCTCAGCTTATCCCAGCTCCTTCCCACCATCCCAGGCCTGGCCATGGTCTCAGCTTCAGGATGTTTCAGTCTCCACTCCCGGCTGCGATGAGCCCCTGCTGCTGAGCTGCCTTCAGCGAGAGATGGGTTCTCTGTATTTTTGTGAGTCTGAGACTCCTAGACTTTATCTGGGCTCATAATTTAATGGGTGTTTAGGGTTGTGGTGTGGGAGCTGCGGGACCTTGCTGCTTCTATGCCGCCATCTTGGCTCTGCCCCCCTCTTCCTTCTAATTCTGAGGAGTCTTCACAGAGGGTACAGAGAGTGTACCCCACTCAAAATCTAGCTTTAGATGCTCACTAGGCAAATCACTTAATCTATCTGCCTCAGCTTCCTCATGTGTGAAAAAGGCATAGTAATAGCATCTACCTCCCAAGGCTGTTGTAAGGATAAAATAAGAATACTTGAAAAATGTTTTGCAAACCTCAAAACTCTATATAAACCTTGGCTGTTGTTACTATTTCTATTGATTAATTGGTTGATTCTTGATATTGAATGTTGAACGTTGGTCTTGCTTTTTCTCCAGATTTCTATTGTTGTTCAGTTGTTCTGTCATTTTTCAGTCATGTCTGACTTGAAACCCCAAACACTGGATTGTTTTGACATTTCCTTCCCTAGCTCATTTCATAGGTGAGGAAACAGAGACAAGCAGGGTTAAGTGACTTGCCCTGGGTCACGATCTGTACCACCTAGATGCTCTCATTCTTCCTTCTACTATCCACCAAACTTTCTCTGCGATAAACTGCAAAGGTAATTGCCTTCTCAAGTTTCTTTTTCTTTCCTCAGATATTTTCTCTTAGAGTCAAATATTAGTGCTTTAGTGCATACTCAGAGTATTTCCTTGCCTCTGGCTAGTTGGAGAACCATCAAGAGAAGAGAAAGAGGACTATTTAATAGACAGATTGTAAGGGAGGGAGGACCTATGGCAGAGAATGACTGGTAGAGTGCATGGCAGAGGACTTTCTTATGTACTTGCCAGGCTTAATATTCACAGCTCATCAATACCATCTGCCCCTGGGATCTCTCTCAAATGAAGGGTGGAGAGGTCCTCCAAAATGTTCATATGAGGAAGGTGCCCAGGTCAGTCACCTTTTCATTCCCCACTTGACTGTGCTCCTTTGTACTTCATATTACTCCCCTCTGCCTCCCATTTTCCCTTCCCATTGCAAGCTTCCTTTTGTTCATTATCTTTTCCCATTATATTGCAAGCTCCTTGAAGTCTGGGACTGTCTTTCTTTTTCACATTTGCATACCCAGAACATCAAAGTGCTAGGCACTTAGAAAGTGCTTAATAAAAGTTTAGTGACTGACAGAAAAGTGAGACAACTTATGGAGGCTGTATGGAGGACAGAAACCTGTCTAGGGTCACAGAATTTGAGACGTGGAGGAGAACTGTTTTCTCCAAAGTAGACCTAAAAGCAATCCCTACTATAAAATACCTGGCAAGTGGGCTATTAGGGTCCTCTTCAAGATCTTCATGGAGGAAGGACCAATCAGTTCTCTTGGCTTTCCCCTCTGCTTTGGGACATCTTGGGACAGCTCTAACTTTGTTAGAAAATTTTTCTTGACTTCTGGCTTAAATCTTCCTCTTTGAAACTTCCATTCAGTGTTCCTGGTTTTGCTCTGAGGCTAAACAGAACAAATCTATTATGAAACAAGTAATTAACCATTTCCACATCACAGTCTTTCAAACAAATACTTGATAATTCTTTTGTTCCCTCTCTTCCTCACCGTATAGTCTTCTTTTCTCCAAGCTAAATATCAGTTTCTTCACATGATCCTTATGTGACTTGATCTCAAAGCCCTTTATCATCATCCTCTGAATGAGGTCTGGCTAAACAGTGTCCTTCACAAATTGTGGCAAAGTTCATAGAATTGAGTACAATATGTCAGAGGTCTGAGGAAGTTGCAGTCCAATGGAACTATCTTTCCCATATTCCTGGAAGCTATATTTAATTCTGCACAAGTTTAAATCTATCAGAATTATTGGTTCTGTGTTCATAGGTAAGTCAACCTCCCTGAGCCTTACTTTCTTCCACTGTAAAATGGGGCTAATAATGCCTGTGGTACTTCACTGAGGTAAGGCACATAATTTCAGTCTTTGTGACCTCATTTGGGGTTTTCTTGGCAGAGATACTGAAACAGTTTGCCATTTTATTTTCCAACTCATTTTTATAGATGAAGAAACTGAGGCAAACAGGGTTAAGTGATTTGCCCAGGGTCACATAAGCTAGTTTGACACTGAATTTAAACTTCGGAAGATAAATCTTACTGACTCCAGACTTGGTGCCTTATCTACTGTGCCACAAAACTGCCCCAAGGCACATAAAGCATTTTGTAAAATTTAAAGTGTGATATAAATGCTAGTTTTTATTAGGAATATTTCTTTTTTTGAAGAGAAATGCTTTATTCATACTCTTTTTAAAAATAACATTAAACTACCTTACCAGCAATTGCTCTTTCTGTTCCCCCTCCCCCTTCCAATCTTCCTTTAAAACCAAGTACAGCTGAGCAAAAAACCCCAACTCTTTGACCATGTCTGCAAAAAAAAAAAATTGACCTGTTATTCCATGCCTATAGCCCATGGCCTTTCTATGGAGAGGAAGGACATATGTTTTCATTGCCAGTCCTCTAAAGTCAGAACTATTTAGTGCATTGATCAGTTTGTATATTTTTTAGTGTTATTTTCCTTTATAGTATTATGATCATCATACATGTTGCTCTTTTGGTCCTCATTTACTGTTTGGTTCGTATAAATCTTCCATGTTTCTCTGAATTTTTCATATTCGTAATTTCTTATGTCCCAATAATGTTCTATTATGATTCATAATTTCTTATGTCCCAATAATGTTCTATTATGTTCCTGTGAGTCAATAGAAGTGAAGGGAGGACCAGTAGAGAGTTGTCCCTGAAGTCAGGAAGAATTGGATTCAGGTGATTCTGAGTAACAACTTCTCAATTCTCTAGATAATGTTCTCAGACAGTATATTCCAGAGAAGAGAGAAACCTGACTTCACAGAAAATAATTTTCTTATCCAGGAGTTCACCATGTCAATCACAGATCCGTTCACCTATATCAATCACAATCCATTTCCTTTCTCTAAATTTACATTTAGAGAATGTAAACTCTCATTTTGAGTAGGGACTTTTTTCATTCTCTATACTTATATCCCTAGTGCTTCGTACATTGAAAGTGCTTAGTAAACATTTATTGATTGATTGACAGGCCAAAACTTGTCCAACTATTTCTCAACCAATGGATTCTTACTTAGTTTCTAGTTATTTGCTACTACAAAAATATGCTATTATAAATATTCTAATACAAATATATGAAATAAATTATAAGATAAAAATTATAGTAAAGCCAATTAATAGATTGTATTTTTCCCATTTCAATTGAATGTTTTGGTAGCAGCAATTTTGGATGATTTTCATTCAATCAATAAAGATTAAAGTCTAATATGTAACAAGGCAAGGCAGTAAGATGGTGTAGTGGATGGAGTATCAGGCCTGAAGTCAGGAGGACATGAGTTCAAATCCAGCCACATAATTTTCTGTAGTTTTTATATATGTCTCCAATTAATATATAAAATAGGAAGAAGAAGCAGCCTATTTAATTAAGTCTGACATTTCAATTGTTTGTTCAAATATTATTTTAAAAATTTAAGATTTAGATAGTGATTATTGCTTATTGGATTCACTTGAGAGAAAAGGTTTTTGTCTAACTACTCTCTCTCATAACAAAAAGATTGTGAAAGATTTGTAGCCCATCTAGATGGACCTCAATGACTCGTAGATATCGGCAGCAATTGTATTACCAATTTCACCAGTGAAAGTACTTTGAAAATTAATAAAGCACTATGCAAATTCAAGGTGGCATTATTATTCATTGGAATTGTCCTGAGTGTATTATCATGCATTCATTCATTTATCTGTTGTCTCACAAGAATTCATTATGGGGCAGAAAAAAGAAGACTGAATTGGCAGTTCAAGGACATGGGTCCAGAGTCCTACACTGCTGCTTACTACCCATCTGACCTTGGACAAGTTATTTCACCTCTCAATGATGCACTTTTCTTATCTATAAATGATGCCCTCGAAGGTTTATTCCAGCTCTAAAGCTATTAACCTATGAACAATTATTTACTGAGTGCAATATTTGCCAAATGGGCAAGACTTTGTCTTGGAGAAAACACATGGTCTCTGCCCTTTAGGAACTTATAGTCCAGACATAATAAACATAAATAACTATAATCCAAGGTTGAATAAGGTAACTGTTCTGAGAGTGAGACAAAAAATAGATCCATAATGATTATAATATCAAAGTCTTATTACCCTTACTAAATTATATGTCCTTGGTCCTTGAGGGCAGGGACCATGTCTTATTTATTTTTGTATTTTCCCTGGTGCTTAGTATGTAGTAGGAGCTTAACACATCTCTTGAATTAAAGCATTTAAAAAGACACCTCCAAGAGAATTTGATTTTTTTCAAGTAGATTGGCATTTAGGTTTGAAATATTCAATATTTTTTGTAGTCAGCACACTGCATAAGAACATTAGTATGTACGTAAAAGGAATAACAAGTTGTACACAATAGATTTACAGGTTCTTGTGCAACCATCATTTTTCTTTTTCTATTCCACTGTTAGAGAAATGTTTGTTTTATTTCTTAAGTTCAGATAAAAAACCCCAAAATATTAGTACATGGAATTGGCATGTTATTCAATAAATTCTGACAAGTGAATTCAGATTCTAAGGACTGAGATTTTCTTGGAATTCACTATTTTTATTTTATTTTATTTTTATCTTTTATTTTCTTGAATTCACTATTTTCAGTCATGAAATGAATTGTTAATGTCTTTTTTGGGTGAGCGGAAGTTTAGGTCCTTGTAATGATAATAGTAATTTGAAGATCTTCCCTGACCTTTAATAAGCCTAAGGGAATTTGAAGACCTTGCCTGCTTTGAAGATATACACTCCCCCTATTAGGCTGAATATAATCATATGGAGCCTGTGGTGGGAGGAGTTTGCTGAAGGACAGAACACAACCCACAAAAAGCTGGGATTCAGAGCAGTTAGAGACTGAAGGGAGAAGAGGACATACCTGAGGGAGACAGTTAGGCTTGTGAGTAAATGTTGGTTTGTGGGAAGGCTAAAGGATGCTATGGCTCTCTGTGCTATTATGGCTTATTAACTTCTCTTCTTACTGTGATGCAATTGGCTTACTGGTTTTGGGATTTGATCTTTCTGGGGTCTGAATAAATGTTTTGCTTCTGTCTTCTGTTTGGAGAGTCTGTTATATTTTGTGATTGAGTACTATGCCAGCATATTTACAGTGACCATTGGCACTGTGAATATTGTGTTAGCACTACAATCCTGAACTTACTTTAAAAAATAGATTTTTGTTTTTATCTTTTAAGTTTTTGTCATCTACTTTTTCTTCTGTATTCTTTCCACTGTTCCTCCCTGAGAGCCATCCTGTATAACAAAGAATTTTTAAAAAAGAGGAAGAGGAAAAAAATCACCAAAGCAAATTAACACATTGAAAAAAAGATATTATATGAGCTGTTCCAAACACATGAACCTTTACTTTTACAAAGGAGCAAGGGGAGGAGCTATAATATTTCTTCTTTGATTCAAACTTGGCTTTTATAATTTAATATTTAGTTTAAAGTTAATTGCAATTTTATTCTTTTAATTTACATTATTGTAGTAATTTTGTACATTGTTTTCCTGGTTCTGCTTACTTTACTTTGCATCAATTCATGTCTTTCTATTGTTGTACCCAAACCCAAATCCCAGGTCACTACAAACCACCTGACTTGTGTCCCATCATTAAGCCCCTCTTGTATTTCTGTCCTTGTCCCTGTCTTATTTTAGCTTGAAACTGCTTAAGGCGTGTCTGGGCATATTGCTAAAGGCTTTCCCTGACTCTGTCTCCCCTAATCAGTATTTCATATTTTCTCCTTGAATCATTATAGTACACCAGGCTCATTACGGTACAAGGATCTTAACTAAGTACCATTCTGTCCTGCCCTGCTGACCAAGCAGGGCCTTCACCTCCTCTGCCTGAAACATGACCCTGGCCTGTTCTGGGAATTCCAGCCCTGGAATTCTGGGCTACTACAACTGACTACAACCTGGGGAATTCCAGTTCCCCTCATCCCATGCCCCTCCACACTGTGCTCTCCACCCAGTTAATGGTTGCACCCCTTGTACCCTTGCACCATACTCCCCTGCGTCATGCGCCATACTCCCCTAGATTTAACCAATGGCTGATCTTTTGCTTCTGTATGTCATAACTTTTGCTAGCTCACCTCCTTATTATAATTTTGTGGTTTTTAGACTACATAGCCAAGATCTGAAAATCCAGAAATCACTGCCAATTTGAGTTAGAACTCTGGAAGTTGCGTGCTTGCTTAATAAATCCACATCTAAATTTATTTTGAACCCAGGTCTTGGCCCGCTCTTATTTCTCTGCACAACACTGTGTTTCTTTTTATTCATCATGTTCATTATAACATTCATCTACCACCTTTTGTTTAGTTACTCACCAGTTGATAGGCCTCTACTTTGCTTCTAGTTCTTTGCTTTACCATAGAAAGTGCTGCTATAAATGCTGTGGTGTTTGTAGAGCTTTGTTTTTATCAGTAATTTCCTCAAGTTACATGACTAAGTAATAGAATTTCTGGGTTAAAAGGTATGGGCATTTTAGTCACTGCATAATTCCAAATTGTTTCCAGAATGGTTGTACCAAGTAAAGTTCTACAATATCAGTGAACTTCTGTCTATAACCTTTCCAATACTATTTCTACCTTTTGTTATCTTTGCCAATTTATTGAATATGAGGCTCTTTCTCTCTCTTATTAGGTTCTTTCTCTCTCTTTCACTCTCCTTCCTTCCTTCCTTCACACCATTCATGAGCAGCTTTCCAGAAGAATGCTGCTGTGAACAGCTTTTCAAGGTTCTGATTACACAGTATAGTGAATACTCTATTTATTCAATAACAAATCAGAGCAAAACATTCACAGAAAATCAAGGTACAACATTCACAACAACTTATCACTAAAATGGCCACATAGTCTTCACTACAGTAGTCACATAGTTTTGAACAATGTACAATCATTTAGTCAATCAATCAGTGGTCTTGTCACATGAATGTATAATTTGAAAGAGCAGCAGAGATTTCCATTGTTCACTTTTGGTTCTAGTCAGATTTCCTTACTTGCTGTTATCTCAACTTGGTTTTCTATCTTCTGCCTTTGATCAGACTCCCTCTTTACTGTTGTCTCTTCAACTCCCTTATGTACCTTTAAAGCTTCACTTGGGGACTCTACTGGGAAGCCTTTCCGCATCCTCTCAACTTCTTTCTACCCTCAAACTCAATCTTGTTTATTTACCCGTATACACCCATCCCCCAACTCCCTATGAATATAGACTCCTTGATCATAGGATCTTAACTTTGGTCTTATCTTTGTATCTAGAATATTGCCTTGAACATAGTAGATGCAATAAGTTTATATCAGATGGTATAAAACATCATTTTTAAGATAGCTTTGTGATGTTCCAGAAATTAATATTTGATGTATGAATAATTATACTGTACTGAGAACAATATTACATTAATTAACCATTATACAGTTTTATATATAATTCAAATACTTTGTTAAACTAATGTCTCTGTATTTAAAAAAATTAAATTTTAAAAGTGCTGTGTTTTGCATATATAGTTAATAAACATTTGTTGGTGTGTGTGAAAGATTTATTTATTTTTTAAAATAGACAAATTACTGAGATTCCAGGAAATAGAAAAAAAAGATTGAAGAGTTTCAGAAAGGAAATTAAAGACATTGGTACTACGGTACTTCCATGCCACTTCAAGAAAAATATGAAAACAAGCCATGAAGAGGGATCTATGCCCAGAAGATCACAACAACAACTACAACCACAACCACAACCACAACCACAACAACAACAGAACAGGAAGTGATCAAAAAGTCAAGCAGGTTGGATAAAATTTCAATTCAATTCAAAATATTGGTTTGGGACCAACTATGTACAAGTCACTGAGAATCCAAAGATAAATACGGTGGAGGTCTGGATAAGAGCACAAATAACTATGAATCAAAGGAGAGTAAATTAAACAAAAGGAAAGACCTTCTCAAGGTCTTTTGAGAAATTTGAGGAGGAAAAGATCACTTACACCTTCAGGATGGTGAAGCAGCCGTGAAGATCACGTGAAGGAAATGAAACCTTCATTGAACCTTGAAGGAAAGCAGTTCAACAGGTAGAGATGGATATGAGGTGAGGGCAAGACAAGCATATGTTGTTGCTGTTGTTGAGTCATGTCCAATTCTTTATGACCCCATTGGGGGTTTTCTTGGCAAAGATACTGAATGGTTTGCCATTTCTTTCTTACGCTCATTTTGCAAATGAAGAAATTAAACTAAAAAGGGTTAAGTGACTTGCCCAAGGTCACACAGCTAATAAGTGTCTGAGGCCAGATTTGAACTCAAGATGATAAATCTTCCAGACCCCAGGCCCAACACTCTATCTGCTACACCACTTAGCTGCCTAAGACCAAAATGGCAACAGTCCAATTTGGCCAGAATGTAGACTGTGTAAAGAAAGAATATAATATCATGGTAAAAATAACTGGATTTGGAACCAGGGGTTCTGTGTTCAAGTTCTGATTATGCTTACCTGCTATAACTAGGTGATGCAGTGAATAGAGCACTAGGCCTGGCCTCAGGAAGGTCTGAGTTCAAATGCAGCCTCAGAAACTTAATAACTACGTGACCCCAGGCAAATTACTTAACCTCTGTTTGCCTCAGTTTCCTCATTTCAAATTGGAAACAATATCATCTACCTCATGTGCTTGTTGTGAGGATCAAATGAGATGGTATTTGTAAGATATTTAGCAAATACCTGGTGCAGGATGGACACTATACAAATGTGCCTCCTATGAATCCATCTTTTTGTTCTTTTCATCCTTCCCAACCTTGTCCTCTTCTTCCTCAAACTTTGGACAAGTCATTGAGCTTCTATGGCCATCAATTTCATTATCAGTAAAATAAGAACCCTGGATTGTATCTTAATCTATGAAGCTGGACAGGCAGACTACAACCAAATTATAGAGGGTCATGAAACTGTCATTTGAAAATAAATCCCCAAAACTGAAAAAAGCTTTTAGAAATAATTTTATTCAGTTAGTTTAGTAAAGGAGAAAGCCAGGAAAAGATGTGACTTCCTCCAGAGTCTCTGTAAGTTTCACATTTTATAGAGTTCAAGCAAGGGCAAAGGACAAGCAGCTGGGTGGCTGGTGGGTAATGGTTAGGCAGTTTCCAGAAAAGGGCATTTTTTTAGGTAAGGTTGAGAAAAGGTTGCTTGAGATGTACATCAGCAGGTAAATATAAACATTCAATAAAATTTGGGTGAAGCCAAAATCTGTTAAGAAGACCCCAAACCTGACTGTACTTAAAACAAGATGATTTTATTTTTCCCAATTAAATGTAAAAACAATTTTTAACATTTATTTTAAAAAAATTTAAGCTCCAAATGTTCTCCCTCACTTTCCTCCCACCTCATCCATTGAGAAGGCAAGTAATTTGATATGTTATCCATGTGCAATCATGCAAAACACATTTCCACATAAAACAAGAGATGTGTCTAAACATTCCTTGAAGTCATCTGGCTTCCCTGTAGTGCCTGTGAGGATAGCCTGTTCATAATGATAAACTTTGAGTTAGACAATTTCTAGCCATATAATGTTAGATTCAAACAATATTAATAAATAATATTATTTCCCTCCAAAAGGTCCAGAGTCAGGAGACAAAAGTCAGGAGATAAAAGTCAGTCAGCTTTTGAAATTTATTGGCACCTTTAGAGCAGACAAGTGACCTGATCAAAGCAGTGCATTGTGAAGATGACTTGGGCCTTGGTGTGAATGAATGAGAGAAATGAGAGACTAGAGTCAGTCAAACAATGTCAGGGCAAATCTAACGGTTTAGGAGGGAAGGGTTGCAGCATTAACAGAGGGCTGGAGGAAGAAGCATTTATTCAGAAGCTACTGTGTATTAGGCAGTGCTAAGTGCTTTACAAATACTATCTCCTGTGAGGTACGTGCTGCTATTTATTCTCATTTTGCAGTTGTGGAAAGTGAAATAAAGAGAGTTTACATGACTTGCTCAGGTCACACAGTTAGTAGCTTTCTGAGGCTAAATTTGAGCTTAGGTCTTCCTAACTCCAAATCTAGTGCTCTACGTCCTATGCTATCTAGCACTTAGGGCAAAAGGCATATGCAAGAACGGAGTAGAGGTAGAAGAGAATTTAGAGTTTATCTAGTCCAGCCCTCTAGGCCTAAACCTGAGAAAAAAAGATGTTAAGTAAGTACATAAGCAGCATTTGGCAGATCCAGAATTGAAACTAGATCCTCTGACTTGAAATTCAACATTTATTTCCGTTATGCCTTGCTGTCTCACATATTATATAGGTAGTAACAATAGAGGTTGGCAACTGATTGAATATGGGATATTAATGAAGTGTTAGAGGCTACTCCAAAGTTAAGATCCTAGGAGTTGATGACAAGAGTCATTCTATTAAGAGAAATAAAAGCATTTACAGCTGAGAGAACAGCTGAGAGAAATCATGGGATTATAGATTTAGCTAGAGTTCAATTTCAAAGAGAGGAGCTAGGGGAATATTCAGGTGGATATATTCACTGGAAAGTTGAAAATATGAGAGATGCTGATTGTGGAAGTAAAGATTTAAGAGTCACATATATAGAGACGATAAATAAAATCATGAATGAATGAAATCATGTGGACAGGGTAGAGAAGATATTAGACCTTAGTCCAGGGCCTTGGAGAACATTCATGCATAAGCATGAAGAAAAGAGTGAAGTTCTCTCAGAAGAGAGATAAAGAGTCCTTTAGAGTACAGGATTATGGGAACAAAAATTTAATTGGGTACCTAGAAGGATCAAGGAAGATGGAACAGAAAAAAACAAAAGTTGATTGGATTGCCAATAAGGAAGATATTAATGATTTTGGAGAAAGCTATTACCTTAGAGTGATGGAATCAAGACTAATGCAAAGGATTGAGGAGTGAGTGAATGGTAAGGAAGTAGTATAGTGTGCTTAATTTGGAGTTTGGTAGTAGAAGGGAGGAGAGAAATAGGATGATAGTTGGAGGGCATTGTAACAGCAAAGAGAAGATTTTTTTTCTTCTACAGGGAATTTTGAACAAGTTTGTAGTAGGTTGAGAGGAGGGGTCCAATAGAAAGTGAGGAAATGAAGATGTAGAGAGAATAGAAGTGGAAGAAGATCCTTAAAAGGGAGGAAGGGGTAGAAATGAGGCTATACATGGGGTTAACTTTGCCACATCCTTAATGGAGTTGTTTGTATAAAATCATCTAGTGAAATGAAATTTATTGGGAGCAGAGGGGGAAGGAAGAGTCCATTGTAAAAATAATAGAAACAAACTGAACACTCCAGATCCTCAACTTTTTAAATAATGTACTTAGAGTTTGACTGTGACTTCTCTCTCAGAGTAGCTGTGTTTGCATATGAGTATCCTCATGGGCACTTGGATTTTATGCTAGGAATGATTAAGCTTCTTTTTTTAAATAGACTTTAGCTAGTTAATATATCTTTGAAAATTGGAGTTCCCTGTCATTTATTGATTTGCTTTGATTGATTTCTTGTCTAGTCTCACAAAATTGCCCAATTTGGGTCATTGCTGATGTGACAGTTGGGTGGAATGCCAAAACAGTGCAGTGTGGAATAATATTTGGTAGTGCCTACTGTCCGTATTTGATTTAATGGACAGGTTTAACAGGTTGTTCATTTTAAGCAGCCTAAGCAATTCGCTTCAAGTTCTAGTTTATTTTGGTGATTTTTTTGGGAGCAGTATGGGATGGGGGGAGGAATTGAGAGATTAATAGCTGATGAAAGAATTTATAGGAGAAATTGAATTGAAGACAGCAAGAATATTTAAAAAGCCGACAAGAAAACAGACATTTTTATTAATGTACAGTCTTTATATCACAGTTGTTTTTGGAAAACAAAATAATACCCTATTCCCTTAAGATTGAACAGTCTCTCTTAACAAAGAGAAAGAAAGAGAAAGACAGCCCTCACATGACAATGAATAGATAACAATTTATATAGCATTCTTCCCTAGAGGTCCTCCGCCTCTTGGACATGAGAAATAAAGCTGGTTTTATTATCAGTTTTTCTCAACCATCAGGGGCTTTTCAATTACTCGGAATTCACCTTCCTTTTAGCCCTCTTCTCTACTATGTTTTTTCATCCTTGTGTATATTGTTTTTATGGCCTCATTTATTTCATACTTCACAAGTACAACTCCAGTGTTTCACTGTGGCTTAGAGCTGACTTTTAAAAAAAGTCTATGCTAGCAGAGTACATGTTTTGTCTGATTACCTCATGCTAGAAAGAATGATCCTGGCAACAGATCAAGTCTATTTACTGAACACTAACTTCGCTAACCACTGAAAGGCCCATCATGAGTAGGCTGGTCACTTGGTTATGATTTTTTTTGGCCATACTGAGTTATGGTATAAAGAAAAAAAGTGGCCCTCAGTCCTGCGTGGTACCTTCTGATTCTGTAGTCACAATGGAGGAGTGATGTGAAAAAGGGCATAAGATATTGAATTATACCATTTTTCAACCATCAACAAATTGCAAAATTAAAAATTGGTACCCATTTTATTTTGTATTGTTTTGAGGCTTAGTCAATTTATTATGTGTTAATGTTCAACCTACTGTGTATTGGTTGGTCTCTTCATTATGTGAGTTTGAGCTCCCTTAAGCCTCTAACTTGGTCACTTATTGTGAAATTTGAAAATTAATATCCCATGATTATTGATTGAGAATTACATCTAATCAACATAGCTAATGAGAATCAATATCTGTGAATCAAATTCAGACTTGATGGTATAGGCCATATTAGTAAAATTTGTAAGCATTTAACTTCCCCATTCCTATGGACTAAATAAAATCCAATCACGACAATTCTAATCTGTGAGCTTTTACTGACCATAGAGAGAAAGGAGTCAATTTAGTGATAAGATGTTTGCCTCCTACAAGACTATCCAGGGGACATGTGTTCATAGGGTGTTGGTACACCTGATGTAAGCAGCACCAACCAATGAGGAGGGAAATATATCTGTATTATCACTGTGTAAATTATATAAAAGAGTTACTCTGTTAGTTTTATCTTGGACTACTGAGGAGTCTTGGATCCAATTTATTGATGTTTGCTAGCCATATTAGTAATTTAATCATGCTCAGAACTTTGTGCCTCAGTTTCCTTCTATCACAGAATTTTATCATGACAAAATTTTAATTTGGCCACTTGTACTTTTAAGAGACCCTTGTTCAGTGACCAATGAGTGATCATATTTTTGAAAGAACAGAATTATATAAGTTTTTGTTATTCTTGCACTAAATGAAGCCAGAAGAAAGAAGTTACAGATAATTGGAAGGGTTACTTATAGTTACTGTTTGGAGAGGCAAAGAAGGACATTGGAGGAATGGATTTTATCATATGTTTGAAGACAACAGAAAACACTATTTCATGGGATATTTGGTGGGATTGTGATAATCATGCATTGAAATGTTAATAATAAAAGAATAAATAATAATAATATAATAAAATAACAATAGAAGACTACCATGAAAACAGTTGCAGCTTTTGCATCAATAGTGTTTGCTGAAGATGAAGTGAGTATAGACAAATTCTACAAGGAACTTTATTAAACCTCTAAATTACATCAAACTTTACTCTTGTACTTGGTGAATTTAATGCCATGGTGGGGAAAAGTGAGGATTTCAGAAAGTGAGATTTTGGAAGAAGAAATGAACTGATAGAATATTTATTTAGGGCTTATAAAATACAATATGTTGATAGGGATACAGATATAGAGAAATGAAAGTACCCCTACCCTAAAGGAGGTTTCATTTTAGTGCAAGAAGACACTACATAAAGAGAGAAGGAAAAGAGAAGGGGAGAGGGCTCTTGAGAGAGGATAAGGCTGTTATTGAGGAGGTAAAATGAGGAGAATAAGTTGTGCTAGGAGTGAATGGAACATGGTTTCACCTCTCTTGAAATGGTGTTTTAGGCTCACCAATTGTCCAATTGAATTAATCAATCTGGAAAATGTGGCATCAAGGTAGAAGATTTTCCAGGATTGGAAGGCTGCTGGCAAGGAGGTAAAAGGGGAGAGTAAGAATGAGAAGGACCACAGATTTGAGGATCAAGCAGAAACCTCAAATCTCTGTATCAGGAGCACGTTCTTTGAGATAGGATAGTTGATGGACATAGCAAACACAAAATAACACCATAATGTGCAAAATAGTTTATATTTTAACAGACTTGAAAATGTTTATTGTTGATGAGAATTATCTCTGAGTTGACTTTCTGTACATAGAACACTGAGTCATAAAAATTAAGATAAGGATTAGTAAAAAGCTAAAAGAATGATGAGAAAAAAATCTAGTGTGCAATTGAAACAACCTGGCATTTTTAGTCAATTAACTAGAAATTTAAAATGGGAACTGGACAACAGAAATGACGTTAACACTAACTACAATAATTTTATCCGGAAAATATGAGTGAAGTTATAGGACAGAATGGAAAGGCATGGATAGGTTTTGATTTACATCATTGTAAAAAACACCCAAAATAATGAGATATGTTTGAGTATTTGACCATTTTAGTCTATATTATCTCATATAAAATTCTAATGTTTCTCTGAATTATTCATATTCATTATTACTTTCCATAAAATAAGATTCCATTATATTAATTTACTAGTTTTTTTAAAAAAATGTTCCCCATTGAAAGTCATCAGCTATACTTTTAATTCTAGCAAAAGGGCAGATAGAGATATTTTAGTATGTATTATATATTTATTTCTGTATTTGCCTTCTTTTGGGGGTATATATATATATCTAGTTTTAGAGATAGTGTGTTAAAAGATCTGGACAATTTGGTAATTTTTTTTGTTTGTTTAATTCTAATTGGTGTCCAGATTTTTTGAATGATTTCACAGCTACACAGTGCATTATTACGCCTATCTTTTCATGGCCGATATAATAATAACATTCCCAAGTCTGTCATCTTTGCCAGTTTGCAGAGTATGAAGTGAAACCTCAATTGTTTGATTTGCATTTCTCTTGTAAATACTGATTTAGACGATATCTTAATATGGCCATTTATCATTTGCAATCCTTCTTTTGTGAATTATTCATATCCTTTGACCATTTATCTATTAGGTAATGACACTTGTGGTTATATCTGGGTGTTAATTCTTTATGTATCTTGAATATAAGAATTTTATTAGTGATAGTTTTGTAAACATTCTTCACTTTGTACGATTTCTCTTCTTGATCTATCATTATTAATTTTGATTTTATAAATCCTTTTAAATTTTATTATTGAAATTGTCTCATTTGTCTTTAGTGATCTGCTCTTGTCCTTGTTTGCCTAAGAAATCTTCTTCCTCTGTAGTTATGGAAAGGACTTTCTTCTGTTTTTCTTAAAGTAATGGCATTATGAACTGATCCCATGCCATTCTTATGTATTACAAAATAATGTAATTACAAAAGAATGTAAAAAAGAATTCAAAAGGTCCTTATAGATAATTATTCTCTCTGTGCCTTGAGTTTTCCAATGTATTTTTCTCCATTTCTTTCTCTCTTTCTGTCTACAACTGTAACTTAGGACTATCTGATCCAATTTTATGGTAATCCTTCCCTGCAATAATTCTTGATGGCCCTACCATGTACAACTCTTGTTCTATCTTGAGTTTTGCAAAAACCTCTAGGAAAGATCATCTACATTCTCTGCCATTACTTTTTCATTACTTACTCACTTTCTGACCCATTACAATATGGCTTTCATTCTCATCATTCTAGTGAAACTGCTCTTTCTAAGACAGCTAATGACCTAATTGCACAGTCTAATAGTCTGACTTAGTACTTTTTGTAGTTCAGTCTTTCAGTCATGTTTGACTCTTCATGACCCCATTTAGAGTTTTTGTGGCAAAGGTACTAAAGTGATTTATCATCTCCTTTTCTGGCTAATTTTACTGATGAGGTATTGAGGCAAACAGGGCTAAGTGACTTGCCCACTGTCACACAGCTGGTAAATGTCTGAGGCCAGATTTGAACTCAGAAGGCTGAGTGTTCCTGATTCCAGTCCCATTGCTCTATCCACTTCACCACCTAGCTGTCCTGACTACAGTACACACACTTTGTTTTTAAATCCACACACACCAAAATATCTCATCCAGGGGTGGGGAACCTACAACCTTGAGGCCACATGTGGCCTTTTAGATCCTTGGGTATGGCCTTGTGACTGAGTTCACGTTTTATGGAACAAATCCTTTCATTAAGGGGATTTTTTTCTGTGAAGTTCAGATTCAGTCAAAGGGCCACACTTGAGGACCCAGAGGGACAGACTTGAAGACCTAGAGGGCCACATATGACTTTAAGGTCGCAGGTTCCCCACCCCTGATTTCTGGTCAATCTGATTGAAAAAAAAAAT